>WBMV01004973.1:272964-309207 GCA_013396655.1 Campylorhamphus procurvoides | reverse complement strand
GTCTTTCCCACCGCACTCTGAAGAAAAACACTGAGGAATTAATATCTGGTGGTGCAGAACAGCTTATTTACTGTGGAGAGATTGTATGAGTACTAGAATTTGGTATTTAACTTTCTAGAGTATAGTAAATAAAATATTTCATGCTAAGTTGTTTTAGTTTCTGTTAAATTGAACAATGTAAGTGACACCCAAGTCTCTAATGGGCTTGAGTTCCTTACAAAGGAATTAATGGGCAACATACCTGTGAAAGCTGAAACGATGAGATGTTGGAGGATACTGGATATTCTGCTGCTTCACAGTTTGCTGCCTTAGGTTTATGCCTTAAATAACTTCAAGGAAAGTAGTGCAGCTCAGCATTATCATAAATACTTCTCTCTGTGCACAATGTAACTCCATGCAACTTCTCTTGCATTTAATAAAGATATAAGAAATTGCTGTATTGTACAAAATGATTCATGGATGGGAGAATGTTTCCCCTATTTGCCACTGTGTGTTATGGGTTACAAAATCTGTTCAAGCAGTGTGTAAAGCGGTGCTTGCAGGGTGTTATCATGAATACATTTTGTATTTACTAGATTGCTTTAAAGCCCTGGGACAGGAGTATGGGTGTAGCAAGATGGAATAGCCCCGAACTACTCCGAAGTGCCAGGTTCAGTGTTGGAAGTGGATCAACAGCCCTACCACTCATCTATTGCTTATAATGGCTATTGTAGCAGACACATTATGAAGTACCCGGAGTTATGGTGCACCACTGACCTTTCACTAATTGGAAAAGTTATTTTGTAGCTCTACACAACCTCATACATCGCAGTCTCTGCACTATACCTAAGGCATTAAGGCTTACAAACTATTAAAAGAACCCGAACAATAGTGAGAAAAAGCTGAGCACATGAAACACTTTTGAAAGTGGAAATAAAACACAGGACAGCTTCATTTATCAATTAACCTTTTCATTTTTATTACATAATGTATAAACACCACTTGGAGAAAAAAGGCAAAGAACGACAGGTCGAGTTTAGCAGAACACAGTATGGACTGGCACTGAACGAAAAGACCATGGATTTCACTCAGCAGGTAGAAGAGGTGCAAAGATCACTGCCAGTCCAGGCAGATTAAAATCAGTGTTAAACCAATGCTCACTCCTGTCATGGAATACTGTCTACTGGGTAAATTGTCTATATTGTAATCCCTTGTAATAAAGGATCCTTAAAAAGGGTCCTACAGCTCTTCAGTAAAAAAGGTAGCTGCTGCCTATTTATTACAGATTTGTAAATCATCCTAATTAAGCATTCACCAGTAAATGCTTCAACAGAATTGCAATGAAATTATAGACAAAACCAGTAGAGGCCACTCATGAGTAGGTCAGGCTTCCATTTTGCTAAGTTAGGAACTTGTGAAAGTCCTAAACCAGATCATACTTTGGGTCCGTAGGGCCTGAAAACATTGTCATAGTCTTGACATTCATAACAAGGAATGACAGGCATGTTTAAGAGGTATGCTTACTGATCAGACTAATCAGTCTCCATTAACACATTACTGCATACAAATAGTAAGCAGGGGATGGGATTGCTGGGACAGATTTGTCTATGCAGGTATTCAATACTTAAATCCTCTCGAACAGTGGCAAAGTCCTAGGAAGTAATAAATTAGTGTTAATGGCATAGGTGGGCTTGGGATTGTAACCTCATGTTGATTAGTGTATTAGACAGAGGCACATACGCTACCTTTGACTGCTTACTGATGGATTGACAATAACAAAAGCACCCGAGTCTGTGTGCACATGACTTTAGAAAGATTAGTCTTTCGCATCTTTACCTTTAGACAAGTTTGCAGATTATTTTAAATATTAAAGGCTTTATTCTGATACCTCCTGAACTTACCAAGTTTTGAAAGATTATTTGGTTACTTTCATTTCCCCCCCTGGATCTGCAAGCATGATAACCAGACAGTTTAAATAACTCACTCTGCAGCACACTTAAAAGGTAAAATGTACACAAACAGTGATAGTTTATTCAGAAATCTCCATCAGTATCACCTTTTCCTAAAACTGAATGGTCTGGTCAAATCAATTTTCCCTAAATTATGTTTTATGTTTGTATTCACTCTAAGTCATAGATGAAAAAATCCTTTATCCACTTCCTACACCTATAAAGAGCAGCTTACATTTTGCAAGTAGCAGTAAATAAACTGATTGGCCACACTGGAGAACATTTC
Source organism: Campylorhamphus procurvoides (assembly GCA_013396655.1). Lineage (NCBI taxonomy): Eukaryota > Metazoa > Chordata > Aves > Passeriformes > Dendrocolaptidae > Campylorhamphus > Campylorhamphus procurvoides. Next base: position 306,993 of record WBMV01004973.1, on the reverse strand, counting down.
CATTAGACCTGAGAACATCTGTTACAGAAGTCTCTTTGTTCAAAAATAATTTAAAGAAAACTCACTTTTGGAAGCCAATCTGTAGTAGACAGGACAAAACATACTTTTTTCAAGTCATGTAGCAGAAGAGTTCCTGCTGTAGGAATATTTATTTTGTCAAATTCTTCCTCCTCATCTATGCAGTTATCAGCACAGATTTTAACAGGCAGTCACAGTTCAGTTTCTCCAAAACATTATTTAAAAAGTCACTCCCTCTTCGATAATCAGAGCTCTTTTTTTTTATTATCAACTTGCTTACCTAATATGAGCAGAGACATGTAAAAGTGATTTGTTGCCAGTTAAATATCAGTAGAACTCAGCACAGGATTGGAAATTTAAACTTTCTAGGGAAGGTAAAAACAAATGGTGGCAAACTGGAAGACTGGAAGGTATTAACTAGTGCTCCAACTCCTAGTACCCAGAGTATCTCATTCTTCTTTAATTATAAGAAATTTGTAACCTAAACTTCCAACCATTCAACTTAATAAGGCCAAATATCTTTCTTAATAATAGCCACCTACATACACTAGTGACTGAACACCTGTTTGCCAGTTAATCCATTCAGTGAAGGAATCAATCTTACTTCAACATGATTTCTCTACTTTGTATATTCCTGTTGAAGGGTTCAAGTCCCTCTCTAGCCAAACAGATGAAGTAAAAGCTACATCATTCTAGATGTACTAAACCAGACTTTTACTTTGATGTAAGTCTACAAAGTAGAAAAAATACTGGAAAAACAAAAAAAATTGCCACAAGTTGTATGAAACTACAAAGTTGTACAATTTTTGAAAAGCATACAAAAGGTTTGTATTTCCATTTCTATTACATCAACATCATGGTTTACCAAAATCTATATATCTTTGCATCAAATTGCTAGATTGACAGTCAACTTTTCTACAAAAGTGTATGTATGAAGGTACTTAGTTTCATCAGTCCCAGACTGTTATTAAAAAACTGTACATCTGAATATTTAATGCTACTGGCTTAATACTTGAACCCAACTACCTGTGTTTAAAAAGCTGTTCTTTCATGTTTGCCTTACAGGTTAAAATGTCAATTTTCACTGAAGTTAGAGGTAACACTTCAGATACATTTCTTTTACACCAGATGCAAAAAGAGCTTAAGTATCAGGCTAATGTTTCCCCAACCCAAAGGAATGAAGAGCATTTCAAGCTTCCTCTTGCATCTGAAAAGGCCAACTTCCAATATAATGCAGCATTGTGATATCCCCATGGTTTCCCTCTATGGATCCGTAAATGTTTCAGCAGAAGACATGAGGGTCCTTCATTCTTCCAGCAGAACAGTGCACAGTGCATCCTCTGTGTCAATCAGTATCGAAGCTATCGCCCCATCGTTGAACTCGAAAGATGTTCCTCCATCCACAACCATACAGGCATCCCAACAACGGGAACGGACACAGACTCTGGGAAACAAAAGTCAGCTTTCACAAAACAGCTTAAGCATTTCAGTATTTCACAGAAGCACTTAACAGTAAAACTGGGTTTAGGACATTCTTTTGTGTGGGTCAGTAAATGCTTGATCACATTCTTAGGGAACCATTTAGCATGGGACTAAGCACTAGAACCACCCCCAGTTATCACTGCTTTGCACAGACTTAGCAGAGAGTCCAGGGAGAACCGAAGGACTTCTTCAGATGAAGACTATTGCTCCCAGAGTCTGAAAAGAACCTGTAACTTAATACTTGGTGTTGAAAGCTGCAGTTTAGGTATATTTCTTAAAGAAAGCTACTGATAATCCTATTTAACTGTGATTTACTTATTCTTCAGAGAAAAGTTTTCAATTAATTTATGATTCTAATGTATAATGATTGCAATGTTTGAGATTCATATAATTTGGATATTAATACAGTGTATTTTGTTACATGAACCATTCAGAGAGAAGGGAAAGTAATTTCAAACACAAAGCTGAAGGTCAGAATGCTTGTCAGATAACATCTTGAATAGGTATTGCAGTATTATTACTGTCAATATTAGAGTCTGACTACACTATCTTTAAGCTAAGAAATTTAAATTTAAGCTTATAAAATTTAAGGCCTCTCTTTTACAACCAGTCAAGACAGAACAAAGCTACTAACCTCCTTCCTCATCACTTATCTTTAAAAGGAAAATTAACTCAACCACTGAAATTTATCCCTTCACATAGAAAAGAAGAACACTTAAGTAATGAGTTCTTGGTCTATACAATGTTCTGATCTCCAAACTTTAATCAGCAATTATCCAGTGACTCAGATTTGCAGGAAGACACATCTTTGAGAAATATGGAAAGCTTAGAAGCACAGCATCAGTGCCTAATTGGTCCGTGCATCACTAAAACACAGGTAAGTCTGGACACTGCAGGAGAACATGGAGACATGTTCCAATTCCACACCACTCTGGGCAGGTACTATGCCAAAAAAGATAAACAATAGCAATGGGGAGGTGTCTAGTATCAAGATCAACTGTGACAGGCAGCAAATTCTACTTAAAAAAAACAATTGTCAGATATCCCTCATAGGTATGCAAAGATATTTTTAACTCCAGTATAATCTTTATAGAACATCCCATGCTGAGGACTCCAAGTAAGACTCAGTGCTGTAACACTCACAGATGAAAATGCAGCTACTTGCTTCTGTTTTAACCTCTCCTCTGACCATCTCTTCAGATTTACTCAGCCTTGAGAATTCCCAGATCCAAGTGACCAAGCACCAGTAAACATTTAAACACATGACGCCTACCCAGTGGCCATCTAATATCATAATATTTAGTTCCAGTAGCCAGAGATGTCCTTTATGACTAGGTCATACAATGTTATTGTAACATTGATGTGGCTCAAAGCAGAAGAATTTGGGTCCCCTTCAGGTCAGAGCCTGAGACATTTGTTTGATGTAAAAGGTTGAATTAACATTTAATTAATACTGAGATACTGTATTGTTTTTAATAGTTTGTTATGGTTTATATCTTCAGTCATTCTGAACATGTAACCAACAGTTTTATGGCTTAATATTTAATTATGGCAAGCTCCACAAAAATCATAGAATCTTTTAGATTGGGAAAGACATGCAAGATCATGGAGTCCAACCACTAAACAGACACCACCACTAAAACTATGGCCCTAAGTGCATGTTTACATGTCTTTTAAATACTTTCAGGGGTGATGATTCCACTCCTTCTCTGGGCAGCCTGCTCCAGGGCTTGACAACCCTTTGTCGGAGGAAAATTTTCCTAACCCTCAATCTAAACCTCCCCTGGCAAAGGTTCCCTATGTTAAAATGGTTAATTACCAAATAAGTCAGAAAGACACCTAGTCCAACCTTCTACTCAAAGCAGGCTTTACTTCAAAGGCAGGTTAGGCTGCTTAGGGCCTTGACCAGTCAAATTTTGAGTATCTCCAGGGTCAGTGACAGCACAGCCTCTGAACAGCCTGATCTACCACCTGACTATTCTCACTGCAAAAAAATTTGGTTTTTTTTTATCAAAATCTTACATCCTATAAAATCATGGCTGTTGCCTCATATTCTGCTGTGAAAAGAGTTTAACTCAATCATCTCTGTAACCACACTTTGGCAGCTGAAGACAGCAACTGGATCCCCCCAGCTTTGTCTTGTCTCCTCCAGGCTACACAAAAGCACCATCTGAGTCTCTCCTTTATACACAGTGTTTTCTGGCCCCCTCATCCGCTCAGTGGTCCTTTCCTGAATTCACTCCTGTTTGCCAGTGCCTGTGTCTCATACTGAGGGAAATGGCACACACTCAACACTAAGCACAGTGAAATCCTTTTATTCTGTTAGACTGTGCATGGATCAAACATTAAATAGGAATAACACAACTAGGAAACATTCTCCTCCTGCTGTTATGAGAACAATACTTGATCCACTCAAAACAAAAACTGGATGTTGAAACACTTCAAGGGAAAGTCCTTGATTACTCATACTTTGACAAATACACAGAATGAAATAACTATTCACTACTACAGCCAACACTTACTTTGAAGAGAACCCACGCTGACGGCTACTTGAGAAAACCCTGTTTACAATAGGTTCTCGAACACTGAAAAACATCTTTGGTTCCTCTGGACTGTAGAGCAGAGACTCATTATAATCATTTGTTACTGTAAACAGAGAAATCAGCCATTAGTTTTTATAGCAAAATTAGTTACTCTCAGAAACACATAGTCCTCCAGGAAAGAGTGGCTTCCCTACCAAGAGGGAATACTGAATCTTGACAGATGTTTAATGGCCTACACTTGGAAAAAAAAAAGTACTTTGACAGAATATGCCTTTCAGTTCTACTTCATGAAGAACATTCAACAGCTCTCTTCAGGTGATTAAACATTAAGTGTTTCAAACTTTACGAGAACTGAAATTCTCCTGAACATCCCTATACATATACAGAGGAGTAAGCAAGTGCTTTCATATCAAGTAAGCCATTTTTTGCCAAATGTGCCTAAATAATGTTTGTATGAAAGACTATTATTGAAAGACTGCTACAATACTGAAGGTAGTGCTGAGTATTAAGAATACAAAGAAAATCATCTGGTCAGAGTCAAGACACTTTAAAGAAATCTTGCCTTTTTCACTGACCTTTTTGTATTAAGTCCATGTTCAATGGCATATTCAAACCTCCATGCTTTTTTGCTGTTGAGCAAAGAGTAAGAGCCCCAATTAGGAAGGTGTATATTTATATCAGCTTGGCTAGTAATGCCACACTATTCACTCACCGATCTTAAGGATCTCTTCAATAGCTTGATGTGCAACCTTGTTAATATTATAGGACCTAGACAAAGAAGTAGAAGTCTTGTTTGCTGAGCAGCACAGCTTAGGAGAAAAACAAAGCAAAATACCCCAAAAAATTCTGCATACTTTGAACTAGGTTCAACATTTGGGAAAGCAAAGAAAAAAAAAATGCTGCTAAGTAGGAGCTGATATCAGTCTCTTCCAAAAAAAATAAATTTAAATTAACTCTTGGGTTTTGGCATCTACCTGTGGCTTTGTAAACCTTAAGAATCCACTAAGTCAAGTCTTCAGGAAAAAAGAGCATGACACATGCGATGTAGTCTCCATATCAATCACCTCCTGCCTTAAAACCCCAATAACTCTGATATAAATCTGCATTAAAAAACCTGAAGCATGACAATTCTACAGATTTAGTGTGTTCTTATCCCACCTACCCAACCCTTGCAAATTAACTCCTTCTCTTAGTTCTTCATTTATGAACCAAACACTTTTTTACAAATATTGTACCTCTTTTTTTATACCCTAAGGTGTGGAGTTGAATCTCACCAAAACCGGTGTATATAGAAAAGGAACAGTCAGATCACACACTTCAGCACTTGACACATTTGAATGAAAAAGTGAGCTTAAAGCCTCAGTTTGAACTGAACTAAGTTTAAACTCAAATAAAGTTTCTCTTCTGGGGTGCTAATCACAGTCACTGTGCTATGAACATCTCAAACCACAGGCTAAGAAATATCACTCCACTGAGGCTTGGCCTCAGTTTAGAGAAGTCCAGCGACACATACTGATTACAGCAATGGAAAGGGGCTATCCTGGAGTTTGGTCCTTGGTTCTAGGATTGCTCAGTACAGACTGTACATGCAAATGAAATGTGTAAGAACAGCATTGAATTAAAGACTGTACTTTCCCAAGGTACTGAACAGTAGAAAAGTTTCCCTAGCAGTCTGCCAGTTTCTTCCTTGGCAGGCTCCAGGACTAAGTTATGCTGACTGAATACAAAATTCTGAATTACAATGAAGAGTAAAACCCAGTAACCATGGTTACAGCATGAATATTCATTTTCAAATTTCATTAAAAGCTTCTGTTTTAGTTCATCTTAGCCTCCCACATACAGGGCCTATTGTAAAACCTTAAACTATAAGCACAAATAGATTTTGAGGTTTTCACTGGACATGTCTCTCATATCTCAAAATTAAATTGATTAGATTTACATGCAGTACTGCAGCTTGGTTAAGATGAAGTTAAAATAATCTACCCTTTTGATTAAGCTAGCACAGTTCTGTGTAGATATGGCCATCTTTGTTTAAGGGGAATACTTTGGCAAAGAGATTGTGCCCTGTCAATTATATATGAAAGAAACAAGAGGCTTGAAAGGAAAATGGACAGTAGATGTGCCAGAGACCACTTAACACTGCTTCCAAGTATGTTTTCCCATTCTTCTTAGAGCATAGATTTTTAAAAGTTTACCGAGCTACATTATTCAAGCATTTTCATTTTTTTGCCAACAAGAGTAGTTCACAGATTATCCCAGTATGCTCTGCAAGTCAGAGTAGAATCTCCTTCCCTCACCACTCCCACCCATTCATCTTCCCATGTGGCATGCAACCTCTTTCACCAAAATTACACCTCAGGTAAACTTCTACCTCAGCATTGCAGCTTCTCATGCTTTCAATGCTTCCCTCCATACCTACAAGTAATGAAAGCTCTGCTCTTCTCATATGCCTGAGACAGCTTTAAACCATGCTGACAGTGAGAATATTTGACATTCACTGACTTACGCACAGCCCAAAAGAGTCCCAGTATAAACAAAATGTGTAAGAAAAATAGGTCCATCTAGCTTATCTGAAATGATATTTTATATCAAAGCAGCAACATGTACTTACCATGCTTTTGATCCTGTTCCAGTACACACATTGAGCCCTGAACTCTTCTGTTTTTCCCAAGGACCATCATCAACTGATATTTCATAATAGGAAGCCCTATGAAGCGAGAATTTAAAACTGGGTTTGCAGGACTTAAAGTTCTCCCTGAATAAGACAGAACACACAGCCTTATCAGGCACATAACAATTTAGAAGGGCTAGTTTCAACTCTGGATGACAATTTCACAGGCTTTGCACAGTGTTTCCAATGTGACAGCTACTTCTGATTCACTATGTAATGGCAGTTTTTATAATGGACTACAGTAATCTGCAGCACGAACTTTCAGGCACTTTTTCTGCAACCACTTCTCATATTAATTTATGCACAGAAACACCTCTATGGTTTATCTGGGAATAGCTTTGGATACAGCCAGGATTTATTGGACTAAAAAAATAAAACTGTAAATAATTACCTTCCCTGCATAACCATTGCACTACTGAAAAACTGTGTTTATGCTATCACTGGGTCTCATTAAGTTGTATCAGGGAACACTAGGATGTAAGGCACTCTAACATAAGTAATAGCATGGCTTGAAGCTGAACTCTTGATCACTTCAGTAATTAAAAATCCAGTCCTTCATGAACAGCTTGAAACAGTCAGCAGGCTTATAGTTCTCTGCAGGGAAAATTATTCCTAAAACTCAGATGTACTAAGTCTTGGGGTACAATCATCTCCTGCAGGTTACTGTTCATGTACTAGGGGGTTGCTAGCATTAGGCCTAGAGAGGCCAGAGAGTTTCTCTCTATAAGCTTCAGAACAGAAGAGTTTATTTATGAACTAAAGCTCCTGATGTTCATAGTGCCTAATGCAAACAGTAGGAAACAGCCTTCAGATTAGTAGATACTCTCTTAGAAAAACATCACATTCACTGTGTTACGCATGACAGAGTTTCATCTTTCTTAGTAAATGGACCTTACTGAGCTATTTTAGGTGAAGACTGTTTCAGTCTGGATGCAACTCTTCACTGTTTGGTGTCTAACAGTTTATACTTTTACTAAGTAAGGGCATTTTGTGTTATCACTCTTGAGAAAATGGGGAGATGAAAGAACCGGAAGTAAGTTAATAACACAGGTGCACAGTTTGATTCAGTTTAAGATAATTTTTGCAGGCTGGGTAAGAAAGGTCTTCTGGGTAATTTTTCTTCTGTTTCCTTGTTTTCTTCACTGACATTCAAAATAAGACCTTAGAAGCAGCTCTGTGAGTCATTCTGTCCTAATAAACAGCAGACCTGTGTATTTGAACTTTACAGCAGATTCATAACTATTTAAATCTTCAAGCGTAAGGTCCTATTAACACAGCATTATTTCTAGAGATTAGTTCCTACAGTCATAGTGCTCCTCAGTGGTTATCAAATACACTGGAACCAAAGACCACAAATGTACTTGTGACACTCAAAGCGTTAGAAAAGAGCTCTATGTTCCTCTATCATTGCATGTTAAAGCAACCTTTTAGGATCTTGATAAAATTAGGTTTGATTTAGTAGAAAGCAAGATTTGTATCCCTTTGAGACTAATTCCTTCTGCCAGTCTGAGGCAGCAGTCCAAATGGAATACAAAGCACTCATGAAACATTTATACTGTTTCCAGCAGCAATCAGTGTTCCAAGCATTGTTCAAACACAAGAAGTTGTTACACTCTGAACTGGGTTTTCTGTTGTTGTTTTTTTTGGTTTTTCAAGAAAAACAATAAAGGGAAAAGGGATATAAAATACAAGTGAAAGTTTGACCAAATCCTGACCAAGGGTCATGTTTTATCTCTTTTATCGCAGTTCCAGTCATATTCCCCACATCCTTCTTATTGTTTGGCTGCCACAAATGCATTGGTCTTCAGGACAGAAGGACAGTGAAATATATCCTGGATAAGGCAGTATTATGATTTGATAGAAATTCATTTCTTAAAACAAGGAAGTAACTGTTTTCCCCCAGTAACAAAGCTTCTGCCAAAGGCAGGATGATATGTTTGTCTCTAATGACAGAAGGCATGAAAAGGACTACTTGGTCATGCTAAAAGCTATTTCTGCTTGGTCATACTAAAAACTTGTGAAAAGATACTTAAGAAGAGATAAAGGAGAGGAGGCAGTTTAACGATAGGCATTTAAATCTTCAATAAAGGGGAAAGAAAATGGCCAGAAAAAGTGAAAAATGAAAGAACGTCCAGACAGGAGGTGGAAAACCAGAAGTTAACATTACTGCACTTACATCTCTGAAAATACACTTCATAATCTGCAATAATACAATCAGTGTTAAATATCTATAGATTAGAACTGAAACTTGACAGTAAAACCCCATCACTTATTGTCCATTGCAATGTCATAAAAAGAAATAAAAATTGTTCCTTGTAGCACCAAACAATTAAACATACCTGGATGAAAGAGATTCCCCAATGAAGACTTCATTAAGTGCTCTCACTGGTAAAAGATGTGGACCAGAAATATCAGATCCTGCAGATATTGAACACAGCAATTTTGAATCATGGGTTTACAACCCAAATTTTCAGAAATAAGTCACAACTCACTGGAGGACAGACTCTACTGCCTGGGTTTGTATTCTAGACCTAACACCTCATTTTCTTGAAGTACTCAATTTTTCACTGATTTAGTCTGTAGACAGTCACTATCCTTTACTGGAGACAACAAATATTTGAACCAAGGTCAGTTAAGGCAATGACATTTAGGTTCAGACATTGCTTCCCCTGAAAACTCATGGGCAATGAGAACAAAGTCTTCTCTTCTGTCAGTAACTCTGCCAGCCAAGAAGTGACAGTGACTTAACAGCTACTTCTGATAAAGTTCAAAGAATTAAGACTTCATACCACAAGTTAATTGAGGGGGATTAACAAACTTTTCATGTTTACAAGGACTTCTCAGTGAGCAAATGCAGTACCGGACACAGGTTAATCACAGAATCATGATTCTTCAAATCATCGTAAAGTAAATAGTTGCAAGTGTTTGATGACTGAAGAATTACCAAGGAAGAGAATCTCACTTTTAAAGTTGGTCCAAGACCAACTTTTTCAATTGTGAAATAACAAGTTGAATATGCATGTGTACACGCACACATACTCAAGTGGTTATAGTAACTCTAAGAGACAGCATTTTAAAAAGGATCAGGTATTTTGACATTAGATAATACTCTTTGAAAGCATCTCTAAATTAACTATTAATATTGAAAACTGGTTCTAATTGTACAGTCCTGAATAAACATATAGAAAAAAAGACACTTCTAAAAGACACTAATCTGGGTTTTCAGCTAAGGAGAGCTGTCTCTCAAGTGCAGCACCCAGATTTCAAATACTTCACCTCTTACAAATCTTTATCCTCTATTTCAAGTTATCACAGCAAATGATTATATTCTTGTCAGATTTTGAACTTACGTTGATCCTGGAATCTTTCATTTATGTGAGCCCTGCTATGTTGCTCTTGGCTCAGCTGCTGTTCATGTAAATCTACAGGGGTTGTGTTAATACCAGTTCCTTCAAGATACAATCGGATTCTTTGCCGCCACTGCCACCTAAGAGAAAGAAGTTGGTTTCAATAGTTAAAATATTCATTACAGAATTAGATAGGATCAGAGTCTTCACTCTCATAGCAGAACACCTTAAGATTAACAGTTAAATATATTCAAAGGCACATTTCAAGTAAACACTTTATACTTACCAGTTTGCTATCTAATGTTTTTTTGCACGTGTAAAGCAAGATAACCCTGGTCAAAAGTACCCTACAAAGATATAACAACTCTTCCTTTTAGACATGTGATTCTAACTTGTGAATGAATGACTGATGCAAGAATTCTGAGAACAAGAAGCTCACAAGAATTTATAGAGCAATATATGCTGTACTTTTAACATACTTTGTTTGCAGATCTCCAGAAAAACAGCTCTACTCTTCCCTTTCTGCAAAAGGCCGCAAGTATTCTCCCACTTTAACAATCTCCCTTAGCCTAGGAATTTAGGATGATTCAGAGAAATTCAGCTGAAGCAAGAGAAGGATATAAAAGTCATATTACAACATTCAGATCTTTTTATTTTTCCCTAGAGATATCAATTCCTTTTTTCTTCTACAGTTTAGAGAGTTCATAAAACAAAATAGTAACAGTTTTGACTAAGAAAGCAAATCACAAGGTAGTATTATGAACATATCTTTTCCCTATTCACACTGCTGATATTCAGGTGACAGTAAACACCTTTTTTTGAAATTACTGCTAGGAAGACTAATGCTTTAAATGACTATATTACTAGTTTTATCTCACTGCCATCTTTGTAGAGCCTCATTCAGCACATCCTATCTACACTTAAATTCCAAGTATAGTTTCAAGTAGTTAGGGAGACAGCTTACAGTATCACTATTCTAGCCTCCTTACTCCTCTAGCTTATGCTAGAACATATCACATCCTCTATGAAATTAGGAAATGGGACTGTATCCATATTATACTCCTATTCTGAGAACCTGTTAAACCACTGACCACCAAGAAAAGAAACGTGGGTAAACTGATATGGTTTGCCCTTTATAAATCAATAATGTTGGTTGTTTCATGGCACTACAACGTCAGTGCTTACATGGGTTGTTACACTGACTGACACCTCAAGGACAAGGAGAAAATACAATTGCCTCATCATCCATATGCAACTCCAAGCCACCAAAAGTCCTTCCACACAAGCTCAGTCAGTGGCCCACCTATTTTTGAGTTTCCTTAGGCCAAGTAAATCTGAGAACGGTCAAACTAAACCCTTGCTCACATTCTTGCTTAGGAATAATACTTCCTATTATTTCAGAAAAATGAACAGGGAGATCCTTTCTCTTTCACTCTGGTCCAGCTTCAGCTCCATAATGAGGAAAAAGAGGAGTGTTGGCAACAAAAATATAACAAAACATCAAAATTGCCTAGATTATCAAGGGGCGTTATCTGTCTTAGAGGTTTTACTTAAGCAACTTAGAATAATGGAGAGTAAAAAGTTTCTGTATTCTAAGTCTCAGAATATAGGATTTGAAAGTACTTTATTTAGCAACATCTATTGAAACTCCTACAGTTATTTATCCATTCAGGTGACTGTATTCACCTCATTTCAGAACTTGGCTTTGTCAAAAACATAGTTACACTTCAAGCTACAAATTTAATATGCTAGAAGTGTAAGCAAAACTCAATTGCTATGTATTTTCAAGTGACTGATTTTTGTTTGATGGTTTGTCATTCTAAGAGTATTCTAGAAAAGTTACTAGACCACAGAACAACGTCTCTTTTAAAACAATTATTAAAAACCTCTTCTCTAGTCTGTCCTTTAAAATTCAGCTTGTTTCTTTTTAATTAAGAGTGAGATTCTCCTATTTGAAGAATATCTAGTTTTAAAAATGTCAGGTTCCCTTCAGCATGAAGGGCTTTGCCTTACACTAATCCTTTAGCAAAAGTTTAGCCACTCTACCTCAATCACCGAAACCCCAGATGCAACACACTGACCATCTCCTAAGTGTCTCATTAGCTTCTATTCTTGTGGCCACCATTGTACTACATATCCTTTTCAGTCTTTAAATATGCAAACCAATATAGCCTTTATAAGAATGCAGTTCCTTATTTATGAATTTGCTAAGTCAGAAAAAAATCAATTATTGCAGGTCATAACAGAAGGATTTTTATTGGAACTAGTAGTCAGCTTTATCCTTTGTTTTTCAATCTCCCTCTTCACCGCAAACTCATTTTCAACATGGTAAATAAACATCTACACCAAATTCACAATTTGAGGCATTAAGATTTTCATCTGTTCCTTAGGAATTGCACAGCATTAAGTATTTTCCAATCCCAGCACATTTTTGAAAACCAAAGATCAGTGAATCCTACCTGAACTCACCACGATATAGCTTCTGTAGTGCTTCAGGAAATGAACGTGTGTATCTCACAGGCAAGCACAAGTGACCCTCAGATCTAGTAGTAAAAAAGGACAATGAAAATGACAGTATATCTGTTCAGATTCGGTACCTTTGAAAAACAAGGCTATTTCTCCCACAGTTCCCCTAAAAACTGCCTGTTCAGCTAGTAACCCTGCAGGAATATATAAATACTAATATAGTTCCTGTCTCCACTCTAGGCAAGGAATTCAAGCTTAATAAACCAGGCAAGTGAGAAAGCAAATTTCCTCCATTTAAACACAAGTGAGTGACATGAAACAGGTAAGCAACATGCCTAAGATCAAATCTTATGTCAAAACTAGAAGACTAAACACTGTTCCCCTTTCATGAGTGATATTTGATAACTTCAAGGCACTTATTTGAACCCTGCTATTCAAACTTGATAATGCAGAATAGCTACTCACAGCGCTTGAAAAATTTTGGAAGAGAAGTAAGGTATGAAAGGAATTAAAACTTTTGACTACCACTTTATCGTCTAAGAATAAATTAACTGTTAATATCAAAAGCAGAAGTCTAAATCTGAACTTCTCAACAGACAGAGCCTTGTTGAATTCTGAGTTTTACTTGCCATTCATTTGAAGCTTATACCAGCCAGGCCACACTAACACACTGCATTCACCTAGCTGTAAGATTGATTTGGGCAGGTGGATGCAACTTGTGTGGTGTTTATAATAAGACAACCAAGTGCTAATAATTGGCTGAGGAGACTGCGTCCTCTGGGGTATGACATTATTTACATGAAGAAACCACAACAAACTACTTCATCTGAGGCTCTACTGGATCACACTCCTTCAAAAAGAGACAAAGTTGCTTTATGTTCAGGCACCACACTTAGCTGCTTTCATGGAGCCCCATTCCTGCCTAGCTTCAATACTGCCATCCTTAGCCTCCAACATCTGATTAGGAGTACAAGTCACTCAGCTGCAAGTGCTGTGACACTGGTATGTGAAAACAGTTCTGGCAGTTTAACACAGCCATGCCTATCCAATACTGCTTAATGTCCTCTCAGATGAGACAGGGTAACTCATTGTGGAAACTTTTCTAAAAAAAACACGTTCATTTGCTATCCACAACCCACTAAAACAGGTATTTACACTGCCAAATGCTACAGGCATGCCTTGTGCATCATGAAAACAGATACACAGTGTGCCTGATATTAAATAAAGCATTTTTCCCAAATATGTTTTTACCTTTCAGGATCAGTATTTACTCCAATGACTGGTTTAAATTTATCAAAAACCTTACTGGCTGCCAACAACATTGTACCATCACCTACAGAAAAAGCAAACCAAAAGTTAGTTTCACTTCCCGTTCCAGTACCCAAACAAAACATCCAATGTGTACTGCAGCATTCCCACTACATGCTTTTGTATCAACAACCAATTACGTAAGCTGGACAAAAATAAAATGGGACTGCAAAACTACTGACACCTTTCAAAGCAGAGTGGTGACAACTGAATTCATGATAGCAAATGTGACTGTAAAAAACTACAACTTATCTGACAGCTATTAATGCTCAGGCAATTGAATTTGGCAGAAGTAAGCTTTAAAAGACTTTGGGAGATTTCTCTATGTCTATCAGCAGGTAAGAGAAATTCTTTACTAAAAGTAAATTTAGAAAGTGTTGCTAAACAAAGCCACAAGAGAGAGGAAACAAAACCAAATTTTACTGTGAATCACATAAAAACAATGACTTTAGTTTCACCCCAGTTGTCCTCCTGGAAGGCACAATTTAAAGGTCTTATTTGGCCCCAACTAGGCACACTTGGAAAAAAAGTCTCAGGTAAGTAGAAACCTTGGAAGTAGAAATTCTTAAATGTACTGGTTTCTTCAGATATTGGTATTTTTTCCTGTCTGTTAAACAGAAAGACAAGTATAACCTCAATCAGTCCTTGCAGTTAGATATATAGATATCACTTCCCACCTGTTTGCCTCAACTGTGACAAATTTTGCCATAAACTGGCCCTTTAGTCTCCAGCCTAGAGGAGTTCTTTGAAATCTACAAGAATATATTAGGATGCTTCAGGAATGTACAAATATACCTTTCTATCCACTCTGCATGGCGATCAGGAGCCAAGGGCAAAGTGGACTAGTGGGAAGAGAGAAAGTCATGATCAAGCCTAATTTCCATAAATGACTGAACATTATGTCAGAGCCCAGGAACACACCGCAGCAAATCCCCAAAAATATGACACTGAATGAACTGCTGCAATCCAATGTTAAAAATAAGCTATCAGGTTAGTTGCTCTGTTGATCTAAAAGCACTAATCAGTGGCACAAACTGCTCAGCAGTTGCAAACTTCTGCCTGTACCATCCAACTTGATATGCCAGTCACTGGAATAAAGTGTAAAATCAAGAATGACAATTTGAGCAAAGGATAAAGAGGTAGTATTGGTCTACATCTCATATCCTAAAAAACAAAGAGTAGGTTTTAGGGCTATGTATAACCACATGACAGCAAGCTTTTAAACCCCTTTATTTGAAAACTATAGTAAATTTCACTATTTACACCATTTTACACATGACATTTAAACTTTTCCAAAGTGCCCATGCCCTGGGATTCACTTCCTAGTGCTACAGTTTTAGGTACTAGAGGTAGGTAAGATAGTCACAACCACTGCACTTTGTAGTATTTTCTGACAACTGAGCTTTCAAAATTTGCTTTCAAAATGTGCACACCTTCAGCTGTTAACTACTTTTGAAAAACACATCTATGAAAACATACTGAAACAAATACTTCCCTTCCATAAAGTCGTACCTCCTGCAGATATAACAGCATCTGCCCACCGCACTGTCTCTTCATTATATTCTCGGCGTTTAACAAGGCGAACTTCAATCCTCTCATTCCTATAAAGTTTAGAAAAGGTCTGAATTCTGTCCTATATTGGTCCTTGTCACATCCTTCTGAAAAGCTGCATGCAGCTAAAGAGTAATTACAGTCATATTTGGCTTATAAACATTTGACACACAAATACCTTCTTGTTTGTTTTCAAGATGATAACCCAGTGTATTAGTTAACTGAACTGAGCTAGTTCCCATTATGATCGTTTCAGGAATGACTGCTCATCTGCACTCTTTCCAGTATTTCTGTTTTATTAACGCTTATAACACAAAGCTTCCTTTTGTTGTTTTACACAGTCTGTGGGTATTTTCACTGTGTCTGAAATCCTCAGCGTCCATACATTCTTACCGTAAACTGTCTACAATGTGCTCCACATTTTTTGTATGGATGCGATGTCGCTCCAGCAGACCAGCATAGTTAGATCCCTTCAAGGCAAGCTGTAAGACACAAATTGTTTTTGCAGAAGTTAATCACTGCACTAAGTGCTCTTGAGTAATGCGAACAGAAGCCATAAAAAAGCACGTATTATATCTCACATGTTTTTATAAGCATTCCATTAATTACATCTCTATATGCATAGCATATGCATAGCAGTCAGCTTATATTGACTAGTTCATTAAATTAATCACGTGGCCACAGCAGCCAAGAATCACAGGCTCTACACAAATATGCAAACAAGCATACTACACTGACTCATGCAACTTCAGACACTTTGCTCTTCCTGAATCTGCTAAGTGATTTAAACTCTAAATAAAGCTACAGTTATACTAACTATTCTTCTGTCACGTTCTAAAAGCACCCAGACAAAAAGCTAGCTAATTACCTTACGAATTGGCAACATTGTGCTGTAGAGAAAGCAGACAACAGAAAAGGCAACAGGAATGACAATTAAGAAAACGGCAGTCTGAAATACCTAGAACATTACCCTTCAAATTGTACTTGAGCTAAAATGGAAGACTGCCAAGTGCTCACAAAGGTGACATTTTCTCTGCATCAAAAAAAGCTTAGGGACAATCTACCTACTGCCTTTGATACTGTTCCCTGGATTGTATGCCAGGTTTTTCAAACAAGTTGGCCTCAATAACAAGACAAAGAGTGTAGATGCATTCTAGCCTCATCGTTCTTGGAAGCTGGAGAAATGGAATACTTAATCTCAACAAACTCTTTAGACCACGAAAATATTTTGCAGTTTATACAGACAGACCCTTACGAGTGGGCAGGTGAGACTGCTGACTCAAGCTTAGTTTTGCAACAGGTTTCTGAGTGGGTAATTCAGTCACCATCTCTTTGCATTCCTTCTTCACCTTATTTAGCATGCGCATTTGGGTCTGGTATTGCCAAATAAGTCTTTGCATGGAGATTAGGCAAGTGAAAGGAAGAGGATGAAAAGGAAGTTAAGCAAAAGGAGTATAAATCCATTCATAATGAAAGTGATCCTGCTTTAAGCAGCAGGCTTCTGAGGCCCCTTCTAGTCAGAATTATTCTCCAATTATACTGTCACTGCTTCCTTTTCCAGCTAAAATCAATTTATCAGCATAAAAACAGAACTGCTCCTAGAGTTTGTATTGAGAAATTCATCTGTGCCAGAAGCTCTAAACAGGCACTTCCAGCAATTTATTCATGTGCCTTTGCTCAAAGTTTTATAACATTCCAAGAGAAAGCGGTGCCAGACTGCCTCATCTAATCCCATTTTCATAGATTTACACACTACAGAACTCCACAGCGAAGGGGACAGGACTGGCAGGATATGACAAACAAAGTTAACTGCAATCCAATACTCAAAAATGCGATCTTTATCTGACACCCACTGATGTCAAGAAATCGAACCATGAGCTAAGCACAAAGACAGACCCAGCACTGAAGAAATTACAGAAAGTAATGGAATTAGCTGTTCTAATGGAACTGCATTGCTGTCCCACTCATTGTGTATACAATTGGCAATTAACTTACAGGAACAAAAACTTCAGGCGGTCTTACAGCTGGGATCAGGAAACCACCTCCAACACAGACTCCCAGGCTGCCTTGATACCATCAACATGATCACACACTGACATGATCATCATGTGGATGATCAGAAAACACTCAAGCAAATATTTCAGGTAATTTTTACAAAGCTTGGTGGTACTGGTTTAATGGGGCACAGGGTGTTACGTCCCATTAACTGCCTCACATACTTAAACCCCTTGGTTCTATTCCTGAACTATAATGCTTGTGCACTCTGTACGCTACTTGCTCCTCCAGAGTCCATGGTGTTGAACTGGGAACTGGAATGGTGCCAGTGTAGGTTCTGGGGAGGGAAAGAATACACAAGATTATGGCTAGTTACAGCACTGCCCATTGCTGGGTCTCTTGTCAGACTCTCATGAGTCTGAAAAGAGAAAGTGGAAAGGAGAAAAGAAGGTATTTGCCTCCCACAGCCATCTGTTGCTGAGCACCGCAGGTGTAATTTGTTAGAAGAATTTTCCATTGCATGTTTGAAGCAGAAACTGATCTTGCTTTACCACTACAAAGAAGTCCAGAGGCAAATAATCTCCAGAAAACATCAGCTGTGTTACTAAAATCAGGGTCCCCATTCATGCTTCCTCTAGAAATATCTGCTGCAAATGAAACACAGCACATGATAAGCAGACTGCTGCTGCAGCACACGTTTTTCAGGATGTTGTTAGTTTCACATAACAGAAACCATAAACTGCAGCTTGCAATTTTATGTACCTTGTTTATTTGGCTTATTTGCCAGCAAGCTACCTATCAGCTAGGTGGAAGAGAGCTTTTAACCTCAGAACAATGACAGTGTAATAAATCTCTGTGAGATTATCTGAAGGTTTTTGAGACACCGTCAGTGGTGAGCCTACAGCTAACATTCCACTACTAACAAGGAAAGGTATGGGTAGTGTCAGTGCTACAGAACAGAGTCTGTTCTGTAACTTATATTTGCTATAGTTGTGTTAAATGATTTCATCAACACCTTCAGAAAGCAGAAGAGGTCATTCAGCAAATAAGCTACCAGTATCCTGACAAATGGATGAACAATTTCAGCTGCACTGTACAACCGGTACTGAATGTGTAGAGTCTCCTCCTTGAATTTCACTCTAGAACAAGTAAGCAGGTATCACTAATTAATAAGATAAATGAAAAGTTAGGGCCTTGAGCTCAAATGGCTAAGCTACATCTGTGGTGTTAAAAAATTGTTATAATTTGCAAAGGCTACAGAGCTTACAATAGGCTGTTCCTCTCCAGCCTCATCCGTATAGTTCAGAGATAATGAACTCACAATTCATTCATCTAAGAACTCACAAAGGGCCAGCCTGCCTGAGCCTAACCCCACTCAAGTATATCAAACACGAATGCTAATCATCAGCTGCTTTTCACATAACCACTCCGAAGAACCAGAGAAGTGTCTTGTGGTCTGAGGCCACATAATCAGAGTGGTAGAGCTGGAAGAGACCTATAGAGGTCACTTGGTTGAACCCCAGCTCAAGCAGGGCCACCCAGAGTTGCCTTCCCAGGACTACATCCAGATGGCTTTAGGAGATCTTTTTCACAGATGGAGCCTCTATCACATCTCCAGCCAAACTGTGCCAGTGCTCAATCACTCTCACAGTGAAAAAGTGTCTCCCAGTACTCAGACAGACATACCTCTGCCCACTGCCTCTGCTCCTGACTCATACCCAGGACCTGAATACCACAATAATACTATGACAAATACTGTACCTCAAAAGAGCTTTGCACTGAGGATAAAAAGTAAGATGAATTGAGACCTACATCTGCTTTTTATTTAAAAATAGTTGAAGGCAAAGATCGGGCAGTCCAGTTGTACATGCATGATCACTTGCCTGAAGAGCTTAGGAAGAAACTGGGATGTACAGAAAACCTGAGACTGCAGGACAGCCTGGCTCCTGAGCCCCCTCATCAGACAGACTCTCAAACTCAGGCCAGGCTTGGGTCCTACCAACTGACTCCTCAAAAGGCCACAAAGGTGTTAGCTTCTATATGAAGACAACTAGCAAATTCTTCTTCCTTTGGAGGAAGCTCTGATTTATAATTAGGCCTATTAATCTGATCTCAATAACCTGCAAGACTGCAAAATAAAATTCATTTTATACATGCATAATAAAATACAGGAGAGCTATTCTAGCGAAAAGTGCATAAGCACATGAAAACAGAGACAAACTGGACAAAAATACATCCAGGCATCACTTCATTAGTGGTCTTAAACCTCACAGTAGAAATGCAATGCAAAGCAGGCTTCCAGAAGCGCTTGCACTGGAAACCACACTCAGGGGAGCAGAACACGTTCTATGATGGAGTTATTTTTCCTCAGGAGACTGAAGGAGAAAGGGTCTGGATTGAATGTCTAAAAATAGGTCTTCTTATATATTTAGACCAGATCCTTCCTTAAGGAAAGGATAATTTTTCACAGAAGGCCTTAAACAATCACTTAGGCAAGGGACGTTTGCTTGACTGACTTCCTTCTGGACTCTTAGCTCTTACCTCTGGCAACTCTCACCTTACTCACTTTAAACTGTGGGTCTGCTGTCCTTGAGTAATGCTGGTCCTCCAGGAACAACGCTGCAACACAAGGACATGGCTTCTAGACACAAATACAGAAGCAACACGAAGCCAAACAACATCTGAATACCCGCTGATGTCTACATATGTGGATTATGACCTTTGATTTAGATAATGGGGAAAAAACAGAGATGAGTCTGATACTGCTAACCTAAGCATTAGGATAAAAGTGTATGTTCTCTCAGTACAGTAATGTGAATATTGTCAAGAGTGAAATAGTCAATTGAGCGCTTTCTACATCTCATCCCAGTACAACCAGATCAAAAAATCACAGAATGATTTGTGTTAGAAGCAACATTAAAAGTTATCTAGTTACAACCCCCCTGTCTCAGGCAGTGACACCTTCCATTAGACCAGGCTGCAAAAGGCCCCATCCAAACTGGACTTGGACATTTATATAGATGGGGCATCCACAGCTTCTCTGGACAACCTGTTCCAGTCTCACCAACATCACATTAGAAAATTTCTTGTAATATCTAACCTAAACCTGTCCTCTTTCAGTTTAAAGCCATTCCCTTTGCTCTATCACTATATGTTGGGGAAGAAAAACAATTATTAACAGGAGACCTGAAGGGATTGTCCAGCAAGCCCTGGGCAGCAGATACTGAAAGGGTTTCCTCTCTTCAATAAGACAGGAGTCTGCCACAAGAGATTACTGTGAAGACCAGGACTGTTTCCAGCTATCTATGTATATTATCCCTGTCTTCCCTTGCAAGATATGGAAGGACTTCTACGAGATGTTGCAAGACCTGCAGAAGCCCTTTGTTCCCCCCAGGTGGTCCTGGTGTGGAGAAATGCTTACCCATATGATGAAATACAGCGACTGGATTGCCTAAGTCCTACTTAACATAGCTTGTCCTCTTCATTAACATGTCCTACCTNGGGGGGCAGGAGGAGGGGGTAGGGAAAGGAGAAAAATCCCCAACATAGATCGAGAAACAGCTGATCTCTCAAATTTCCACAATGAACTTGCCCACACATGCACTCGACCAGCAAAACAAGAACAGATCACTGCTTTTCAATCTACCTACCTTTCTGTTCTAAAGAATCACCAAACAATCCAAATGGATTTAGAGAGCAACAGCTAAACACAGAAATTTGAATTTTAACCTAGAGAGGAAAATGCTATGAACACTACAGGTATAATAATCTGGATGTTTCTAAGAAAGTACAGCACTTTTTAAAGTTCAATACTTTCAGAAAGTGTTTCTCAAGATTTAACCACATATCCCAAGTACAGACAGCGTCAGCCTCTCAGTTTTAAATGAAACACGCTTTTATTTTGACAAGCTTATATAGAAAAGTTCTAAATACATTAAATTTTGAACAACAAACACCTTTGAACATTGCACATGCTTCAAACCAGACTTCTCTTAGCTTTCCTGACAAAACTTAACTCTGACTCAAAACTTCCTTAAGTACCAAAGTCAAAGACTGGCAATCTATAGCAGGATGCAATAAATGTGCCTATGTTCTAGTATTAACTACTAGTTAAGGTAACTTGTCATCTGCCATGCTAAAAACAAATGTAGTTTTCCTCAAAGGTCAGGCACACCCTGAACTTCTGGATTTCTTCACATATTAAGTTTTTCTATTTCATAATGTAAAAGTAATCTGCATACAAATACTTGTGATTAAAACATGATTCAGTTTCTGCATCTTGGCTAATAAAATACTGAAGATGAAACAGATAAACATAAACGAAGCAGTTACCCATGGCAGAACTTGGCCAGTAGAAATCTGCACCCTGGAGACCCATTNTGACTGGCCAACAACTATACTCACTGATATAAAGTCCCTCTTCAGCTTTATTGTGGGGCCCATTTAGGTACTGGAAGGTGCTATAAGGTCCCCCAGAGCCTTCTCTTTTCCAGACTGAACAGATCAAACTCTCTTATCCTCACAGGAGACATGCTCCAGCCCCCTAATCACCTTTCGTGGCCCTACCTGGGACTCATGCCAGTAAGATTAAAAGGAACTTTTCAGATGCACTTTGGCTATATATAAATATATACATATACACACACACNTGCACATGCTTCAAACCAGACTTCTCTTAGCTTTCCTGACAAAACTTAACTCTGACTCAAAACTTCCTTAAGTACCAAAGTCAAAGACTGGCAATCTATAGCAGGATGCAATAAATGTGCCTATGTTCTAGTATTAACTACTAGTTAAGGTAACTTGTCATCTGCCATGCTAAAAACAAATGTAGTTTTCCTCAAAGGTCAGGCACACCCTGAACTTCTGGATTTCTTCACATATTAAGTTTTTCTATTTCATAATGTAAAAGTAATCTGCATACAAATACTTGTGATTAAAACATGATTCAGTTTCTGCATCTTGGCTAATAAAATACTGAAGATGAAACAGATAAACATAAACGAAGCAGTTACCCATGGCAGAACTTGGCCAGTAGAAATCTGCACCCTGGAGACCCATTTCAAGTGCCCCAAGGAAAAGAGTCTGCTAGAAGGGCAGCCACAGCAACCTGGAATCACAACTGAATCTTCAGTGTTTTTTCCAGCGTCTGCTGGCACTGATGGGGCAGCTGAATTTGGTGGTTGTAGACAACAGATACCCAGGTGTGGACATAACACAACTTTCACAGCAAGTACAGGACAGCACATCAACACTCAGTTTATTCTAATTTTAACAGAAGACAAGTATCAGTTGTGAGCTTCAACTGCTGTATTGACATTAATGACAGCAAGTTTGCTGGCAACACCAAGCTGTGTAGTATGGTTGACACACTAAGGGCAGAGATGTGTCCTAGTTACATTGGCCTGGACCAGTTTATCACTATTTGGATATAACCAAAACTGTGTAGTCTACACCCTCTGTGTCATTTCTCATGAACTGTTAATAATGGATCATTTGCAGCAGCTGCCCAGGGCACACCTGACCCCTCAGGCTACCAGCTGGGTGTTAAAGAACCCTGAGAGGCAGGAGAATGTTTCTACCTTCACACAATGACTCAGCTGTGATAACTCCCCTCCAGGGAGGCATCAGCACCTTCACACCAGCCTGAGGGGTCACATCTGTTAACGGGCAATCAGGGACTGGCACAACAGGCAGCTGCAAAAACCTAGATCATCAAAGATTCCAAAAATATCCCATGTGTCACAGAGTTAAAGCATCCATTGGGAAACTTCCCACCCTGGAGGGAGGTACTGGACACTCCCACCTGAGCATATATAATCTTTGGGGTTTGGGACTTCTGGTACCACTTGTGGATCCAGAGGACCAGAACCTCAACAGGACTGCAACTGCCACTGTGAACAAGACTGCAACCATCACCCTCACCAACAGGTTTCTTTTCCTTTCACTTTGCTTTCAGCACAGGGGCTAACAAGCTGTTTGTGTCCCCCAGCACAGGTTATACATCTGGTTTTGCAGGTTCAAACTAATTTTTCTCTGTATCACTGTATTTATTGTAATCTTCTCAGTAAATTGCAACTCCAACCTGTAACCTCTGTTGGATTGCATTCATATTTCCTGCCCATTTACTTTGAAATCAGCACAAGATGTCATCTAGAGGGATCTTGACAGGCTTGAGAGGGGGAGCCTGTACAAATTTCAAAAAGTTTAGAGACCAAGTGCAAGATGCTGCACATGGGTTGGGGCAAGCCGCAGCCTCAATACCAGCTGGGGATGAAGGGATTGAGAGCAGCCATGTGGAGAAGAAAGTGTTGGGGGATGAACAGCTGGACATGG
This sequence comes from Campylorhamphus procurvoides, assembly GCA_013396655.1. Lineage (NCBI taxonomy): Eukaryota > Metazoa > Chordata > Aves > Passeriformes > Dendrocolaptidae > Campylorhamphus > Campylorhamphus procurvoides. Next base: position 283,276 of record WBMV01004973.1, on the reverse strand, counting down.
CTCAGCAATGTGCATTTGCAGCCCAGAAAGACAACCACAGCCAAGCCTGCATCCAGAGCACAGTGGCCAGCAGGGCAGGTGGGGGGCTCCCATGACAACCCATGTGGAGCACTGCATCCAGCTCTGGGGTCCCCAGCACAGGAAGGACATGGACTTCCCAGTGCAAGGCCAGGAAAGGGCCACACAGTTGAGAGGGCTGGAACACCTCTCCTGTGAAAACAGGCGGAGAGAGAGCTTTAAACAGCTCTTCCAACTCAAACAGCTTTATAATTCTGTGACTCTTCTTTCAGAAAAGTTGCTTAACTTAAACTTCTCAAACTTTTTAAAAGAGGAAGTGTGGTCTCCTCATTGCTTTTGCACTAGAAATACTAAAGCATCATCTGATCTCACATGGTTTTGCTATGGAAAAAACCCAAGACAGTAGGGTTACCATGTTTAGAAAAAAAACCAGTCAAATTTAAGTATTTATTGAAAGATTCCATGCTCACTGAATAATACTGTTTGATAAGTCTCTGGCTCTAAGTGGTGGGTTGACCTTGACTGGATGTCATATGCCCATCAACNAGGTTTCTTTTCCTTTCACTTTGCTTTCAGCACAGGGGCTAACAAGCTGTTTGTGTCCCCCAGCACAGGTTATACATCTGGTTTTGCAGGTTCAAACTAATTTTTCTCTGTATCACTGTATTTATTGTAATCTTCTCAGTAAATTGCAACTCCAACCTGTAACCTCTGTTGGATTGCATTCATATTTCCTGCCCATTTACTTTGAAATCAGCACAAGATGTCATCTAGAGGGATCTTGACAGGCTTGAGAGGGGGAGCCTGTACAAATTTCAAAAAGTTTAGAGACCAAGTGCAAGATGCTGCACATGGGTTGGGGCAAGCCGCAGCCTCAATACCAGCTGGGGATGAAGGGATTGAGAGCAGCCATGTGGAGAAGAAAGTGTTGGGGGATGAACAGCTGGACATGGCTCAGCAATGTGCATTTGCAGCCCAGAAAGACAACCACAGCCAAGCCTGCATCCAGAGCACAGTGGCCAGCAGGGCAGGTGGGGGGCTCCCATGACAACCCATGTGGAGCACTGCATCCAGCTCTGGGGTCCCCAGCACAGGAAGGACATGGACTTCCCAGTGCAAGGCCAGGAAAGGGCCACACAGTTGAGAGGGCTGGAACACCTCTCCTGTGAAAACAGGCGGAGAGAGAGCTTTAAACAGCTCTTCCAACTCAAACAGCTTTATAATTCTGTGACTCTTCTTTCAGAAAAGTTGCTTAACTTAAACTTCTCAAACTTTTTAAAAGAGGAAGTGTGGTCTCCTCATTGCTTTTGCACTAGAAATACTAAAGCATCATCTGATCTCACATGGTTTTGCTATGGAAAAAACCCAAGACAGTAGGGTTACCATGTTTAGAAAAAAAACCAGTCAAATTTAAGTATTTATTGAAAGATTCCATGCTCACTGAATAATACTGTTTGATAAGTCTCTGGCTCTAAGTGGTGGGTTGACCTTGACTGGATGTCATATGCCCATCAACGCTGCTCTATCACTCTCCTCCACAAGTGAACAGGGGAAAGAAAATATAATGATGGGCTCATGAGTTAAGACAGAAAGAGGTCACTCAGTGATTACCATCATGGGCTAAACAGACTTAACTTGGGGAAATTAATTGAATTTATTAAAAATCAAATTCAGAGCAGGATAATGAGAAATAAAACAAATCTTAAAAATATCTTCCCCTCACCCCTCCCTCCTTCCTGGGGTCTACCTCCCCCCTCCCAGTAGCACAGGGAGATGGGAAGAGGGGGTTATGGTCAGTTCCTCATACAGTGTTCCTGCCACTGCTCAGGGAGAGGAGTCCTTCCGCTGCTCCAGCATGGGGTCTCTCCCAAGAGAGACGATTCCCACAGACTTCTCCAATGGAAGTCTTTCACATGGGCTACACTTCTTCACAAACTGCTCAGTCGTGGGTCTCTTCCATGGGATGCAGTTCTTCAGGAACAGGCTGCTCCAGCATGGGTCCCCCAGAAGGTCACACGTCTCACCAGCAAACCTGCTCCAGTGGGGGCTCTTCTCTTCGTGGTCCTGTCAGGAGCCTGCTCCAGCACAGGCTTCCCACAGGGTTGCAGCCTTCTTTCAGCATCCACCTGCTCCTGTGTGGGTCTCCTCTAGGGGCTGCAGGTGGATCTCTGCAGCCCCATGGACCACAACAGGCTGCAGGGGCACAGCTGCCTCACCATGTTCTTCACCACAGGCTGCAGTGGCACTTCAGCTCTAATACCTGCAGCACCTCCCCTTCCTCCCCCTTCACTGACCTTGGTGCCTGCAAAGCTGTTCCTCTCACACATTCTCACTCCTCTCTTCTCTGAAAGCAATTATATCTGCACAGTAATTTTTTTTTCCTTCTTAAATATGTTATCACAGAGGTGTTACTACCCCCTCCAGTTGGCTCAGCCTTGGCCACCAGCCAGTCTGTCTTGGATCCATCTGGCATTGGCTCTGTCAGACATGGGGGAAGCTTCTGCAAGCTTCTCATAGAAGCCATCCATTGCATCTCCCTGCCGGCTACCAAACCCTGGCCATGCAAACCCAGTACACCCAATCTTTTGCTAACCACAGAGAGGGTGTCAGCAGAATCATGTTTGTGGTACTAGTGGATTAACCCATTTTGAAACACCCAGCTCTTTCAAGGGCCTGCATGCCAGCTCATTCAGACTAGCACAAGCTCTCTGAAGTGAACCCGAGAACTAGTGTCAGTAAGGATCCTGCATGAACTTAAAATGCACTGACTTCTTATAATTTAATAGCTAACAAATCCAATCCACAAAGCCATTTATTATTTATTGTTTACAGGATGGTTTTAATAGTGACTATCTGCCTTATCTAAAGCAGCAGAGAAACCATGCAGCTTCCTAAAACAAACTCCTACTCAGAATCAGCAGTACCCAGACTCAGGTTTAAGCTCTGTAAAGCTTTAAACATGAATCAAATTTTCAATTACAAACTACTGCTGAGTTGCAAGCCATAGGCATTAAACCAGTTCTCCCCCATTCCCAGTCTGGGTTATTATTTATTATACAGGCCGTTTGCTTTTATAAAAATGTGCTAGGTTAACTGAGGCAGTTCTTATCACACAAGAAAGATAAGGCTGTTGTTACCTGACCAGCACTACTGCCTGAGATACTGACTAGCTGTCAATTGCTCAGAATTGTTCCCAGTATTGCTCCTGTACACCAGCCAGGTTTCTGCTACAACGGCCCTCATACAGTAGAAGTTAAGTGGGATGCTTTAGTTAGGAATTCTTTTTCCTTATACTTTCCTCACTTTTTTCTTCTGTAACTCAGACCACTCATTTTCATTTACATAGTCACAACAGCCTTTCAAGTGGCGCCTTTTTAGCTGCTATAGACTAATGATTATTAGGTGTTTTTCATATTGTAGCATCTTGTATGCCTTTACTTCTCTAGTAGCTGACTTCACTGGCAACTTTATGTTCCTTAAGCTTTACAGAAATACTGCTTTAGGGCAAGAGTTTGATCCATACATGATCCATAAACTGTTTTCTAATTCTTCATCTACCACATTAAAGAATTATTGTCATTTTAACCAGATCTGAGGAATACACATAGTGGTTTCCAATTCAATGGCTAATGCAGAGAAAATTGTTGTATTAACTATAAACAGAGCAGTAACTGCTTTCTGCACTACCAGATTTCTAGAAACTCTGTGCAATCCAGGCAATTCAATCATTCAGTTCTCATTAATTCAGCACAACACCAACATAATGTCATAAACCACAACTAGCAAAGCACTTAAAACCAACATTAAAGTCACTACTAAAAAGCATTCTGACAGTGTCAGCTTGGTGATAAAATCCATGAAGTTGAATTTAGGTACGTTGACATGCCTCCTTACTTTTATATCTGTATTTATGACAAAGTATTCTTGAATAGTGTATTGGAAAAAAATGCTACGGGAAAAAAAATTTACTGTATCCTATTTAATTGTTTCCATCATTTCCCAGACTCCCCTCATGACAAACCAACAACGTGGAGAGAACTTTTTAATACAGCAGATGTAAACTGAAGTTACTTAACACTGATGCAAGTACATAAAACTGCAAAGGTAAAGCTAAACAAATGCATACCATAGTTGTGTAACTTGAAAAACATTTATACCCCTCTCAATTTCCAGTGGACTAGCTCAAAAATTTTATTTCTAAAAAAATCTGTCTTTAGCTTTATATAATTCTAGTGCACTATGAGCTATGTTTTGAATTCTGTATGCTTCAAATTCAATAAATTGAGTTGATGTATGCCTTCTCTTTCAAGATAAGGTATAGTACAGTCCTAACAGTTTTTAAACTGCTTCCTGAAAGAACACCTATTGAAATAATTCACATTACAAAATAAGCAGAGATGGATAGTTTGAATTCAACAGAACAATGAACAGCTTCATGGTATGACCTCATTCAGTAATTTCCTATTTAGAGATACTGCCTTCGAATGTACCCCTGTATATCCAGATCCACAAGAGGACACCAGGTTAAATGTCCTAATACCTACTGCTTTTTGGGGGAGCAACTTTTTTTTTTTTAATTATCTCATTTAATTTTAAAATTGGAGTTCAGTTGAACTTCAAAGTTTGCACATTACTTTTCCCTTCTGCTTCCTTCATTGCATCTGTAAAAATCCTAGTGTTTTGAAAATATTTAAGTAACATTTTCTAAATAATTGCAGTGCATCACAGGCACCTGTATTGAAGCGAAGTCCTCTAAATCTGAAATCTAAGAATGAAATACCTGGCTAGTTTCCAAAAGCCTATCTTCAGGCCGTGGTGTGAGATTCACAAATCTGTAACACTACTCAGGAAAAGTAATTCAAAAGTGATACTAAAAGGGTATCTTTCACCACTTAATGGAAAAGATAGTAAAGCATTTCTCTGTAAATAAAAGCAAAAATCAATCACTAATCAAGTTAAAGGTAAAACAGTACATTTCCCAAAAAAGAGAATTTTCTTATGAGACATGAAAATGTGCAGGCCAGTAACAACTGGTGCTATACATGTCTAAATTAGGATTTTGGCGGGGGTGGGAGAGTAGTTTTCTTGTGCGCACACACCCCCCTCCCCTGTTCTGTGGGGTTGTTCTGGTGCACAACACAGGAGCTCCAGCTGAAGCTCTCCTACCTGCTGGGCAACACTCCACTCCTTCCTTCCCTCGTGACCAGCCCAGCTCAGTATGCTGTAGGTGCCCAATGCACCACCTATGTGCCTCTTTCAGGGGAGGCAATACCCTGCTAACAGGTTACCCCTTCTCTAACCAGATACTGGTTTTCAATAAAGCTCTATGAACGTCACATCACTGAGATGACCACCCCTAACAACATGTTGCAGGGACCCAAAAGAGCCAAAACTTTTTCCAAACCTCTAATTCTATGCTCTCCCTCCTTACTCCAAATGAAGACACATAAACCAGCCACAACAGAGTATCAGCTGTGGCACACACTGAACCATTTCCTTCCAATTAAGACCAAAACAAACATAACTTTTTATACAACAAGGCATTTCCAAAGATAATTAAAACTGTGTATGAACTGTGTTTGGACAGCTAAATTGTCCATGTTTCCAAAATACCTTTCAGCCATGGTAAGTCAGCAGCTATATCACAACTGCATTATCAGACAAAACAAAGAACAGAACTCAGGAAATTAGTTTTCTCTGTCACTGCGGTATTAAATTCTCTTAGTTTACATAAGGACAACAAGCAGTGCTTGGTCTGCATGGATTTACTGAGAATGAAATAAAGAGCCAGGACACCCAGCAGCCTGCAGTATTAGCTGACTGGATCACTTATTTTTATAACTAGTCATATTTCAATGTTAATCCCAAAAAACAGGTCAGAAGAAATGTAAATTGCTGTCACTTCTAGCAAGCAAACTATTTGTACCGACTTGGAAATAAGATTAGTATTTTCATTTAATGTAAAGTTGGTAACAGCAAGTTTTAGCAATCCAGTAGTCCCTTTAAACTTCACAAAGAAAGATATTCCTTGCATGATATGATGCACAAAATTTATTGATGCAGCACTTTTTTTTAAAGTGCTAGGTCATTTGGGGGCATTTTTCTTTTGCAGTATTAGAAGAGAAATCTCATTTTTACAGGTCTCAATCTCCCTTCTGAACTAAAGACTCTGAAAACCTGTACAACAGCATCCAGAGCATTTAATTATGCTTTTCAGAATCCTGCAGAATTAGACTACTACTTATGATGGTCAGGTGTATTTATGTACAGTTATAAACATATTTAAAAGACTCACTTGTAAGCATATGTGCCTCAAGGCAGGTAAAAACAAATGCCTGGAGCAGGCATGCACAACATGCATGCAGAGATGCAAAGAAAAAATTAATCCTTCAGAGATCTACTAAACACTCCCAAGGAGTGTTTGCCCTTACACTCCATCTCTCTTGCATCTGTTTTGCTCTTCTGCTGTCTGGACTGCTTCTTCACCTCCTCTCCTATCTCTGCACAGAGAAAGAACTTAGGAATTAGGAATTGCAGCTTTGACTTCGCAACATTTTATAGTGCTGGTACAATATGACTCACTTGGGGTACAGAAGAAAGTCCATAGGTGCTCACTAGAAGTGTCAGTCCGTCAGCTTTGATACTGATATTCTGCTTCTTGGAGTGCTGCCTTAGGATTTCAGATATTTGTAGATTTTTATATAGCTATATAGTTTCTTCTAACAGCTTCTAACCTCTGTGACACATTCCTGAATCTCTCTGTCATCGGGAAAATAACAGTTAGAACATCTTGCCCGAAACTCATGTACCAAAACTAGGATAATAAGATATCATTTTAGTCAAAACAAGAAAGAAGACCCAGAAACCTTGGAGAAGCTCCAAAAAGAAGATGCTATGCGAAGATGGTGAAGATGATGAAGTACAAGGGGTCCGGAGACCTCCAACTCAATTTCAGAGAAGGCATGTTGGGGGGTGGATCTGGGAAGTTTCTGGGGATGGACAATTATTAGATTGGATGTAACCTTTAGATAGGAAAATTAAGTAGTGCTATAAAATTGGTAAGACCCCTATGCTAGTTTAGCACAGCAAAAAGTAACCTTAACTCAGGAGAGCTCAGGTCAGCTGGTCTGGTGCTCTTCAGCTCATCTCCAGTGCACATCCATATCCATGTACGGGGAGGAGAGGGCTCCCCTCCTTGCCCCCATGGTGAGCCATGAAGAACCTCAAATCCTGCTTGAAGAACATGAGGACAGTATTGGGGGAAGGGCCTGTGTCTCTCTGTAGGCTTTCTATACTCTGTACCCCTAAAACCCTGTAAGAACTCCTCTCCACCTTACCCAGATAATGCTGTGTTGGAAAGTTTTTCCCTAGAATTTCAGGCAACAGGAGTATACTATGACTTACACAGTATATATCATATATATGATACATGCTGTGATCTGTGTATTTTAGTATGTACTGATATATGTCAATGCTTCACCTTCAGCCTCCTTAAATATGGAACACATCCCATCTCATTAGGATGCGTGCCCAAAGCTGCCACCATTTCTGCATTAAGTGACTTACTGCAGTTTCAGTCTTAATACATAAACACGCTGATTACAACAGCTAAATTCAGGACTGCTCTCCTGCCTCAGTGATCAGGCAGAACTGTTCAAGTCCACAATTATCATTATTTGTGGTATACTGAAATCTAAAGCTTCCAAGTAGAGACATCAGTTCTTCTAGAAACTTGTAAACATCTCTTCTGCCCACAACTGGCAGGAAAACAAGTCTAGATTTGGTCAAATCTAATCCTCCAACAGTACCTTGAAGTTGAATTTCTGTATTTCAGATAGCCAGCATCTGGACATCTGAAGGTCTGTGACAGACGATGACAGAACCGTGCTCCTCCTCTGACTCCCTCACACGACGACGCTGCCACACCACACACAGGTCTGGGGTCACCCTGACTTGAGCCCCTGCAATGTAACACAATCCCCACCACCTACACCTCTCGGTTACCCAACAGCTCCAAGCACCAGGTAAGCCAAACCTCTCCCATGCTCCTTTGCTTTCACTTTCTGTCTCTACCCCAACGTGAGGCTTTCACATGAGCCTCAACTCCCGCTCTGCCCTCCATGTGGCCCTTTGGCACCACTGAGCTGCAAATCCAAAGGCAGTGGGTCTGGACTCATTTCTGGGATCAGCCGCCTTGGGAGCAGCTTCTGAAGTCTCCCCAGAAGAAACACGAGTGTAAAGTGCAGCTAACCTCAGGAAGCAAAATGCATCATATTCCCATGCTGCCCACAAAGGACATGGCACTGGAAGGAAGGAAGGACACTTCACAGCAATCACTCTGCTATAGTAAAGTGGTCTCTGTCTACAACACAGGGGGTAAGAGTCTCATGAACCTTTCACTTCACATATTCCCTAAAGCTGCCAATAACTCAGTTTGAGGAAAAACATCTGAGATCAGAGTCATAGCAAAATGCAAATACAGAAACTTTTGCCAGCTAAAAACTTTAAGAAGCCAGCAGTAAAGGTAATTCTTTAACTCTCTTATTTTCGATTTCAAAAATAGAAATCTAGAAAGCTTTTCAGTGTGTTCTTGCACAAATCTCTGTATTCCTGCCCATACAGCAAGAGCTTAACTCAATATTGCTACACACATAGTTAAGCAAGTTAGGCTTTGTCTACCTGGCAACAATGTTTGAGTTTTATTGCTGCAATTGCTCGCAAGAAGGTTTTTCATGGGAAAGGTAGATTTTTAAAAAAGTGCCAGTCTTAAAACAAAAATTCTAGAATTCTCCCAAATATGCAGAATTTTGTTATACCTGTAAGTTTCTTCATAAGGACAAACCCTAAGATTTCAGTTACTTTTTTTAAAATGAGTCTTCAGAGCGATACAGGTTACCAATCATGCAAAACACACATTCTTGTGAGAAAAGAAACTGCACCCATCACTACAATGAGTCGAGGGATGTGCAACACTAATGACACTGCTCACCAACCCATTCACTGTCTCACTCCTGCCTGTAAACAGTGGTTAGGGACAAGTAACCAAACACCTTTTTGTTTTTCTTGGTTTTAGCTGCACACTGAGGACAACCTCCGTATTCAACAGCAAGAAACGCTTCCCCAACAGAAGCTAAGTGAAAACAGTCTTACAGATGAGCTGTGAGAGAGATTGTTTTTCTATAACCACCATATGAAAGGAAGCACAGGGACATCTTAGCAACAGGAACCTACATGAGAATCAACACAGAATGATGTTTCCACGTTAAAACTTGTTGATAAATGAAATATGACTGGAAAACTATACAAAACATGTAAAAATGTTCGGACAGAAATTCCATAAGAGGTGGACAAAAAACTGAAGCACTGCAAAAACATATTAGAACTATCTTGCTTTAGATACTGTACTTTTTATCTCAGTTCTTTACAAAGTAAGGCTATGCAGTCATTTGTTCCTACAACATAAGTTAAGCACATATGCAAGTTTAATCCAAACATTGCAAATGAATAGAGGTCTAAAATATTTCCAGTTGTAAGAGACCAAAGACAAGACAGACACAAATTAATGTTCTTATTGGAATAAAGACCATAATACCAGCTCATGACGTGGCCTGTTGGCAGCCAAAGCAACTTCAGCAGGTACCAACCTCTAGCCCGCTGGCAGATGAGCAGTGGAGGGAGACAGCCACAGGGAAAAAGGAGAACTGGATGGGGTCACTGAGCTTGGTGCAGATGAAGACACAAGGCGCTGGGTGCACATAGCAAGTCTTAGAGATACTTGCTTTTCTTAGTACACCTTTATTAATGGACGTTTATACTAAATGCTTCTTAGAGACTAAAGCACAAAGCTTTCCTAAAAACTCTAACGTTAAAGGAGGACAGATGAGACTGAGAGATTTGACTGTTTGGGAGGCCTTCTTAGGAAAATCCGTAAGAATGAAGGTACAAGGCAAGGAAACAGAAGAAACGCAAACGAGTCTTCTCTAAGTCTCAGAGCGGATTTTTTGCACCACCCTGCTCTCCTCAGCATGCACTTCTATAATCCTTACATTATACACACTGCGAGAAAAAGCCTGCAGCTTGCTGAGGGCGGCTGGAATCCCTCCGAGGGCAAAACCCAAACACGCTTACTACACAAATCCCTCAGCAGGCTGCGAGCGATGAATGAAGGGCGGTCCGGCGGCGCAGCTCGGGACGGGGGCCCGGGGACAGAGCCGGGAGGGGACACCGAGCCGGGATGGCGTGCTGGGGGGACACCGAGCTGGGATGGGGTGCTGGGGGGGGAGAGGGACACCGA
>WBMV01004973.1:234078-272570 GCA_013396655.1 Campylorhamphus procurvoides | reverse complement strand
GGTGGGGGGGCGGGAAGGAGAGCGGGCCGCGCATGCGCAGCGAGGGTGGGGTGGGTGCCCCGCCGTCCCGGAGGGGCCTGGCGCGAGGCACGGCGAGGGTGGCACGTAGGCGGCCCCGGGCACCGTGAGGGGACAGCGGCGGGGAGCACGGGGGACACCGGGGCACACGGGGGATGCGGGGACAGCCCAGTGGGCAGTGCCCACAGTGCCCGCAATGCCCCCCCGGTGTCGCTGAGGAATAGCAAAAGTTCCCTCAGGGATGTTACAGAGATGTTGCAGAGGGGAAAATGACTTCGTGTTAGACCGTGTGTGTGGAGACCTCACGTCCTGGTGTTGCTGCTCCAATTCTCAGTTTTTATGATGGTATTATAGCACAGCAGAGAGGCAAATGTGAACCGGTAATAGGATATATTAGCAAAACTTAAGATAGACTAGGGGAATACACAGGAATTGTGAGGTTAAATCGCAGGGTGGGGTTGCCTGGCTGGGAGGCTGGCCTGCTTCCCTCTGAGACTCCCTGAGGAAAAGGACTCTGAAACTTGGAAACACACAACAGATGCTCTGTTTTAAAATGGTCTAGGTAGTGTGTCTGGTGAGGACCTGATGGGAAACATGTAGTTTAGTTTGAAAACTCTGCCTCTGGTCCATGACTGTTGTGGTCTTTGTGACACTGACCACGTGTACGAGGAAGGGTGAGAGCACAGCTCCCATGGGGAATGACCTGGCAGCAGGCAAAAAACAAATAAATTATTGATCCTGAGTCACTTTTTAATATTGTAAGCACACTGGCCAGAAATACTGTGGGGGTTTTGCATCGTTATTAATAACTGCATGGTCAGGCATTGACCGCCGCAGACAGACAGACAGCACTCCTGCACCAGAGACCTCACGTATTTCTCATTACTCTCCTTACCATGATCTTCCCCTGGGGAAGTCACAGGCTCTGACTGCGGGTAGGGATTGAAGCAGCAGCCCTTGCCTGTCTGTGCAGCACTCCTCTACAGTGCTTTGCTAAAAGAGACTTTAGGAAATGAGAGTAGCTGAAGCTGTTCAGCCCTTCCTTGCTCTTATATAAAAACACAGGTTCTCCCCAGTCTTTACTGATGGATAGGAGGATTTTCTATCTACTGATTAGCTTAGCCTTGAAGGAAACTATCACAAACCAGATTGCCAGGAGAGTAACTAAACATAACTAATTCCTTTGCTAACCAGAAAATGCCTCATTCTATATAACCATTAACTTTTGGATGGTACAAAGCAGTAGGTAACAGAAGATCCTGGAGACTAAAAGGATGTAGGAGGTTTTGAAAATTTATGACTCTGTTCTGAATGGTATCCATTTTATAACTTATTTGACCGTTGAGCTGCTTCTCTAGGATTCTGTACTTCATGTGTTATCTGTTTATATTGAATTGTTTTGATCTTTGAGAAACAAATCAGCTTCAACTACTAAGGCAGCCTTGAATATGGAACAGTATTTGCTTCTGAGATTGTGCAATTTTCACATTATGGTCTTTTGAACTAATGCCCACAGCAAGTTTATAAACATAAAATGTAAAGTATGTATTTAAAAATGCATATTCAAATCCACAGATGATATTGTAAAGTTCTGGAAACAATGCTGAGGCACAGAGCACTAAGTGATTCATCTTTGGTTCCCAGAAGGAAGTCTCTGACAGACTAGGTGTAAACAAGCTGTCTGATACCTCACTGTCTACATGGAAAATGGTTTAAACTTTTGTAACATATAAAATAAAGTTTGTGGAATGTTACACTGTGCATGTTACTGTGTAAATGGACCTACTTAAAAAATGTTCAATAGACAAAATGTTCAACCCCTCCCTTACTACAATTCTTGATTTGAATGTACACCTTATATACAGGAAGAAGACATAACTGTCTGCCAAATGACACTTTACTTAGTTTGACACACAATCAGTTTGTGACATGACATGTCTTCATGTCCCATTTTCAATTACTTCGAAGCGATACACACAGTGGACTAAGGTACAGATTTGTTCATACAAAATTATATTATTACACACAGGCATTTCAGCCTGGTATCCTTATAGGATACAAATATGGAGTAGGACTGAATTCCCACTGTAATAGTTTTTTAAATCCTTGGCTGACCACAGCTAACTTTGGTTTGGGCACAGAGTTCTTAAAAATTCATCATGGAAACGGATGCCCACAGTTAGAAAAAATGCTTCAGAGTAATGCCCATTTTAGGCACCAAGGAGATATAATACATGAGGTAACTTTCAAGACACAAATCTGTAGAAAACCAGGCATTCTTAGCTCTACATTTTTCAAGTCATATAGTAGACTTTTAAAAATCCCTATATAATGCACTTAAAATAATCTGTGTTACAAAGTAACTTGAAAAAATTCTATCTTAACACTAAATTATTCGCTAAGTTACTTCACTAGCTGAAAAACTGGCAATGCACGACTGTACCAGCAGTTTTATATGAGATGACCTCCAAATCTACCCTTTCTCCACCCAAAAGAATGTGTACATACTGTTTCTAGTGCAGTGGCAATCTAGAACAACTGTTCATTTCTACTCCTTATTGAAGGCTGTGAATAATGCCTTCTTGTGACAGTTTATTTAATAACCAGTATAGAATTAACTGATCCAGTTATTTACATTCTCTAGACTTTATGTGACACTTAAGTGCTGCTGGTACCTGAAAATGATAGTGGTACCTTTGTGTTTAAAATGGTAATGCTATCGGCTGCATTCACAGAGGAGGCAGTAAACACCATCGCTGTAACATTTCATAAAACCAAGTCCTCACATTTTCAGCCCAGCTGACGACAGCTGTTAATTCTGATAATCCAGAGAAAAACTCCCAACTAATGCTTAGAGACATGTCACTCGTGTGACACGTCAGTCTTACAAGGCACATAGATGAACACATTAGCAGTTGTAGTCTGATTGAATTTCTGATCCCAGATTCTACCTACGTGCATTTGCATTTTGCTTGCGACGTGTACCCTCATCAGTGATTGCACACTTGAGTCATATAATTTGTTTCATAAATTCCAAATTACAAAATTGAGGAAGAAGTTTCAGAAAAAAGCAAAGAAAATGCAGCTATTTTTGAGTGTAAATTGCTGATTTTTTTACACAAAACCAATAGGAGAAGCAAACTTTCTTGTTCACACTGTCACTAGAACATGTTTTAATTATCACAGATTTACTTTTCTGCTTTTCTTCCTACTCTTTGCTTATGCATAGCAAACTACATCATCGCTGAACTGGACTAATACAGTTGACTTCAACATTTCAGAAGCAATTTGAATATGCTCAAACAGCTACAGACACATTGTTCTGTAAGAATAACTTTAGTGTTTCTGAAAGACAACATGGGAATCTCCACTTTTCAGACAGACAGTTGCTGTAGAATGGGTCATGTATGCTTTTTTCTAGATTTTCCTGCCCATATGTCCCAGTGGTAAGCCCTTTAACACCCAGCTAGGGAAAAGAAGATGCTCTTTCCTTCCCTGTCCATGTTATACCAGCTGTCACTAGCACTGAAAGCAGTATCAAATGTGCTAGAGGTTTTCCCTGTACTCATTCATTTAATAGAGGCATTACCAAACTCTTGACTTCATACAGTTTGCCAAAACTAGTTCAGAGGTCACTAAAGAGCATGACATATAAAGGCAAGGGACAAGATTTGTGAAGAGACAGAAACACCTCCTGAATGTAAAGTAAGGCATTCAGGCTATTCCATCCAAATAGATTTTCCTAGAAATTCATAATCTTAGTTGCAAATGTCTGCATATGTATCATTACTACTAGGAATTGTTATTTTCCCTCCCTTTGAAAATTACTATAGCATGAATATATAACATCTTCTAGTTCAGCATCCATTATGTATATAAATTAATCTCTGGGGTTTGTTAGAGATTAATAAATAACATTTATCTGCGAAAAAAATTAATGATGTCTAGTTTCCTATGGATTTGGGCCCCCTTCAGCCTGGTACTGTGCATCCATGGTTTATTTCTTCTCTCTCCCAGAAGATGCTGCAGCTTGTTCAGAACCAGGGAGGAACACTCTGGAGGAAGTTTAAACTGGGCTGTAAATAAGACTACTAGTTACACACAAAATAAAGCAGTAAGAAAATTGTTTCTTTCCCAGGCATAAAAGTTGCTCCAGCTGTGACAAAATGACAAATTTTACAATTTTAAACCCAAGTTAGTATATTACATAATAGCCTTTCTTCAGTCTTGATAAACAATGAATTTTAGTGCAGTGAGGCTAAAATGAATAAATAATAGACATATCAAGAGCAAAAATTTGTCCTCTATTACCACAGCATCCAATCTCTTAAAAATAAACATCTCTTCCTGCTCAGCTTTTAAGAGATATAGCTTCATGTTTGAGTGTGTGCGCATATGAGTGTGTGTATATACTACTTCTGTATATATGTAACAATCTTGGGAAGAGGGAGATCTAAAGAGAGTTTATTTATAAGCCTTGTTCCTTTTGCTGTGGGAGCAAATTACAAAGTTTAAGTCCCATGCCTGCAAAAGTTCTGTTATGCCTGCCCTGGACCACTCCTTTATTTGCCAAGGATTTTATGGCTGTAGTTGAATTTAGAGGGATATCGTGACATTCAAGTGCTTAAATCCTGTTTCACAGAAGGCTTTGATTATCAGCACAGACTTTGAAATCAAACTCTGCATTCAGTGCATGGCCAGCTGAACTCCAGGGCAAAGTTATCACCATGACCTGTTGCTAAATACATAGGGCTGCTGTGTTTTACAACTGCATGAGTTTTTATAACATGGAGCTTTGTTCCTCAGGATGAGTTTCAGCAATGAAATATGAAGGTCAGTGATGTAAATATTGTTGTGGTCACGAGTGAGACTGATAAAAAAGGACACAATGTACAGCTAGTTATGGAAAAAACATTTTTGTTATTGTCAGATTGAGCTTCACTGTTAGACACAGGTGCTCTCTTGTGAAGCGCTCCCCTCTTTCTGAAGGCAAAAGTTCCACTTGAGTTTACTGTGATCCAGATACTATATCAATGTCAGACAATTGCTAATTTTAGCAGGTCATTTAGGATTTAGCATAATCCAGATGCTAGTTCAGCTTCATCTGGATGCCAGTCTTGACAGGGTACTGAGAATTCAGGGAGAACTTAGTATTTTTCCAACTTAATATGTATGTTCAGATGGGAAAACTAAATTGAAATTTGACTCTTCAGGTGTGATGCAGTTTTTCAGACTGAGAAATCATTACAATTACCTTATTTAAAAGGACTTGAGATATTTCAGAGCATTGTTTCAGCTCTGAGGATGGCTAATGATATACAAGGCAGCAGGGAGCTGCAGCAGAGACATTCTAAACATATTTTCTTTATCTTTTAACAGAATGAAAACAGAACATAAGTGATGCCTCATACTGTGCATGGGTTTATGAATTATCCTGTAAATCTTAATTCACAGGTGACATTAGAGAGAACTGTTTTTTCTAATTCCTCACAAAAATGGTTAGGAAGTTTGTGGAATCACTTTTACAGAGCAACTGTGTCTTGGGCGTGCTGGGATTATTGCACAAATTAGGATTACTCATCCATATCAATGAATTATGCTATTTAGGGATAGCTACAGCTAAGGCAAAAGTAATCTCAGATAATGTCACATATTAAAGGACATGTTTATGCAGATATCCAGTGGTACTGCGCATGCATTCGTGTATATCAAATGGACAATTAATAGTGCAAGTGCTTGTTTTGTGCCACTAGAAAGGTGTTCATGAGTGCAAGCACATACACTTTTACATTTTAAAGCTCATATGCCCCTAGAACTGGCTTACAGTTCTTCGTGGTGAATTATTCCAGTGATTACGGCTATAAAGGCAGATCATGGTTCTTTGCCCTTAGAGAAAATTCTACAGCCATACACAATTCCAGATATTTTCAAAGCACACATTAGAAATCCTCCCTTTTATGAAAGCTGATTTCTATAGGCCTTGGTCACGCTAAACTGCCATTCCCAGTTTTGTTTGTATGTACATACAAAAAAGATACTGAATGTTACTTCACAATTTTAAATAAATGTTTTCAGTGATGCCCAATTGAAAGTTTTTCAAATTTATCTTTTAAATAACAGATGAAAATTAACAAATATCTGTTCACATATATATTATTATTTCATGCTTATATGGTATTATCCATCAATATGATGAATAAACATTTATTCCCTCTAAAATTCCTTACTCTAATAATGCATCTAAATATATTTAATTCTAAAATCAGAAGTGTTTGTAACAGTTCTTGACTATTGGAAGCCATGGTGTTATGGTGTTATTCACATCTCAGTGCAAAACAGGCTGTCTGTAATCCCCAATAGTGCATCTCAAGTTCTTTTTTAATATGTTAACATAAGCTGTCCCTAAAATTAATCTTTACTTAAAAGTCATAAAGTAGAACACATCTGATTTCCTCCCTCCAGGGGCTGATTAGTCAGCTTAGACATTATGGGAAGGTGAGTTCCCAACTGAGCTGTTGTAACCTTTGGGAGATGTCATGAGCAGACAACAGATTGCCTGCGGTTCCATCCAGAATGATCTGAAAAAGAATTAAAAAAAAAATCTTGCTTATTTGAGCATATTCATGTTTTGAAACAATCTAGCATTTCATAATACCAAAGCAGTAGGTTAAAGTTTGGATATGATCAGTTCCTGGTTTAGGTAAATAGCTAACTAGATAACACAGGATTACTCACAAATATTTGAACATGTGAATAGTGAATGAAGCCTGTGACCCTCCATGTCAACAAAGACAAGCACAAAAGCACTAAGGAATCTGGTGTCTAGGTAGGGCAATATGCCTGGGATTCAAATCATCTCACTCTGTACAGGGAACACTGTCTTAAGAACTTCATTATAGATGCTCAGAAATCTGTGAAAAATCCAATGTATCTTAAAACATCTCATTTGTTATGACAAAGTGGTTTTGGTGCGTAATCTCTATGATTTTGACTCATATGCAGAAAGTAGATAGGGCTGACTCACACCAGACAGATAGTATCATTATCACAGTACCTGCTTAACAATTGCTGCTGCAGTCTAGGCCCTAAATATTTACTAAAAGTTTTAAACCTCTTACAGGTGAAATGAAAGCCATGTGTTTGTCAGAATATTAAGTCTCATTTCCTCCCTTCTCTTTCCTGATATGGCAGCATTTAAAGCCAATCACGGAGTTGTCTTTTCTTCTCTGCTTTAGATGCATTTGATACCTGCTGGAAAGAAGGCAGAAACTCCAACAAAAGAGCTAATTCCTAACTTTTCCTCAGTTTTAATCACTATCAGGTGTGTGTGTTAGATTTATGATTTGGAAACCTTAACAACTGATAAGAATTTAAATTAAATTGATAAGAAATGTCGACCATAGCAGTTTTTCAGGAGTTACTGTGGTGTTGCTGAACACTTGTTCTTTTAAGCAGTTTAGAAGTATTTTAATTAAAAAGAAAGCTTTTGAACATTTTAAATTTTGATAAACCCCAGCAGATGACAGAGTCCTAATGAAGCTTAGATAGTGGTAATGAAGCAGCAGTGGACTAGAAAATACCTCTAAAATAAAATATTTTGCACGTCTGCAAATACATTTCTATGGTATGAGAGACTACTGGCTCTCAACAGTAGTAGTCTCCAAAATCTGTGCAATTCTTTGCGGATGCACATGGGACACACTCTATGTCTTTGCACACTGTGATTTTCTCTTAAGATCTATGGCTATGAATGGGGACGCTTCTTGAAACTTACCTAGTCCTAGGTTCTAGAATCTTTGAATTCACTCTAGTAGCTTTCAAGAGAAAATTCCAGAGAGGACATCTCAATCAAAGGAGAGGATCCCTCAACCAGAATTAAGCTAGGAGAAGATGTAAGATTACTGCAGTGCAGTATAAGAAGTAATGCATAAAACTTTTCTTTGCCTAGTAACACTGTCATCCTTGTACATCACATGTACTTTCCCTGTTTTCCTCATTCCCACTCTGGGATACAGTTCAATTCCTACAAAATCAGGAAAGGAAAGAGGATGGAAATCATAGGAACCACTCCTACAGATGCTATTCTACTGCTGTGAGTGACATTTGATACTCCACTGTGAAACAAATGTCTCTTATCTTTCAAGGGGTAATTTTTCTTTCTAAATACTAATGGAGTTAAGACTTCAACAGACTTCTGCTAATTTTGTTGAACATAACAGACCTGTTTCTAAATGTAAGCAAAATGCATTCCTTGGTAGCAAGGACAGAATCTTCTCGTGCTTATGAAGAAAACACAGAAGAAATGTTTTAGGAGTGTCAGAAGCAATGAGTAACAGTTTCAGACATCTTAGTCACTTATGGGTCTAAGTAGTGCCTTCTGATCACTGCTACCTATGGCAGAGTTGGGGGTCGCGGCTCTCACAAATCCATGTTCTATCAGGATGATTTTCTGAGCCTGACATAGGTTCTGTGTTTGTGCTGCCAGTGGAAAGAGATGAGCACCCTGCAAGGGTTGCACATTGTCTGCACTGCAGAACTGTCAATTCAATAACTGTATAATGAATTCACACATATTAGCAATGCCACTCAGTAGTCCTACAGGCTGAATTTGTAACTGCCTGAAGTCATGGTGCTCAAAAAACAGGAGTCAGAAGGCTTCCTACAGCTCACTGGCATGGGTCTGCCAACATACAGAGAAGTCCCAGATTGATGGTTCAGATATTGTAGCAAAGCTGGTGGAGGTAGCTGCTAAAAAGCTGCTAAATTGTGTACATTCCCCACTAAGCCTGGACTTATTAGTATGGATAAGCTTTCCTTTAAGGTCTTAATTTAAAAGATTTTAATAAACTAACACTTAAATAGGAAATAGTTATTAAAGAACTAATGTAAAATCATTTTAGGCCAAACTCATGTCCACTTCTAATGTAATAAGAGCCTTGCATTTTTGCTTAACTTGCTGAGAATTTTCTAAACTTCCATAAGGGATATAGCTATTGCAAGTAAAGATAGATTGAGAAAAGAATGTAACATTTGCCAGTAGATAGGATGTATCTCTTCAAACCGACAAGTAATCAACCAGCATTTGACATTCAAGGCTGGGAAGTAATTCATCCAAGATGAAAGGATAGACCATACAAAGGATTATATGGACTAGAAACAAAGGATTTATGTACTGAGGAGGCCTTGAAAGGCAGGGTTTAACATGAATGTGTAATGACCTTTGAAAATATAAGGTTTTTTCTTTTGTAATTCCATCAGAAGTACTTATAGAGGATTATCCCCAGTAATTCTCCAGCGCTGAATAAAAAGGAATGTGACTTAACATTGATCAACTCCAATGCTGAGTGAATTTCTTTGAATCAGGACACAGAGCTGGTAGGTCATCTTTATCCACAGGGCTTGCCTACCAGGACACCATGCTCCCTTACTAGATTATTCCACATGCCTGGCTAAGGGTAGTTCTCTGTTCTGCATGTTGAAGTGGATCTACCGCACCACAAAGAATGTCCAAAGAGGAAAATCTGAAGGGGAGATTTCCTTTCTGCCCTTTCCCTTGGAAGGGAAGGGACCACTCTTGGTCCAATCATGGTCATGTCAGCATTTTTCATTGTTTTATTTGTTAAATTAAATAGTAAAAAAACCCTCAAGTGTGGAATAAAGAAGTCTGCTCATCTCTCCTCAGCTAGACATTACAAAGACAACTGGAGGCAAACATAGTAACACTAATTAGCAGAGAAATCAGCTAGCAATGAAAGAAATGGAACAAGATATTTACTTGACTTTGGTCAGCCTAAAATTTTACTGTCTAGTCTAAATTAATTTCCACAGCTCACTTTGCAGGCAGAGGAAAAGCTAAATACTTTCCAGAGAGTTATTGGTCCCATCCACTCTCAAAATCTATTTAAAGATTAATTATTTTGTTTCTCTACACTTAGATTTACAGAGCAATTTGCTGGTAAAAATGTTCAAGCTGAAACTGGTGAAATATGATCTGATAAAAATAGCAGTCACAGCAACTTATTCTTTATGGAATTTATGAAATTAATATCTCTACTGGAAAGTAATGCCATTCAATGAAGAATTTAAAAAATACTGGAAAACATGTCTATACTGAATTTGTAAAACCACTAAAATATCTCTCCACATTGCCCTAGCAATATAGATGTTAGAGTAGACCCTGTAGATGTTATAGTGAAGAATTCTGTGTTAAAAATCTTACAACAAATCTTGCAAACATAATCACTTCAGTGTCTGTAGTGCTCCACTTATTATGTACACCATCCTTGCTTTCTTCTTCCATCCCAACCACTAATTATTATAAAGATACTATAAAAATAATTACCTAGTTTTTCATATCTTTTATGGTGTCATGAAATACATAGCATCATCTAGGGAACTCTGTCAGTTCAGTTTAACAAAAAGGAAATTGCTGTATTAAGAAAACTAACATTTGGAATTTTGAGACAAAACAGGCAGAATGAAATGAACTAAAATGTGGACAATACTTTCTAAATTCCTGTATATCTTGTAAAGAAATAGTCACTGAGGACTTATTCTTCTTATGTACTCTTAAGGAGAATTAATCTCTGAAACTGAGTTACATCAATAAAAATGACATTCATATACACCCTTCAGAGAAAATGAAAGCAAGAAAATTAAAGATTTAAACAAGTGCTCTTAAGTATACAGGATCTGATGTCTTCCATCCAAATGGACATTTCTGTGCTTATATTTAAAACTGACCTCTTTCTTTTCAAAACCCATGAGGCTTATTTTCTTTCTATATTTTTTTTTTCAGAAATGGAAGTTTCAGGGACAGGTATATATGTAAGATGTGAATGTCTGAAAGTAAAGTGAGGCTTGGGTACCAGTAACTGAAATGTATGCAAAGTAAAAACTTTGTGGCTCTGAGGATAATAGAAGTGATTAAGATAAGCAGGAAATGCTAGAAGCCATTAGAAAAAGCCCTTGAAAGAGATTTTTACAACTGCTGTCAGTAACTGAACATAAATGAAGAACAGATGCTTAAACTAAAAGGACAAGAATAAACAGCAGTGGACACATTTCAGAACCTGTTTCCTTGATGTCATCTGAATATCTGTATCAGAAGTCTCTGCAAATCAAAATAAATATTTACCCTGTAAATCTGGGCTCCTACACCACTTTGACACTCCCTTTCCCCTTTTTTTTTTTTCTTTCCCTTAGAAGAACAATGAGTTCTTAACATCAATAATTCTGGGAAGGAATCAAGCTCTCCCCAGAGTTTCAAAGTTACTCTTGCAAATAGTCAGTACAGATTATTTGGGAATTACAGGAGGAATGTCTGGTTATCTGAGAGCAATCTAGGAAGTTCTCTGAGTCAACAGTTTTCCAGTTTTCCCATTTCCTAATGAGAGAAAAGGTATTTTTGAGAAAGTGATGCGGAAGAGCATCATGCCTTGTTTAGAGCACTAAATTCTACTGGAATGTATTTAAACAACAATCAACAACGGGAACAAGCACTGTAACCTGCAGTCTATTTGACTAAATAGATTGCAGGAAGGGCCCTGGGGGTCCTGGTCAATGGCAAGTTGGACATGAGTCAGCAGTGCCCTGGCAGCCAGGAGGGCCAGCCCTGTCCTGGGGGGGGCATCAGGCAAAGCATCACCAGCCGGGCCAGGGAGGGGATTGTCCTGCTCTGCTCTGCACTAGGGCAGCCTCACCTCGAGTCCCGAGTGCTGTCTGGGGCTCCACTATATAAAAAAATATAAAAAGCTATTGGAGTGTATCAGGAGGAGGCCAACTAAGATGGAAAAAGGTCTTGAGGGGAAATAGTCTGAGGAGAAGGTGAGGGCACTCTGTTCAGCATGGAGAAGAGCAGACTGAGGAGAGACCTCATTGCAGTTACAACTTCTTCATGAGGGGACAAGAAGGGGGAAGCACTGATCTCTTCTGTGTGGTGACCAGTGACAGGACCCAAGGGAACAGTGTGAAGCTGCGTTGGGGGAGGGTTTATGTTCGGTGTCAGGAAAAGGCTTTTCACCCAGAGGGTGGTTGGGCACTGGAACAGGATCCCCAGGGCAGTGGTCATAGCACAAGCTTAACAGAGTTCAAGAAGAGTTTGGACAACGCTTTCAGGCACATGGTGGGACTCTTGGGTTGTTCTGTGCAAGGACAGCAATAGGACTCAATGATCCTGATGGGCCCCTTCCAACTCAGGGTATTCCATGATTCTATGATAAGGGGAAAGAAAACCATTTCCTTAAGGAAACAGTACTTATAGCCATTACTGTACCTAACTTGATTCTTGCTGACTAATTGTTGAAAGGAAGGTTTAAAATAAAAGGACAGTATGTTATCTAGTTGCAGAGGGAAGCTAATGCTGTGAGTAACAGCTTGATCATACCTGATGTAGTCCATCTCTTAGAAGACAAAACATAATTGGCAGCTCCCTTATCCAGTGTAGCAGTCTGACACAAGCAAGTGAATTTATCCCAGAAATGTGACTTGTCTTTTGCTAAAATAGAAGAGCTTTTAAGTCTAACAAGTGTTTCTGCCTTGCTTTCTGAAAATGTGACTCAAGCCCTGTTGTAAGCCATGTTAACAGAAGGATTAAGTCATTAATATCTTTTATCTTGTATATCTTGTTATAGTGGAACTTTTCCATTTGAGAAACCTACATTTTTGTCATGTTCAAGAAAGATGGCAAAAATGGTGTGTAAATCCTGCAAATTTCCTAGTGAGGTAGTTGTTACAACTGATCAAGAATCAGTGTTTTAAATGAAGTTAACCACTATATAACAAATATCTTGGTAAACCCATTGTGCTTCAGGCTATTAGTAACAACTTAAGCACCGATATGAATGGACTCATCCTTCGCTTACTCAAGGAAAACTGGTATCTCAACATCTTTACAGTCATTCCTACTGAAATATAGTGAAGAAACACTTAGATAGGGATTGATAATATTAAAATTTCTTAAACCTCAGCTTTTGTCAGAAGAGTATTCCACTGTTATAAATATATGTAGATATTTGAGCTGGCAAAACTTTATTTTTTAATAGTAGTAAGTCAAAACACCAAAATGAATTATCCTATTCTACCTGAGAAAGGGTTATCTCTAACAGATGCAAGTTACAGTCAGCAAGAAAAACAGAATGTCTAATTTTCATTGTTTTAAGGAAATACCCTGAAAGGATTAAAGCATTTCCAGGAAAACTTCTGCTTACCAGATCCACTGCTGCTCACTTGAGTTATTTTTTCATCATCTTCATCATCACTATCACAATTTAACGGCTGAAAAGCTATTTCTGGCTCTATGTCTACTTGATTAGCATCTGGCTCTTGCTCAGCAAAGCTTCGCAATGCCACGAGGCGATGATGTATTGCTGCATACAGGTCTTCAGTGTCTTTTGAGCCTGCCTGCAGAACATAAAATCCATATAGTCCAAACTAACTGAGACAAATCTCTATTTTTCACAGAGGAACTGACTGAGAAATTTTAAAAAATAAGGAAGGAGTTGTATTTTGTCCTTTCTAATAAAAACATGCATTTCAGATTCACACTTAGTAATTAATATGCAAATGTAAATTTAAATATAAATAATGTCAAGTTTCTTTAAGTAGTCTGAGTTTTATAATATGTAGCTGTTGTTTGTTTTCTCTATAGTTACAAAAATTAAAAATTATTTTCCCTGAAAAATAGCTCCGTTTTCATGGAGTACTTGATATTCCAGATGATTCCTGAGTATGATTCTAGAAGTAAGAAAGCACTGAAATGTTAATACATACAGTCGCCAGCTGGATACTGTAGTGGTGGATACCAGCCACTTCAATGATTGGAGAAGCAGCTTCCTGCAACCTTTGCCACACCCATACTGCTGTCAAACATCTTAGTTTCCTCATACATGTCTATTTTTACTGCCCAGAAGTGCCAGGGCAGAATTTGTGGCATGTTTACTTTTATACACACTAGAAAAACTGTGCAGCACCTCTGGAAATCAGGACATTTATAATTCTCACATGCAGATGAGCAGTCCAGCACAGCCATAGTTAAGTCAATCCCTGTTTGGACATGACAGACTTCAAGTGGCTGCATATACAGTGCATGGTGCTTTGCTTGTGTATGACATGTGACACTTCCCGGAAATGGATTTATTTTTCTTGCCTGGGAAGCTGAATGCTTCCTAGAAAGGTCTGCTGGGGAAACTGTAAACGTGCTTAAACTCATGTGGATGCTTTCTCTTTCCAATCTAGGACACATATCCTATTTATTTGCAAATAAGTCCACCACATTTCCATCCCCAACTTAGCCCTTTCTGGAGGAAACCAGGGTTCCCAAGACTATTATCTTACCTAAGGTGACATTGCAAACTCTGTGTTCTTCTCAGTTGAGAAGTGGAGGTCCTACACCAGATGGATTATTGCAAGCACTATGTTGAGAACTATGGCAGAAAGCTGCTGACTATTACCACAGTAACTTAGGAACATGTAACTACCTGTGTAGAAATTCTTAGAGTATTGCTTTTGTAAAAAAGTGTAATTGCTGCATATTACTGGAATTATATCCATTCCATCAGTGTGATGTGAACCAGAGTCTGTACATGTCTGTCCTCAGGCCATATCCCATCATCACACCTAGTTTTTGAAATACGAAGGGATAGAACTTCTAACACATTCTGTAATAAAAGCCATATAATAGTTAAAACTTCAGCAAGTCTTCAGGATCCTAGACCAAATGGGGATCTGGGTGGAGTTTTTATTTCCTGCTTACCTGAGTTAGAAACACTTGAACAGAGTGGTCCTCTTGGTCTGTTGCAGTAAAGCACAGGCTCTTCCTGTTTGCTCTTTTTATAACCATTTGTTCCCAGAGTCGGGTGTTGAGAATCAGTCTCAAGCTGCCTTGATTTCGCATAACTGAAAGAAGAAGGTTTATATGATAGATTCTGGAACCACCTTAATTTTTACTGCACCAATTTTCTCTAGCACTTGTATACAACTAATATTTTCGTCAGTTATTCTTTTTAATTTGGTCTAAAACCCTGAGATGGTGAGATATTTTTTTAAATTTTTTTTAAATACCCAAATATATCAGTTTCTTTCAATACATCTGCCACACAAAGAAAATAAATCATCTGCTGCAACTGTGCAATACAGTACAAAAAAAATTACAGCGCAGTAAAAATAGCATTCCCAAAGTGTCTTGAAACAGTGCTCCTGGAAAAGCAGAATCAACAAAGAGCAGACTGTCAGACTGGTGACTGAGCTGAAGACACATTGCAGAAGAAGCACACAGCACACAACAACATATGTAAGCATTGTATAAACTGAGTGAAAAATACCCAGTGTCTCAGTCTATAACATAGAGAACTTTATCAGGTAAAAAGATTCTCAGCACCTTGACTTAAACAAAACTAGGTTCTCAGTTTAAAATGTTCTAAAATTAACTTATTCTGGCCAGGAAGAGTACAAGTTACTTGATATTTTGTGTGTGTAGTACTTTGTTATTTAATTCTTACTTAGCCTTGACTGCAACATTCCACATTTATTGCTTGAAGTGTCATTGAGCCTCAAGGATCCCCTGCCTCTTTCAGTCCAGGTTAAAGAAAGCTTATTAAATACAAAGAGCTTGCAGTTGATCTGAAAAAAAAAATACTTGATGAAAATTGCCAAACAATACTGGTTTTATTGGTTCTAAAACTTTACTGCTTTAAACTTTTGATATGGCTTTTAATACATCCATATGCATATATACAAAGATGGATATATAGATATATCACCGTTATTACTTAAAATGAAATTGCTCCTAGATCTGTGCTAAACCTTTTGTTCACCATGGAAAGCATCCAGCATAAGTTCCAGTCTACTTTTGCAATCACTTAATCATTAATTCACCTGTAATATCCACCAACACAGCTGAACATCCTACAACCTTATTCCCTCAGTAATTACAAACACTATGCAGCCCAGGATACCAGTACCACTACTAGAGGAGTACTGCTCCAAATAGAGTAAATCTTCCATATTCTGGCAAGACAGAAGAATTATTCAAACCAAAAACAGTGCTGAGATTTTTTTAATCATATACATCGTTGTTACTTGCTGAGTAAATAGCATTTTGAAGAATAGCAAGATCTGTCCTGTAAGGTTAGGAAGATAACTGCTATTTTAGATGAACTATAAAAACAAGTTACCTTAAAAACACATTACTTTTTTCCTCCAAAGAGTTTTGTGATAAAACCCATCTTTACTTGAACCACTTCCAATTTTGAGGGTTTAGTTACTGCTGGTATACTGTGTAGATGCTTGTAAAATATCACTATAGAGTTAACTTACTGAAAGGGACTATAAAATGAACAAATATAATGTGAAAAAGAAAATACCAGCCTACAGGAAAATGGGTAGGATGAAAGATACCTTAAAAAAGTGAAAATTTAAAATACTAACTGAAGTTATTTTCAGATTACTGCGATCTGTAATAGATCTAGATGTTCTTTTGAATAACAAAACTACTCACCATCAAGGTTGTACGAAATACACACCTGTAATACATTGTGTTCTGCTTCTTCTCCAGTTGTAACTTCAACTTTATCTAACAGAACTTTCTCCACTGGCTTTGAAATAAAAGCAGCTGCTGATTNAACAAAAAAAAAAAACAAAAAAAAAAAAGGGAAATCCTTTCTGTACAGGGGAATATTTTTAGGATAAGAAAACTAGCACACAGGATGCCCTGTGACCTTAGTAATACCTGCGGTGTCTGACATTATTTAGGGTCAATAATAAGTTTTTGGCCAGAGCAATAAACAGAAGAGAAAAAGAAAAAGGCTGGAATACAAAATGCCTCATGAAACAGGTTCATTCTGAATTGAACAGGGCTGTCTGCAACTGTCGCTAGGGAAACAAGCAGAAACAAGACCTAAATAACAAGATGATGATTTTCCAAATTAAATTAGTCTGTTATATCGCTGTGCAGTTTAATATCTAAGGAAAGACATGTCCCAATATTCAGAATAGTAATACATATACAAAAAATATTTGACAGGAACACAGAAGGACAAGGTTTGACAGGAACAACATTGTTAAAAAATTTTGTATGTTTGCATAACCTATGCATGTTTTCCATAGGCTGCTTTTTTTTTTATAACTTGTAATAAAACAGAAGATCCAAAATATCCATTAGTCAAGAGGGATGCAAAAATTTGTAACAGGGCTCGAGACAGGGGTCTCCATGGGATTCCCTCCCAGACTAGGTTTACATAGCTTGTCTAGTAGAAAACCTCACACCAGAGTCACAAAGAAGCCCTGAAATCTGCCCGTATAAGTCCTTCAGTCCTACAACTAGGATCCAAAAGAACAAAGTAATTTACATGAGCAGTTGCAAAATACAACCAGCTGACAGCTTAAAACTGTAGTTCAAAAATGTGGTCCAAAAGGCATTCATAAAGTTCACTGCATTTTTTTAAACAATAAATATTAATCTGTACTAAGTAATAGCAATCTGTAAAACTCTATAATTTTCTAAGTAACTTAGGTCATGCATTCAGAATTTAGCCCAGTTCTTATGTCATAAACTGTAGCTGCTTTCTGAACACAGATTTTGGCACATACTGCAAGTATACTAGTAATTGAGTAACTGGAGAACAGCTGAAAATTATTGACCACCACTCATTTAACATGGTCTAAAATACAGTGAAACATAATAATAAAGCTAACTGCACTTGTTTGCTGAGTATGCTTACTTGTCTGTGAACTGACATGAGAAGATCCTATGTACATGGATGTTATTTCTCCTTTGTATAAATCAGCTTCATTACACAGCTTGGGATCTTTCCCAGGACTCTAGAAAAACACAATAGAAATAAGAATTCCTATTTAAATAAAAGAGGTATCTTACTTTATATCACATATAACACTGAATCCTTTAATGCATGCTTAACTGAAGATGAGCGATTTTAATATCATCAGATATAAAAATTGCCCAGAGGATACAATTTCATCTCTATGGAAGTAACTTTGTTATCATAAAATCAGTACATCATTCTTCCACCAAGAATGGCCTCTTTTTATGGATCCTGGCCTAGGATTTAAATCCATGGAAGAACTTAGATGTACCAGCTAATTTTCAGTTCAAGCATTGAAATCCCAAAAGAGTAGTTTACAACTTCCAGACACAACAAACTTAACCTCAGAGGAATTAAAAATTTCCACCACCTTCTGTTTTTGCAGATGAAGGTTCTTAGGCATGTCTAAATGAATACTTACAGCTCCTGACAATGCTCAATTCCTACCTTATAACTAAATCCTTTTCAAAAGTCGTAACTCAGACCTACAGTTCCTAACCTTTTTCACTGGCAGGTATGCATACTGTTTGCATTCTATTTCTATTGGAAACTGAATTTCTATTCCATTTTCAGCAGTGCAGTCCTCAGCTTGGGAACTACCTGTTAGTCCTAGTGCCCTTCAAGACTTAATCCACTAAGCTCTCTCAAGTGTGCACAATATGCTTTAACGGTTGACATGTGGAAAAAGACCCCATAACTGGGTAGTTGTAGAGAAGGTAGGTTTATTCAGCATGCTGAGTGCATGGGGGATTGGTCCATCAAAGACATGCACACCTGTCTGTGCTCACAGGCTTGTTTAAATACAGTTACAAAATGCATATTCATTATTTCCTTATACATATGCATTATTTTCTTAGAAAAGGCAGGCTTATTCTAATCAGTTCTGAGAAGTAATTTCCATTTTCTCTGCCCTGCGCTCCTCCCATCTGAGTTTGCGCACTGGTTTCCATTTTTCCTGGGCCCAGGGTCTTCGGGGGTCATGAGGATGAAGATCGTGGGTCTTCCTCGCTGTGTCCTTTTCAACTTGGCTCAAAAAGTAGCTTAAACCAGTTTTGTTGGCAACTCGAACTGGTCTAATTAACAAACTTCTATTATTATCTTATTCTTTTGACATATTTCCTGATTTATCTTAGTTCCATGTGGTGTCCATTCTATTTTGGAAACCTCAAGGCCAGATACTGAAAGCACTCCCTGTTTCTCATAACTTATTCCTTGTTTTTCTATCTTTGTAGCCATTTATGGCCTCAACTATACAGTTTGTCTTTGTGACTTCAGCAAAAGTCTTTACAATTATTTTTATTAACCTTTTCAGTGTTAGTTCCCTTAATATTAGTAACCTATCTTTATTAGTAGTAACTCATCCTTATTTAGTGTTAGTACAGTATATCAGAGGACACTATATAGGATGTGTGTCTAATTTTCCCCTCATTCTTATTTATCACAGAATCATAGAGGTTAGAAGGGACCTAAAAGATCATTTCATTCCAAGGCTCTGCCATGGACAGGGACACCTTCCACTATCCCAGGTTGCTTAAATCCCCATCCAACCTGGCCTTGACCACTTCCAGAGACAGGGCAGCCACAACTTCTCTGGGCATCTTGTTCCAGTGCTTCGCCACCCTTACAGTAAAGAATTTTTTCCTAATGTCTAATCTAAACCATCCCCCCTTGTCCTGTCATGCCCTTGCAAGTGTCTCTCCCCATCTTTCTTGCAGGCTCCCTTTAGGTATTCTGTCTCTTCATAGGTCTGATGGAAACTAATTATTAGAGTAGCAGGGACCGTTTTATCTCATGTTGTGACTGTTCCACTTTACATGGAATATCTAAAAAATTCTTTTTCAGGTCAAAAAAGTGATCGAAACAGAAGCACATACTGGTATGAGTTAGTAATTAGAGTACTCATTGAGGATGGGCAAGATAGGAATGTCTACCCCTCCACTAGCACTTTCTTAGATATTTTCTCCTCAAGAGTCATTGGAACCGTATTTACTCTCATCTTTAAAAGAACAGGAGCAGCTAAGGAGAATCAACATCTGAAAAATATTATACTCTTAAGTCCATTAACCTTGACAAAAAAACTGCCAGCATTTACAGATCTTACCAAAACTCTTTCAACCATGTTTTCCCCAAACACAAAATCAGAACTGCTGCTGGCTTTTACATTTCTTTCTTCAAGCAACTGACTTCTGTGGGAACAAAATAGCATAAAAATATTATTTAGAACTATTTAAAACTTTTCAAAGATTTGCCACACCTAACATTAAAGAGAAACAAAAAAATTACCATAAAGAATGAGATTCTTTAAGAGAATCTGAGAATGTTCTCTAGGTAACATTTCACAAAAGGAACAGCGTATCACACTGTATTCCATGAAGGGTATTGAGAATATTCCCTAAAAGCAAAGAACAAGAAGCAAAATACATGTCTTTTCCTCCTCAGGGAAGTGTCTTACCCCAGAAACTTTAATGAGTTACTTTTGTTTCCCTCTTTCCTTTAGGTCCTCCTAAAGACTATCTGCAATTAACAGGTATCCTTTCATGTTGTCACAGCTCTGGTATCCTGCAGAATAATGTGCAACCAAGGGCCTTACAGGCACTCCTTGGCCATCTTGGAAGGCCAAGGAGGCAGTGTATTCTCATACACACCAGAAAATTGCAAAAATGTAAAGGTATGATGGCACATGGCTTAACATGAGGTATAACTAAAACATGAGAAAAAGATATTTCCATTTTTCAATTACCTGTTCCATAAATATATTTAAAATGAGAAGAGAACTAAATACTTGCAATCCTTTGATACTGGACAACTATAGTTTGGGGATTAAATTCAGGAATATTCTAATATAAGCAGGGCTGTGATTTGACCTGCTACTTACAAAGCCTCTTTAACATTAACAACGTCCATTTTCTGTCAAAGTCACTAGAAAAGTCCTTGTAAACTTCATGTTGAAGTGGTTTCTGCTGCTGTTTTGGTTTTGCCTTTGTTTGTTTGTCTGTTTTTGGTTTTTTCCCAAAAGGGTTATAAGTTGTTCATGTTTTCTGTAATGCTTAATCCTGCATCTCATGCTAGCATAGACAAAACCATCCAAGTTCTTGTCACGTTCTGTTCCAGAGGAATGACTTGGCACGAACACCATCTGATATTGTGTCACAGGCTGCATACTTCAGCACCACTTACTTCTCTTTCACACTATTTATCATTCGTGGGAGGGCTTAACAGAACATGAGTTATTCAGAGGATATTCCTGTTAATAAGCTGGGTTTGTTGACAGAATTTTGACGATTGCCTCCAAAGCACAGTTTCTGTGTCCACAAATGCAGTGTACTTGAAATCTCTTCAAGAATGATGGGCTTACCAAGCACTACCTATCTCCATTCTACACTCAATGAAAAAAATGTTCCTTAACATTCTCTTGCTCATTCTGTTGTTAGACTAGGAGGAAATAAGAAAGAGAAATCAGAAAATATGTTTCTTTTTGGGCTTGAAGTGATTTATACATGTTTTGGGCCATTAACAAGGAATCTGAAGTGTGTTTAAACTAGTCAGTTAATTATCCTTAAACATGTCCCTCACTAAAATACACTGAATTTCCACACTAAAGTTTCATCTGCTACTTCTGCCCTGCTCCAGTGGCAACTTCTTGAGGACAGCACACCAAAGGAACTAAAAACCAGGAACTAGAGGCTTGTTCAAAGAAATAATGTGGGAAATGGATTTTGATTATTTTCAGAAATATAAGAAAAAATCAATCAGTGCAGAATCATTTTTAATGAGACAGTTAACTGGAAGGGCCAGCCTTAAAAGCTTATACAAACCTCAATACCCTTATGTTGCCGCACAGAAAGAACAAAGTATACCAGGGATGACATTATCATGGATTTGCAAAACAGTCACTGAATTCAAGGAATGATCACTAACAAGGAACAACAGGAGGAAAAATGGGATAAGATACTGATAGGGAACAATGGAAAGGTATTAGCTCCAGGTACTGCCTTTCTCAGAGTGTCCAGAAAGGTCTTAGTAGCTGCCACTTCCAGTTCTGGCCTTGAAACCTTTCAGTTTTCCAAGCAAATCCTTTTTTTCCCACCATTGTAGTTCTGTCACTTATGACACCAGCTTTCCAGGCTTTTAATCAGAATCAAGAAATTGCAAATTTCTCTTTTTCAGCTCATTACTACAGCCAGCCCAGGGAATGAAACTGTTGGTGGTTTCTTGTGACATGGAAAGCTGCAGCAACTGCAGAAGGCTAACAAGCCATTTCTCTCTCTCCAAGAATTGTATCAGGTTAGATACAGGTTAGATATTAGAGAACAAGTGGAAGAGGAGGGAAATGAGAGAGATGTCATCAGGCAGCAGAAATCCCTGCCATTGCATCTCTCTGCATTTAATTTTGTAAAGAAATATCAATAGTTATGCCACGATTGAAAATTAGAAACAAATCTAAAGAGTTATTTTCTTAGCAATGAACAGGCCTGGCTGCAATGTTCACTACTCTTCAGCATGTATGCAGAGTTTAATAAAATTGTTTGTCATTCCTGAGAAAACAGCTATGCCAGAATGATTTTGCTTAAGTATTTTAAAGCATCAGTCACTTAATATGGATCAGAAGATTGGCACTTACACCCTCCTATAAACTCAAAAGAGTGAGCACCTGGTTGAAATTAAATTAGTTTTCAACTATCAAATAAAGCAACATTTATTCCAGTTGCAATATACAGAATTAATGAGGCACAAACACCCCAGATTAACAATTCCTCTTTAAAAAAAAATACCATAGGCACCTTTAGCTTTGCTGGCAGTGAAACATTGTGTTGTGTTTCTGTTTACTTCACAAGTGAAAGTCACTCATCTTTTCCTAGCTACTGTGCAGGTGCTAGAAGGTAAATAGATTAAAAGTATCAATACAAACTGATTTAGCTTTTCCAATATGTGCCATCATTCTGAATCTGCTAAAGATCCAGTGTGCTGTGTGGCTCCATGTTGTCCTCACAAGGCATCATCACAGCACTAATTGTAATAAAAAGGACAGGCTGGGGTCTTCCAAAATCGCAATGAGCATCTGCCTTGTATTTATGCTCTTTTTGTTGATAAGGATCAAGAATCTAAGTTGTTTGTGCATCTAAAAATCCCTTATCTCCTCAGAACCCTGGAAGTTTGCTGCCCCACCTTTACCTGTGGCCCATCCAGCCCTATAGAAGACTGGCACAAGCTCCTTTGCAATTAACATATTCTCTTCCTTATTTTGGTGAGAGGGGGAATTAGGCAACATCACAAATCTGTTATCTGTGGCCCTAGCAATCTTAAAAAGTCATTCTCTCATAATAACTGATATCAGGTGTATTCCTGATGCTCACAGCTTCCACATAAGCAATCCTCATCAGTTAATACCCACAAGATCACCTGCTGACACTAAGCTGGCTAACCACAGACATCATATTCTCATGAACCAGTCTTCAGAGAGAGGAAATAGCCCTCTTCTGCAACAGAATGAGCTCTTTCCATCACATATAGTGTCAAGAGGATGGCACAACATCCTAGTCCAAGGAAATCATCTTCCTCGCACAGACATTCTGAAGTCTGTACTGCCCTAAAATGCCAGCCTAGCACAGTCATCACAGCTCACTCTTCATGTCAGAAATTCTAGTGTGTGAACAGAAGTAGAATGTCAATTGAAACATTCACCTGGTCTTCAAAATCAATCCTGAATGTTTTTCTTTATGACTCTTCTGTCCAATACACTGATATATTTTGGTAGTTCCTCAAAAGAATTAAATTTCCTGAGTTTCTCTGCATCTTTTTATGAGATGCAGCAGATATGCAATCAAAAGAGAGATGGCAAACCACAGTGTCTGGCTTGGTGGTTGCTAATGAGAAGCAAACTGTCCCACAGAGATTAATTCCAGTCAGAAGTCCCTTTTTTATGGCATATGAAGCTCACGTCAGCACAGGCCAATACTGGCACCACACACAAACTCCACTGAGCCATGTGTGGGTGTAGATAGCAATGACTTAGTACTATGTTAGACATGTAGGATGAAAGGGCACACCATCAGCCAAGTGATAAAACTATGTAGAATTATAATAAATAAAAACTTACCGTGTTGTTTGAGAGCTAGAAAGATCCATGGTAGTAGGTGACCTTGCTGCTGTTTTGGAACTTACTGAAATCTCAGCTGAGCAATAAGACTTGTCTTCAGATAGCTAGGAATAATAACATCAGATGGATTAATTAGACCTCATGTATTTTCTGCTTAAACAGATCTGCTAGAATCCAGAGTCCCTGACACAGAGTGGGACAGACAGATACAGATATATGTAATTATAGACAGAGATGGGATATTTGGCAGAGATTCCTCCAGCAAGTACCCTGAATCAAAATGTTAAAATCTCACTTTCTAAATATACAAAATCCTGAAGACCCAAAGCTGATTTGCCCACAGAACCCTGATACCAGAAAAGTGAGAGAGCTCGGAGAGATGTTTTTTCAAACACAGTCAGCATGAGTTTAACATCATATCAAGTCAGTAATCCATTGATTCCACTGCAGCTCATATAGGAACTTTCTTGAAAATAGTGTAGTGCAATAATTAATTGCTGTAAAACAGCACTGTTTTGTTTTGAGTCTTGTTTGTTCTTGTTGTTGGTTGGTTTGGGGATTTTTTTTGTTGTTTGGGTTTTTTGTTGGTTTTGTTTGGTTTTGCTTTTGTTTTTGTGGTTTTTTGTTGTTGTTGTGGTTTGTTTTGTTTGTTTGGTTTTTTTTAATTTGAGCTCCAAACATACATTAGCCAGGAAAATGACTTTTCTTTTTACCTGAACACATGCTTGTTTCTTAGTAACTAGAGATTCCACAGGATTTTCAGGACAGGCCAGGACTTGTGGAGGTTGTAAAATGGCAGGTCTAATGACATTCCGCAACTGACTTGGTGACAAGGATCCTTGAAAAATACAAAGACAAAAAACTTAAACAGAAACTTTTTCTTCACATCTAATTCATGCCTGTATGTCTTGCCTCTTTAACCAAAAGTTTCAAAATATTTTTAAATAACATTTAAGGTTGTTTGCTTTCTACATATTCTGAAAAATTGTAATGCTTTCTGAAATATATAACTCTGCAGTTAAACA
The DNA here is from genome assembly GCA_013396655.1 of Campylorhamphus procurvoides. Taxonomy (NCBI): domain Eukaryota; kingdom Metazoa; phylum Chordata; class Aves; order Passeriformes; family Dendrocolaptidae; genus Campylorhamphus; species Campylorhamphus procurvoides. The sequence continues at coordinate 247,611 of WBMV01004973.1, read as the reverse complement.
CCCCTGTTACCCTATCAGGATAAAAAAGTAATGTGTTCTATATATAAACAGATATATATTCGTATTTATAAAATGTATTTCTATTTATATATTTAAATATATATTTATATTTATGCTTATATTTACTGCATTGTTTTAGATCTGTCTTCTGGCCGTTTTTCCAGATTGAATCCTGCCTCTGCAGATGCCAATAGGTTTCTTCATTGCCTTCTCCAGGAGCAGAGGTACTCAGAAATGTGGAATTCTACTATTCAAGGTTATATTCAGTTTACTTGGTTATATTCAGTCCTCTCAAGAAACAGTCAGAGCAGACACTCAGAACAAAATTCAGAGGACATTTACACTTGTCAAACGAATAACTTAGGAACTGTGTAAAGATTCTTAGCCTATCACTCCTCATGGGAAAGAGCTCTCATTTTTATGTCTTCTGGATGTTAAGAATGTGGAACTACAATGGAAAAATATTACAATGACAGTTACCTTCTTTTGTACTTCTTCTGAACTCAGGGTTTCTTCGAAGAAGAGCTGCGGTCATGAATATGTTATTCCTCTTTACTACAGAAAAGGAAATTAAAATGAGTAATAACAAATGACAAATTTTAATCATTAGTTTACATGCCAAGTGTGTAATTTACTAATAAAACTGTGTTACTTTTTGTGGAACCTCTGACTTTTGTCTTTCCTTTTGACTATGAGCATCCATGAATCTTGAGTGCTCCCTTCCCCTTAAGGACATCACACAGGTCCTGTAAAATGGCACAATTGATATCTGACATACAGTCACTACTTTTGCATTGCAGAGAGAGTGTGGTTTGATGCTTTTACAATGCTGTGTCCTCTTATAAATGTTTGGAAATCCTTTATGCCAATGTCTGTCAAGGACCTGTCTTTGGTAAGAGACATAACTAGGACTCAAGACAAGTCCATCATTCCTGTTAGTGCTAAGTGGGAGAATACTCCCTGGGTCACTGGTTAGGTGGAAGACAGGATAGAAAATTATATTTGTATATTGCATCACTATTAAATTTCAAGCAAATTATTAATGCAATTACAGAGACTACAATCTGCGGGGTTTTTTCCAATATAATTTGTACCACATTCTGTAAATGCCTATTTGCAAATTATTCAAAGATCCCACCCCCATCCTGTAGGATTCCCTAACACCAAATGAAAAAAAAAATAAATTTCTTCTATTGAACTGCCTACTCCTAAAACATTCCTTTCTTCTGTCTAAATACCAGACTAGTCACTTCAGCACTTCAGCTTTTTCCTGCAGAAAAATAATTTCTGTACACCTCTTTCTTGTAGCCAATACCTTCTTTTCTACATAAATGTTTGCTTTTAATTACCTGTCTGGGGTGGAGGGAAGGTAGGAAGGATGGTAAAGGAAGATGATCTCCCTCTTTTCTGAGTGAGAGTTGTATCTGAAAAAATAAGAGACCGAAATTATAATTTGTTTGGAGAATAGGAAAGATCAATTTTAGAGTTAGCCAGGTTGATGTCTTGCCTTCAGTGCAGTAGAACAAATTATCTATAATCTGCTGTCTACAAGCTCTCTGAAGTAAACTGTTAGGTTGTGCCTATACTGCTGGTTCCTGGGGGTGTCTGAGGCCAACAGGCACAGCCTGGCTCAGGCGCACAGAAAATCCCCTCTGTAACAGCTCTGTCCTGGAGACCTCCAGCAGAACCATGGAGTGAACTATCACTTAAACAGTGTGGGCAATCAAGGGGTCAAACACTCAAGTTTCCTCCTGCAACCCGCTTTATTGTAGGCATATCCTACAATTTCTATCATATATATGATTTTTTTCTGCATGACCTCAGTATGATTTTCACAGTAAGCCAAGCTTAGTGTATCTTAAATCATCTTAGCTACATTCAGTTGTGTCACAGGACTAGTTAAAACAAAATGTAGTGTACACACATTAATGCCTAAATTCAGAAGTACTTTTCTGGTGCCATCCACATGTTAAATAAACATTGTAAAGCAGAGGTCAGTCCTTCTGGACTCAGTGATTTGTGTGCATTTCCCATGGAAGCAATATAAAGTCCTTAAAGGGCTTTCCCAGTCAGCTGCATGCTGGATAGAAGGAGGGGCCCTTCTGGAAACTGCTTTACATTTTCACAGATTGCCCAGGGAACACTGATCTCTTCCAGAAGCCAGGGAATATCATTCCTTTCCACCCTTCCTCTTCCTTTGGCTGTGTGAGCAATTCAAGGAAATTATATGAAATATACAGATTTTTCACTACTCCACAATATTATATAAGTATGGGAAAAGAATATATTTTTACTTAGAAAGGCATTTATTGGAAATTACCAGTGAGTATATTAATGTTTAAGTTTCTGTGACTTGCAGCATGCCTACAGTGCAAAAACATTTCTTATACAGGAAAACCCATTCTTTTCTTTATCAAATGAGAATACAGAACTACAGGAATTAGAACATGACTGGACTAAATGTCATACCAGTGTTAGGCTGAGAGCCAGACTTTCGGAAAGTAAAAGATGATGATCTTGCACGTTTTCTGGAACAACTAATGAAATCTAGAGAAAAGTAAATATAATGTTATGGAGGGACAGGTTGGCAGGAGATTTCAGCACAATCTTATGGTACAGAATTAAAACCTGAACACAATCAATTCTAGGCCTGACTTGTAGAACAGCTTTAAGGCAGTATCTAAGAGCAAGAGGGCTTTGGAATCTCAGTCAACACCTGTCACAAAGCCCTGAGGAGTCTTCCTTATTTCTGCTAAGTTCAGGGAACCCAAAGCAAGCTCTTAAAATCAGTTCAGAGCTCAGAGACATTAAGAATGGGAAGTTACATGATAATGTTGCCTAAACAAATAGAGAAGGACAGGGCAGAACTCATACAGCTTACTAATAGACTTGGTCAATTTTCAAGGCTGTTGGAGTTTGTCTTTCTGGTAAATGTGAGACTTAGGATTGAAGAATTCCTGAGGTAAGACAGGGATATATATACTAGGTCATAGTAGGTTGATTTAGAATACACACAGTCTTAGTCTACTAACAGGGGTTTGCCCCTGCTGATACAAAGTAAAGGTACAAATGCTGTTTTCACAGGAAACAGTCAGACCTATGAATAACCCAGTGCCTAATGTACCCTTTCAATGAAGTGGTTATTACCATTGTCAGCTTTGCAGTCTGGGTCCTCTGCAGGCCGCTGGGATAAAAAAAAAAACAAGCATGGAAAGGTCAAGGAAAAAAAAAACAGTAATTTTCTAGACCAAGACACGAACTACACCGATCCAGCATATATGCACTAAAAGCAGTCTTTTTTCTACCTTCTACTCTTCTCTGTTCTGTTTTGAGACCAACTCTTAACCTGGACTAAAATCTTTTACTACTGCTAGGATAATTCTCTGTCGAAACCCTATTTCTCAGCAATTTTTATCAATAAGGAAAAAGTAAAAAAACAAAAACTTTTTACCTTCAGAAGACGGTCCTTCTTTTCAAAAACAAATGTTGGCTGGGCAAGCACTGATTTCCCTGGAAGAGATAATTTTTAATAATAATTCTGTAATAGTACTTCTCAACCACAATTTTGAAAATGCTATAGAGTAACAAACAGGAGTTTGTCCTTTTGAGACAAAGGAAGAAAATACAGAGCTACAGTGATGTACAGCACAGTACCTAAAATTTTTTTTAAAAAAGCTATAGTCCTCAAATCTGAGTGTGAGCTTTGCCTAACTAGATGTCATGGGATTTTGCCTTATATTTTTTTAATACTTCTTTTAGTTAAAAAATAAAAAAAAAAACAATTTTTTTCTGGCCTTTACAAAGAGCATCTGCCATCCTTTAAGAACAAGGTGAACTGTATCTTTGGGTCTCAGAAAAGTGCAAGGATGTGAAATGCAAAACATCCCTGAAGAAATAAAACAAGGAAATGTGTTACACTTGGTCTCTCAGCTACATTCACACAACCCACTCTTTAGGCTTCAGGGAGGTGAATGCCTAGTGCTGGTTTAAATGTGTGAGTATGATATATAAACAAAGATGCTCTGTAGAGCAAATGCTACTCTCAGCATAGCTCTGCATTTCTTAGTCACAACTGAAAAAAAAACCCTTTGGATCAGGCTCTTTTTTTTATGAAACATTTTCCAGCACACACTTGCCTCACATCAGCTTCAGAGTTGAGTCAGGGTTCACTGCTTCTGCATGTTATATTACTTCTTCAGGCTACTTACTTTGCTAAGCTTGTGACCTTCACAGCCTGTGCAACTCTAATGGACTAACTTTGGTTGTCAGGGTAAAAGTAGGGGTTTTCACCCCTACCACTGATTAATGGCACATGTATTATTCCAATAACTGGAATCATTAATGAGCAAAGAAGCAGACACATATAGATTTCTTTCAGACTACTGCATGCAGGATTCATCTTATGCTAGCTTGAGATGTCTGTAATACACAGTCAGTGGGAACAATGAGCTTCTGAGTATGAGCATGTTTCAACTGTGTACTTCAGATGATGAATGGAAACCTAAATGCATGTATTCCTCTCTATGGCTGATAAGGGTGACTACTGAGATATTCGACTGTCCTTCAGCCAGGGAAATCCCACACTTAATACCTTTTGAACTGACATTTGACAGAACATTTATCACATACACATTTTCATAACACTGGCTTTTTCTGTTGCCTCTTCATCAAAAATCTCCAAGTGAAAATATATAGACAGGTATTTTTGTTTTGGCTTACACACCTATCTGTGACCAAAGCACTCTAGCACTTATATCAATTACGTAAGAGTTTAATAAAGCAAACATCAACCAATTATGGAGTGGTTAAGATTACTATGCAAAAATATATTCAACCATCAAGAAAGTAGCAATCATTGTTAAAATAAATGCTTCATGTATGTAAACAAGAAGCATGAAACTATTAGTCAAACCCAGTGATAGACAGACACAGGAGTAATAATCAATACAGTTTCACTGTTGTTAAAGTTCATTTTATGTTTACTTGGGCATTATGTGGGTGGACATAATTTAGCAAACTTGGCAGGCTTTGGATTTAAGGTCATTAAGAGAAAAGGCAGAAAAAAGTCCACATTGTTCCACAAGATAACTCTCTGCCACTGAAAGCTGAAGCAAAATTCCATAATCCAGTTGTAGCTGGAGTCCATGGCATGGCATGAGATGGAGCAATTCCACTTCTATTCACTAGAGGGGGAGTGGCACACATAAACAATAATATTTCACTGAAACTGGATTTTTTGATGATAACAGACTTTTTTCTGTCCCCTTAAAAATAAACAAGCAAACAAACAAACAACACTGATTTTCTTACTGAATAAAGGAAAACCACCTGAATTAAAACATGACTATAGAAACTTTCGTATTCTCCACAGTACTTCTCAAAGCTCAGAAGCTGCAATATTTTTAAAGGTATATTTTCTACTCCGAAGAATGGAATTCACAAAGAGTGAATTATTCTGAAAAAGGAACTTTCTGTCAGAGAGTGAACTTTTGTTTGAGCTAAAAGGCTGTAGGGAACTTGAAGGAATTAGGAAAGCTACTACATTTTAAACAAAACCAAAATTCTAATAATAGTTTAAAATATTTTTTTCCAGAAGTTTCTGAAGAAAAAATCATAATTGGTTGACTACCAACAGAAACATGTGAAGTTACTGTATAATAGCATGTCATAAGATAAAGATGCATATTTTAATATTGCCATAAATATAAGGGATATATCCCATCAACTGCTCTTGAGCCAAAGGGCTGCCTGTAAATTTAGTCAGAGATTGCTGAGGTTGCCTCACAGTTATTTATAGTTTTACAGTTCTGTATTGCTTCTACACAAATCAAGAAAACCTTTTCATGGTCCTGAAGAGTGCTCCAGAAGGCTCATCAGTAAGATATTTCCTCTTCAATCAGGCTAGTCATTACAGGGTTTTAAAAATATATTTGTGTTAACCATATATGTAGCCTAAGCATAATTTTCCAAATACATTTTCAGCTTCTCAGATATTCAGGCACAAAATACATGCAGCTCATCCCCACAGAAAAAGACAGGCAGAATTTTGTATAGATGTAACATGAGGCCGTCAAGCAGTTACCACAATCATGTCCACATGATAATTTTTACACTGGTGAGTAGCCAGCATTCCTCCCCTTCATTTTCTGCACTAAATCTGATGTTGCCAGGGTGGATGACTGTGCTGGGAGAAAGAGAAGTCCTTCTGCACCGTCTGCTCTTGGCAGCATCGGGGGCATCCAGCCAGACAGTGCCAGACGCTGCCCCAAGGAATGGGCAGCAGCAGCCAAGCCTGGGCACAAGCAGATGCAGAGGAACAGGAATGGGGTGGGCTGGAGCCATCCCCCCTCATCATCACCAACAAGCCACAGACAGACACAGGCTGGCTAGTGCCTGGTTAGGACTGGGCCACTCCGGTCCTCAGCAGTTTGGCACTTGCGGATAAAAGAGGTCGATGGGAAAGTTACCAGAAAAACATGCCAAATGAGCTGCCTCTGGCTGCAAGGACTGGAATAATGCACCATCTCAGCCAAGAGTCCAGACACAGAACCTGTCTGTCTGCCCAGGAATAATCACCACAAACTGGGCTCTCTTTCCCTTGCTACAGATCCCCTGAAGCTGTTGAATTAAAAAGGTCTTGGCCTAATCTTTGCTGTATTCAAAGTTCAAAATATGCCCTTGCCTGGAAGATGCATTAGAAATGTCCAATTCCTTTGAAATCTCACCTGGATGGCCTCCTGCCTCCAGCCTCCTGTCCTGTGCAGAAGCACTGTCGAATGTGTTTTGACCTGAACTACCTGACATGGAAGGCACCCGGACCACTGAATGGAGACTGCATTTATAAAGTTACATTTGAAAGAGCATTTTGGGAAAAGCAGTTGTTGGCTGCTGCCTAAGAAACACTATCCAGAATGATATACAAGAAATAATGTAAAATTGCTTTTACCAGCTTTGCTTGTATCCCAAAAGCCAACATTGTCCGTGGGATTTAAGAGCCCCTCCACTTTTGCTGTGACATTCCCTTCTTTGCTTCCACTGCTGTTTCTTTTTGTAAAGTTGTTGAGACTCCACAAAATACATACATTAAAAAATAGGTGGGGCACTGATGGTTTTGAAAATTTTTGAGTTATTATTTTTCCATCTTGCCCTAAACACAGATAAATGATCCTTAACCCTTGAGGACTAAGGACACAGTGGAGAGAATATAAGCCCAAATCTGTTTCTAATTTTCAGGCAGTCCTATGCCTGAAATCACACATCAAAAGTGGTGAGAGTGCTATGATTCTATTGTTTGCAAAAACCCCCTCATATTTTAAGGAGATAAGAATTGTAATCTCAGTAAAGTATTTTTGATTTCTGACTTTGAAACAGTTAACTTTTACATTTACAGATTAAAAGAAAAATTTAAAAAAAATCAGTTGCATCCCCACCATTATTAAACTTGCCACAACTCTGAAAATGTTTTACTTAATATTTGTATCAAATATTTTCACATTGTTTATGTAAAGACAAATATGCTAGGCCAAGGCCAAGCCCACCAGCAACAGTGACAGTACTCCTGGAATAATGGATTTAAGAAGGAGAAAAAATTACTGCATAAGAGCAATTGCAGCTGGGAGAGCAGAGTGAGAATGTGTGAGAGGAACAGCTCTGCAGACACAAGGTCAGTGAAGAGGAGGGGGAGGAGGTGCTCCAGATGCCAAAGCAGAGATTCCCCTGCAGCCCATGGAGGTCCATGGGGGAGCAGAGATCCACCTGCAGGTCCTGGAGGACCCACGGCACAGCAGGTGGATGCCCAAAGGAGGCTGTGACCCAATGAGAAACCCATGCTGGAGCAGGCTTCTGGCAGGACCTGTGGTCCCATGGAGAGAGGAGCCCACTGCAGCAAGTTCGCTGGCAGGACTTGTGACCCCATGGGGGATTCACACTGGAGCAGCCTGTTCCTGAAAGACTGCACCCCATGGATGGGACCCACACAGTGGAGCAGTTTGTGCAGAACCACAGCCTGTTGGAGGGACTCCCATTGGAGAAGTTCATGGAAGCCTGTCTCCTTTGGGCAGGACCCCACGGGGGAACAGGGGAAGTGTGAGGAGCCCTCCCCATATGAAGAAGGACATGCAGAGATGATGTGTGATGAACCGGCCCAAACGCCTATTTCCCATCCCTCTACTTTGCCCAGTGGGAGGAGGTAGAGAAACTGGGAGTGAAGTTAAGGCTGTAAAGAAGGAAAGGGTGGGTGGGAAAGCTTTTTTTTTGTTTAGGATTTGGTTTTATTTATCATTACTCTACTCTGATTTGATTTGTAATAAACTCAAGTAATTTCCCAAAGTCAAGTCTCTTTTGCCCATCATGGTAAATGTGGAGTGATCTCTCCCTCTCCTTATCTTGACCCGTGAATCTTCTGTTACATTCTCCTCCATGTCCAGCTGAGGAGTGGAGTGCCAGAGTGGGTTTGGTGGACACCTGGCATCCAGCCAGGGTCAACATACCACAACAGTAAATAAAAACAAAACAAAACAAAACAAACCCCTACCCACCCTTCTTGATCAAAAATCATTTTTCTGAAATAGAACAAGATGCTGAAAAATTGTATAATCTCTAAATCACGTCACTGACTTACAAAACCTTTAACTGCATCCAGCTTTTCTTTGCAATGTCCTAGTAAGTGTTACACAACACACAGAGACTGCAACATGAAAATTTATAATCAGATTATAGTTTTATCAAGCAAAAGGACTGTGACATAGTATTAGCATGTTTCTATGTTTTGATATGCTATAACATGACTTTCAATAGCTTTGCAAGTTACCACTATAATTTGCAAAAATAAAAGCAGAAACATTCCTATGTTTTGATGTTACATCTTAGATTGCTGGTACCCAAATCAAAGAACTCGAACCAAGTAAAGTTAAACAATAATAATAAATTTTTGCACATAGCATTGCCACTTTGTTGGCTTCACATATAAATTACCTCAATGGGATCATGTAATTTGGGAAGATGTTGAGAAAAAAAGTAGATTTACTGTGACTTTAGTTGCTACAGCCCCAGTGGGAGTTCTATATTACTAAAATACTGCAAAAAAATCAAGGAAAAGCTTTGACTCTGTCATGAATATATGCTGTTTACAACTATTACTTGAAAAACACTAAGGCAAAATTTGTGGTATCTTGTGGCAATATTTGTGAAGAAAAAGCATTTAATTGGTGGCATGGATTCAGAAATTTGTGCAGTTCAACTGAAAAAAGAAATTATTTTAACTATGCTGGGCGATAATCTGTCCATTAACATGTAGCCTCAAGGAGCATCAGAGTTAACCTAGGCACTTACATGACCAATTTTTGTTCAATATGCTGCAAAAAATATAGAAAACCATATTTTAGACAACAAAACTGCAATATCAGACACAAGAGAAATACATATAGTGAAAACAAGCAGTAGTATAAATTAACAAAATACTTTGTTCTCTAAGCTCAGACTCCTGATTAAATATTCATTCTGGCTTTTGAAACAAAAAGACATGTGTTATTTTTTCCAGAGATGGGCCATTTTTATTTAGAAAGAGGTGAAAAAACTCTTCTGGATAAAGATTTATTAAATCTGCAATAAACCCATGGCTTCTGCTTTAAAAATACTCACTGAACCTTGCAACATTAAACAGAGTCAGTTCACAGCCCAGTGAAAGTGCCACAATGCTACCAGGCAACATCTCAGGTCCCTTGGTGACCTCTCCACATAAGCCAGCCTTTCCTCTGCCAAAACTTAAGGAAGGAAGACAACATGAGGCCGAATGGGGATGTCCTAGAACAGTACTTTATGCACCAACAATAAAATTGACCAACTTAAGGAAGTGCATTAAAAGGTTTACAAAATTTCACATTGCTGATCCTGAGGAGCACGTTTGTTTGTGGAAGCACTGGGCAGCTGAGAGTTCAGCTGGAATTCATTCCCATGCACAGCTGGCTGCTCAACACCTTTGAAAAACCAGGTCACTAGTTTAAGACTCTAAATGTGGACCTAAAAGCCTACATTCAAAGCCTCATTTATTACCCTTCATGCTTTTGATGTTTGCTTATGATGTATATTCAGTACTTTCTAAGACAACTCTCTTAAAAGTTAAGATCAGTTTTAATGCCAAGACTGCAGGATTTTCCAAGGAAATGTACATATTATTTGGGTTTTTTTTACTAAGATATTGTAAGATTGATTAGTTCATTTGATACTATATTTATTTTATGTAAATAGTTGGTTTTATCTAATCTGTAAGTACTAAAAACAAAATGGGAAAATAAAACAGGGTCATAAATCAAATGAAATTCTAACCTGGCCAAATCTCCAATGCTAATCAGAAGAGTCTTCCAAACACTGATATGTGGAAAAGACCCCATAACTGGGTAGTTGTAGAGAAAGTATGTTTATTCAGCTCTGGGTGCATGGGGGATTGGTCCACCAAAGACATGCACACCTGTCTGTGCTCACAGGCCTGTCTAAATACACTTAAAACATGCATATTCACTATTTCTTTATACATATGCATTATTTTATTAGAATGGGCAGGCTTATTCTAATCAGTTCTGAGAAATAATTTCCATTTTCTCCCCCCTGCACTCCTCCCATCTGAGTTTGCACGTTGGTTTCCATTTTTCCTAGCCCANGTTCCCTATTGATATCTCATATCAGTTCCCTCTAAGTGTTAGTTCCTTATACCAGTTCCCTCTAAGTGTTAGTTCCTTATATCAGTCATTGATACATTATATCAGTTATTGATACCTTATATCAACACAAAGGTACCAGACATTAATCTTGTCCTAGAGCAACATGCTCTAGGTTCAGTATCTTAAGTCATAATTCCAGACTTGTATGCTGACTGAATATTTTTGTTTTATAATATTCTTCTCAGTGTCAGTTAATCAATAAATTTGCAACAATTTCTCATGAATCCTGATTTTTCAAAAGTGCTGAATAGAAATTGTTCTAAATAATTGGTCAAAACCACACTGAAAGGTTTTATGTGAAAAAGTAGTTTCAGTATTGTTAAAATAAAGTGCTTCAAACATACAGAGATGCAATTTTGGACAAAGTCTTTTATTATTTGAAAAAGAGTATAGTTGAGAATTTTATTTCTAGAGAACTTACTAAACATATCCCACAGATGTTTGGCCTCACTCTCTTCAGCGGCCCATGAAGACACTGCTGAACACAGCACTGAGTGCTGTTCAAACACTCTGTATTAAATATGAAGTGCATGTTGCTTATCTTGGGTTCAGACAGCATCCTATACATACAGTCTGGGGAACTGATAAGTTCATGCATCCCTGTTTGGATCAACAGGGAGTACATCATCAAAGAAGTGAGTTTCTGTTTCATTGTACTCAGCAATTAAAAAAAAGTTCATCCAACTGTCTATTGCAAAATAAACTTCTGAAAGGATTTTTCCTGGGACAACTTTACTGCATTGTTTGGACTCCAATCTTGCTCACTCTTTGTTGTAGAAATAGTTCATAACCCACATAAATTATTTCCCTGTCATCAGTGACACCAGTTATAAGGGCAAGGATTCTTCATGCAGGCACAACCATGCATCATCAGACTCTGAACTTTTTAGGACATATTCAACCTCTCTTAAGTCACTCTTCTCAATGCTACAGATTCTAAACACAGATACGAATCCAAATGGAAAGGGTTCTTATATCCAAACCATCTAATACTCCCAGCTCATGCTGTGGTTTACAGCATGCCATATGAGATTTAAAATTAACATACTTCTCAGCTGACAGCCTGCAAAAGGGTTTATAAATACAGCATATGTCACACCCACTCATCTCGGTAGAGCACAGTCCTCACCTTTATATAGGCAAAACATAAACAGGCATTTAAAAAAGCAATAAAAATTATCCTATCTCAGCAACAATTTAACATAATTTCTGCGAGAAATGAAACGCAGTTGGCTTAATTTCAGAATACTAGAGTGAAGAAAATATTTTTGGGAGTCTCACCACTACAGAGAAAATTTTAGCAGTGATGCAGTTCCAGAAGTAGCCGTGTCACTGGATCAGTGGGACTGTGCCAAAGTATTTAACCAAGAATTGTTTAGGCACACTGAAACTTCTGACACCCCGGTGCTCACCATTTTTAATATATCATAAAAGACTGTAAAATAATCAATGCAAGGGCAATAAAATTCATGGGTGTATAAAGTGTTACCAACTTCAGGGCATTGTAACAATACTGAATTTTGTAAAACCCTACGAAGTAGCACAGAAGTAACACTCAGGGCTTTTGTGTAGAAGTTGAACTATATGGGTAATCAGGCCATGACTGAACACCACTTACATATCCTTAAATTTCAGTAAGTAAATTGGACTGAGTGCTCAACATTAAGCACAAAGTGAAAGGCTGATCAACTGAGGAATTAGGCCAAGTGCTCTAAACTGTAGAAGTCTCAGCATCAGGTTTAGACCTTGCACACTTCCTCTTGCTAATTCATTCATCAACCTGTGTAGTGAAAAATGGTCAGTGGCATCATCTGCAAAACGTCCTTAATATTAATAGCACTTCTTTCTTTATGCATCCTCTTAAAAACTGGCACTATTTCATTTTCATTCTCAGTTCATGGCTGTCCTCACTACCTCAGTGATAAAGGATTTTGCTGCCCACCTCTGTGGTCAGGCATCTGTCTGAGGAATCAGAACAGGACAGTTTTGTTCTCACTGTGCAGGGCATGTCAGGGCAAGAATGGCCAGGAAAACAAGTGCTGCTCTCAGGTATGGCCAGGAATGCAAGTGCTGTTCCACGCTCTGCCAGGCTCAGCATTTTGGAAAGCTTCAGAAAGCTCAAATGGCCAGGGAGCCAACACTGTCAGAAACATGGAGAGGCCACACACAGAGTCTGGTAGAGTCCTGTCCTCAAGCGAAAAACAAATTGGAGATTTCTGACAGATTGCCACTAAAAACTTGCAATAAAGAAAGAACAAACAGCCAAACTCTAGTTTCCCATTATGCACAACACTGTTACCAGCAAGGCACATTCCTTGTGTTTATCCCATTCCCCAGAAACCTCCGGGGGAAAAAAAGAGACACACAAAAGATACTAGCTGACAAAACCTACCTGTACAGCATTCCTCCTTGGGATCTAACGCGCTGCTGCAGGACCGCTGGCAGGGCCTGGGGATGGGCTGCTCTTCCAGGTGAGCAGCTTGGTGCAGAGCCCAGGGACCACCGGGCCAGTCTCTTCTTTTGGAGGGGTCAGGCTCAGCTTTCACACCCTGCCCACGTCTGACTGAGAAGTCACAGCTAGCACAGGAGCGCTGCTTGCCTTTGCAAGCAGGAATCGCCTCGTTTCTCATTGTGAGGTCAGCATAAACACCCTTTCACAAATCAATATAACCATATACGTTATATATATAAGCCGTGGTTGGGTCTAGAGGTTTGTGTTTGTCCTCATCAGCTGTTTCCCAGGCCAGCCACCCTTCAGACGAGTTAGCGAGGCCCCGGACGAGCGATCCGGGCAGCGCTTCCCCGCGGGATGGAGGGA
>WBMV01004973.1:206592-234056 GCA_013396655.1 Campylorhamphus procurvoides | reverse complement strand
GTTCCAGTGGAGGAGAGCGGCGCGGGGAGGCTCCGGACGGGCTCCGCGCCAGGGATTGAGTTTTGGGGGGCTCTTGGTTTTAAGAAGATGAAGTATCAAGGGCTGTGATTGTTCCCGTGCTGACGTGAAGTGAGCGCAGCATCAGCAGAATTAGGTGTTGGGGTTTCCTCCCGCCCTCCCTCCAGATGCGCTGCGCTGCGGGTGCGAAAAGCCTCTCCCGTGCCTCCTACTGTTCTCTTGAATGGCAACAGCCCCGAATTCTTCATGTGGGAGCGATTTCAGGCCATTATATGTTGCAGCCCTGGTGTCAAACTGCCTGTGGCCATAGCAGTTAAAATGGAATTTGGTTGAAGTTTGTCAGAATCGTATGTCTAGTCACATCTAGTGTCTCCACACAGCCAATATGAGACGTTTCACAGAAAAAGACACAAGAAATCCTAGGTCAGGCATATGTACAGTGTTTTCCCCTTATTAGAATCACAGTGTGTAGCATAACTTCTGAAGTGTGCTGTTTGGCCCCTAATACAATCATAGAAACTTCTACACTGGAAAAGACCTCTAAGATTACCAAGTCCAACCCTTAACCTCGCACTGCCAAGTCCATCAATAAAGAATGCCCCCAAGTGTCACATCTACATATCTTTTAAATACCTTTAGGGATGGTGGCTCCACCACTTTCTTCAGCAGTCTGTTCCAATGCTTGACAAGCGATTTGGTGAAGCAATTTTTCCTAACTTTCAATCTAAACCTCTCCTGGAGGAACTTGGGGGCATTTTCTTTTGTCCTTTTGCTTGTTACTTGGGAGAAGAGGCGGACCCCCACCTGGCTACACCCACCTTTCAGGTAGCTGTGAAGAGTGATAAGAGCCCTCTTTGAGCCTTCTTTTCTGCAGGCTAAACACTCCCACTCTTCAGACTTGTGCTCCAGACTCTTCCCCACTTTTGTTGCCCTTATCTGGACACACTCCAGCCCCTCAACGTCTTTCCTGTAGGGAGGGTCCCAAAACTGAACATAGCATTTGAGATGCAGAACACTCAGCCCTAATTGGGTGTTTTTGTGAACTCCAGCGATATGTGAAGCTTCTGTCTAAACCTTACTAAGCCTTTGACTTGATGCATTCATTCTTTCCGAACATTCCAGTCATCATATTGCATGGAGTTTGCCTGTTTTTACTTTGCAAATTTTCAGCTAAACTTGAATACTGCCTGGTGACTGTTATGCACAACAGTCTACTCTAGCTTCTGAACAACACTTTATTGTTTTATACTTTTATCACATACTCTAGTCATCTTCTGAGGTAAACTGTTTAAAATTTTTCAAACACTATTCCTCTAGGAGTGGTTTCTGCCTCTGTTACAGTTCTCCAGCCTTGAATTCACAAACATTCCTCTTCAGACAGGGGTGGCCCATGGTCAGCATTGTGGGACAGGTAATGGCACGGAGCTATGCCTAATTTCTCCAGAATTATTTTACATTCCCTTTCACATATTTCCTAACATCTCAGTCATTTTTCTGTCATACTGCAGAGTGAACAGAGCTGTTACCACACTCTTTGTGGTAATGCCCAATTCAATTTGTTGAGATTATCAGAGTTAATTCAGAATCCCATAACTTGTATTTGTAAGGGGGTTTTTATGCATGATAGTAATTTGTAACTCATGTTATGTCATTAGTCATGATATTTGCCATTTTAGTTACTATTAATTCAGTAGAGTGCAAATCTTCTCCACCTCAGTGTCTTCTCTCAAGCGAATGTCTTAAATAACTTCTTTGTAAATGCTGGACTGTTAGCCCCTTTCCAAATCATCTACGCCAAAGGCCTTAATAGCAAATACGTTTTTCATCTCTTCTCAATAAGACCCATGTTTTATTTCTTTTACTTTTCTCCCCTATCTCTTATGTAGCTTTTTGGGTTATATTGATACTTGGTCTCATTCCCAGAATATTTAGCTGCAGGCTAACTTTAGACTTAAGAAATATCTAAATAATTGACATAACTGCCTTTTTTTTGTCTACTACATATTGACTTTGCTAAATATATGTATTTTTAGAAATTGAATGCTAATAAATGTTCTGCTGTGAAATCAATCATACATGGTGATCTACAAATTTACTAGGTACTTAAAAGTTTAAAATCTGTTTTATCTATGTATACTGTACCATATAGTCTTTCTGTGTCTTCTACTACAGGATCAAGACCCTTATGCTTTTAGTGAACAGACTGAACAATTGTATCTTGGGCTGCATCAGTAGAATGATCTGGCCAGCAGATTAAGGGAGGTGATTCTGCCCTCGTGAGACCCCACCTGGAGCTCTGCATCCAGCTCTGGGACCCCCAGCACAGGAAAGATAAGGACCCGTTCCAGTGAATCCAGAGAAGGGCCATGAAGATGATCAAAGGGCTGGAGCAACTCTTCTGTGGAGGCAGGGTGAGAGAATTGAGATTGTTCAGCCTGGAGAAGAGGGAGCTCCATGGAAACCTTATACCACCTTCCAGTACCTAAAAAGGGCCTACAGCAGAGCTGGAGAAGGACTTTTCACAAGGCCACGTAGTGATAGGACAAGGGGCAGTGGCTTTTAAACTCAGAGAGAGTAGCTTTAGATTAGATATTAGGAAGAAATTGTTTACTCTGAGGGTGGTGAGGGCACAGGTTGCCCAGAGGAGAGTGGAAGTGTTCAAGCCAGGCTGGATTGGGTTTAGAGCAGCATGATCTAGTGGCAGGGTAGTTGGAACAAGATTATCTTTAAGATCTCTTCCAATGCAGGCCATTCCATGATTCTATGGAAGTAGCTGCAGTGTCTGACAACAGGTACAGGTGTTTGAAATGAATCCCAAAGACAGACTTTATGGACTTTTGCAGGATCAGTAGATACCTATAACTACAGCTGCTGGAGAAGGGGAAGCATCACATCAGCCTGTCCTGTTCTGAGCCTCAGCATCCATTGCTGGCCATTGCTGAAGACAGGATACTGCAGTGCTATCCAGTACTATCATTCTTATATCCTTGTGTTATTACCATGTTCATTTTCCTTGCCAAACTCCTTAAAAAATAAAAACCTTTAATCTACTGTGATAGTCAAGTCAGTGCAGAGCATTATTTGAAACTGTATTTATTATCTGTAAACTAAAAGTAAAATAAAAAGCAAAATAATTTGGAAATCATAAAGCACATATTTCCTTATTTTTGACATTTCATTTATGAAAATGGAAATTATCCAGCAGTTAACTTCTCCTTAAGTAGTTTTTCATGACATCATGGTGAAATTAGTTTTGGATTAAGAGAGAGAAAAGTAAAAAGCAGAGGAGTTAGCTGGGTCTACTCTTGACTAGGTCACAAGATAAATTCCTTATTTCTTCAAACCTCCAAATGGTGTGAGGTTCTTTTATAGGCAAAGTAACAATGAACTCTAGACCAAAGTCCTTATAATCTATGAGTCTAAGAGTTTTGTGAATACCCCGTTGTAATAAACAAACACAAGTTTTTGCAACTAGTGTTCAATCAAAACCCTGAAAATGGCTGCATGTGTCCTGCTGTCATTTTAGCCCCTTCCCACATTTCCTTTCTCAGACTGTTTCCAATGCTGTATGTGAGAGGGGACTGTGTGATGGACTTTCTGGTCTGCCTCTCTGTTCAGTTGTGTGGTAAAACAGCTGAACAGGGGAGAGCTCAGTGAGGTAACTGAGTGTATCCCTGATAATGCTCACAGCACGTTCTCCTTTCACCTGCTCCAAAACCAAGGACAAGCAGATCTGGGGTTGTAATACACTTGGTCTTTGCATAGGAAGGGGACTCAAAAAAGCCTCCATTTCTCCAAACTGGGCAAGCCCAAAGTCCTCAGCTGCTCCTCACAGGTAATATCTCCCTGCCCTCCCACCAGATTTGTTGCCCTCTTCAAGACTTTCACATCCTGCTCTGCCTGAACTTCCTCTTAATAAACTTTTACTGGGCACAGAAACTTCATCAAGCCCCATGAAAGCTACTGGGCTGATATAATCTCCCTATCAGTGAGTAATTTGTTTTGGTTTTGTTTTTAGTGTCAACATCTTTACGTTACCTTACCTTTGTGTGTACATGTGCATAGTTGCTCAAGTAGCCAACTGCTCCCAGCTGCCAGTTCGTGGTATTTTGGAGTAAACAGATCTAAAGGAAGTAGCTCTGCATGAATATGCTTTTATGTGATAGCTTGTCATGCAGTAAATTAAAATCACTATAATTAACATTACCGCAGTGCAAAATATTAACTTGTTATCAGATGCGTTTCTCATCACTAGACAAACACAAATAGGAACTAAGTTACAAATGCTGGCTTTTTATTATTATTTATTCCAAGAAAATCAGAGAGCCAAGCAGACTAACACACAAAGGGACGTCTGGAATCAAAAGCTACTGCTCAAAGTTAGAGTTGAAAGTCCAAAGTGAGTCACTGGGACTGTGGCAAATGTGGGGATTGAGGAATGGCTTATGATTCTGTGTAAGAGATCAGCAAATGAAAAACAAATCAAGTATAAAGAGAAACATTTATATTCTTTTGGGAGGAAACGAGAGAAACCAAATTCAGCATGTAAACTCAAATAGTTTTATCACAGATGCTTTATCAGTTTCCTCCTTTGTTACATGGAGATAATAATAACAAGATTAATGGATAATGACAGATTTCACTATTGTCCAGAAAGGTTTCATTCTTGTGATTGCAGAGCTCCTTATTATGGACAAAAATTGCCAGAAAAATGAAAATTATAGAACCCACAGCCATTGAGAATAAACAATAAAAGGTAAAAGACAGCATTGTATAATATATTGTTGTGGGGTTTGTTCACCAGGAAATATAATAGCAGATACCTCCCTTTGTGTCTGGCCTACAAAATAAAGTGTGTTTCCATACTGTCAAATCATTAGTAATTACATGCCTTTGCTTCTCCATAACTGTACTTAGCTTCATTGAACATTAAGTTTGGGATACTTTACTTGTATAAAATTAGTGAGAAATGAGAACTAGCCAATATTATGTGCTATTGCACTGCAATTAAAGCAATTCAGCAAACCAATTTACTGTCCAAGCAGAGGGCTATATGTCCCGAGAATAGATACATCTGTGTATAATAGAGAGCTGATTGTTCCTGCACAAAGGCCTTGCTCTGATAACAGCTGCTTATCTCAAAAATGCACAATAAAACCCCTAAAACTGAGAAAAAACATTTTTTATGGATTGGACAAACAGAACTTTGAACTCTCTGCCACAAGACATACTTTAAGTAAGACAATAATAAGAGTGTAAAAGGTACTGTATATAGGAACAACAATTACATAGACCAATCAATGAGTAAGGGATACATTCTCATGACCCAAGGCATGAACCACCAGTGCATTTACAAGAATTGGGAAAAAATACCCAATTAAGGCATTATGGGATTGCACATTCCTCTGAAGTTCTGTGAAGCTACTTGCATGGACAGAATGACAAACCCTTTATTTCATGTATGTCTAAACATAGCCTTAAAGCAGGATCTGGCTTTTTTAAAGTCCTGCATTCAGACTGGTGCAAAGCCTTTTGTGAAACATTGGACTTCTTTTGATTTGGAGAGTTGTGTCACTTCCTTATATGTTGTTAAGGAGTGTAAGATGTTAGTCACACGTCTTTCTTCAAAGAAACCATCTCTGCTTCCTATCAAAGCATAGGTTTTCTGATACAGTGATTTTGTCAATACTTATTTTCTGACTTCATTTATCAGGTACTTTTACGAAAAACCTGAGCATACTTCGATAATAATTAGGTAAAAGGATAAAATAAGAAGGTAGATTGGTAAGAGATGAGGGAAGCCAAACTGATGAAATCACCAGCTCACATCTGCACACACATTCCTCTTCAAAAGTGATCCACGCATAAGGGCAGGGGAAAAGAAAGAGGGTGCTGAAATACATAAAGGATTTGGAAGAAGAGAAAAAAAAACAAGACATACTAAGTTAATGAAAAGTAGAGGTTTTCAAGGCAAAGGTCAAGGGCGGGGGTGGAAACCCCAACTAGCAGGGAGCAATTCTTCTTTGCTGCATTGAAGAACAGCATCCCCTAATGTAAAAACCCTGAATTCATACTCCATCAACTGGCAAGACCTGCACAGAAATAAATTGCTCTTTAGCATTTCCAAAAGTTTGTCTGGCAGTCATATCTAACCACATGAAAAGACTACATACAGAAACCTAGTAAGAACATAAGCAGGTACATACAGAACCCTAGTAGGAACACAGGCAAGTACTTTCTTCATTTCTGTAGCTCAAATAGTTTGTGCCCTTTTACTAAGTCTTTTGAGGTGTACATCCTCTTCCTCTTTTGAGGCTACAACTTTGGTTCCTCACTGGATCTAGAATATGAATTTGCTCTTGCCTGGGTCCTTCTGTGCCTCTCCTCTGAGGCAGAAGTGTATCTGTTCTGAGAACTCAAAGGCTAACTTCCTCAAAGGAAGTTAGCTTGGCTTTCAATTTCACATCTGGACACGGGATTACAAACCCAAGTTACATAAAAAGCTCAATCTTGAATGTTGCACTTGCTGTTAATACGTACTGTCTGTTCACATTATGGAAAAGACACAGCTGTTCGTCTGGAACACTGTTCACGAATACCACACATGCTATGCAGCAAGGGTGAGCCCTTGGAAATATTTATCAGCAGAAGACTAAAGTTAGCAATGTAACAAATTCCAGGAAAAACAGGGATTTCATATCTCACAATCTGTCATATTATTAGTCAAAAGCTGGCCAGCATCTGAAGGCAGTCCAAGGGAATGCTAACCAAAGGCAACATATGCAGAGTCTCAGGTGTTGAGGCAGAACTAGCTATATGATGGAAAATGGTTTATAGCACTTACAGACATGGAATCATTCAAGCCACCTTCTTTAGGATGTTAAAAACCTGTATTCCAAGACATATCCTTTGTCCTATTCTTTATGCCACATTGTTGACTGTCTTTTCAACATCATAATTTGTGTTTAGAATTTTTTTAATTGAAAAAAAATGTAACTGCTGTTACTGTTTTAGAAATCTTTATCCTTCTGACAGTCAGTGCAAGATTCATCTTCAGGGGTAACAGCCAACCACTGGCTTTGTGAACCTCTTCTGAGACTGTTTACATGGAATGTTGGTGTATATTGCCACTATGTTCCAGTGAGATGGCAACAACAACAAAGACCTATAGTACAGCTAAACTGCTTTTATTACACAAATATGCTGCTGCAGAATTTACTTTGGTACCTCTAGAGTGTGATAGTTCATTCAGATAGAACCTATATCTATATTCCTTTTGTATCCATGTTACTAATACAAAATATTTCCATAGCAAGAGAACCATTTCCTTTCAAATGCATTTTCATTCAAAATTGACTACTTCTTCCATTCTGTAATCTCATCAACTATCTTCTTTCCATTGAAAATGAATTGTCTATAAATAGAAATGATACAGTTTTTGACCTAACAGAATTAACTGGACAGTCAAGAACACAGGAAAAGCCAAAAAGAATTGGCAGTTTTCCAGACAGGCAATAAACCAGCATTGCCTGTAACTTTCTTCCAATCACTTTGAGCCAAACTAGTATTGCCAACTCTCATTGCCAAAATCAAAATTAAAATACTTAAAATATTAAAATAATACTTAAAATATTAAAATAATGCTTAAAATACTCTGCGATTTTTTAGAAGGACATTCAGGATTCTTTTTCTTTTAGCTTTAAATGCATTTGCATGCCTCTGTGGTTCAAAACAGGAAGGAGAAGAGTAAATCTGGAAAGGTGGTCTTGATTTATGATATCATGGAAGTCTATTGAAGCCTCCCAGAAGCCCACAGAGTCTTTCCAGGAGATTATTCAGCACTGCATAGCAGCAGAGTGCTGCTCACAGTAGACCAGAAATGTTGCTGTACGGCCCAGGCAAGGCAGAATTCCAGTGGAAGAAAAAAAAATTAAAATCTGATGAATCTTTGGTTTAAAATTGTATGTGTTTTCTGAATTAATTTATTTTAGTTCAAGTTAAGGAGTTCTGAAAAGGAGAGAAAAAAATAATTGTTTAGTTCTGTTCTGTATTTTATAATCTTCATTGTCCTTGTTTCTGAAAGGTCAAGAAAGATTCATTTTAATTTTGTGGAGTATTATGTATTTTGTTTTATTTATTTATTGAGTTAAAAGATTTCAAAGTGATGTTTTTAAGGGCAGCCAGGAGAGCTACTTTTTTTCTACAAGTGACTTCTTAGCTCCCCAGTAAAATATCGAAAGAATCAGATTCATTACTCTTACAATTCTAGCATAAAATCTGCCACTGGTGACTAACAAATATTTTGTGTTTGTGAGTCTGCCTGGAACAAGAGTCTTCTGTTTCTACTTTCCCTTCAGGAATCCTTAAGGGGTTTAAGACCAATTGACATCCATTGGATGATGAGTACTTACCTTGGCTAGGCTCCTTTGAAACCCTAGCCTTACATTCTGAAAGGCTGACTGAAACTGCCCTTTGCAGACATAATTAACCATCTAGTGCCCAGTGTTGGAATTTATAGTGAGCTGATACACAAAAATCTAAGGAGACCCAAATTAAAAGATATTTATTGATAATTTAAACCATAAGCTTCATGAGTTTTATTCTTCTCAGGAGTTCCCTACTCTTGAATTCAGACACAGTTACTTGATTTAGAATAACTTTGCTTATACTGGCCTTGTATTTCATTTCTGGGAACTGGAAATGAGATTATGCTCATCCCGGCGAAGGGTATGCAAGTATGAGAAATCTATCCTCTGGAGTTTTTAAAGCAATTGATAGTCTGTTAATTTTAATGTAAACTTCAATAAATAAAATCTGAAAAGCATATTTCTCAAAGTTTTGGTCCTAAATCAAAATCTTTTAGCTAATCAAAGGACATGATCTTCTGCTGAAAGTCCAGCAAATTTGTTGTGGGAGTTTACCTCAAAAAAGACAAAAGATGAGTAGATGAGTTAAAACTGGGCAGAAATTTCAGAGATTTGCAAAGGATTTGTTTTTCTGGAAACAGACTGGTGGACCCAGGGCGGGGGTGGGGGGGAAAGGCAAAAACCAAAAAACCAAAAAGCCCATTATGAGGCCGAGTATGTAGAAATACATTTTTAAAAATCTCAGTGATCCACAGCTGAATGTGCTTTATATCCTCCAAAACTGAAAAACTAATCAGATTATTTTCTGATTATTTTCATAAATATATAAATATGAAATATTTCTCCATATACATAAAGAAATATGAAAGGCCCTACATATATGCACCACCTATATTCATACAATTTATAATTATGCATTATAATAAATGTTAATTATTTGTATTTGACAGACCAACTGTATTTATACTAAAGTTAGAATGGAGGAATAATATTAGGGAGAGTGGCTAAAAAAATGAAGGATAAATAAAAGAAGACCATATAAAAGGAATAAAGAGATGAGGTAATGAGAAGGTGGTAGTGAGCAGGAGTGCAAGATCTCTTACATGTTTACTCAAACACCTTTCCTCTAGCAATCTGGTATCCTCCAGGTTGCCCTGGAAACAGCCAGGTCCATTGTGACACTGAGGCTAGAGGAGGGATAAGAAACTCACGCAAAAGATGCTCTGTGAGTATCCTTTCATGCTCCTATTTATATTGCAGGCCAGGCCGCTGCTCCTCTTTGAATACTCTCAGAAGTAACACTTAACCCTTGCAACCAGTGGTTTCGTGATCTGTGGATTCTCTAGAGATGCCTCCCTCCTGGGTGCTTACAAGATGGAGCAAATTTCCACCTCTCTTCATGCCCAGACTTTTATCTCCCTATTGTCCTTTATTCATAAACAGTCTTTCCATTTCCATGAACTCCATTACGTTGTCTTCTTTGAGAAGCCCTTGCCTGTGCCTTACTGGCCTGTATCCTGCCAAAGCACGACACAAAAGAATTGAGAATGACATATGCTGAGAGATGTTGGTGGTCCAGTATGTTGGTGCGAGGAATCTGGGAGCTGTGTCTCTCCTCACCAAAGTCAGCTGAAATGTGAAGGCCTGGGAATGACTGAAATGGATGATCAAAACCTGCTCTGCAGACCCAATTTAACAGTCTTATGGACCATGAGTTCTGGGCAAGGGAGAAAACCAAGCAAAACCCCCGATCTAGTAGGCTTTTTTGTTCCTTTGTAATTTTATTTCTAGAGACTGCTTACACTGTTTTCCCCAAACTGAGCCGCTTTCAGGCAGCCTTTTATCTTGCTCTGGAGGCGACCTTCAACAGAGAGCATTGAAAATGTTCATCTTTGGTCCCTGTTTTACATGCTTTGGGAGTCAGATCTGCTCTCACAGTAGGGACTGTTGGGACGAAAACAAAGATCCTTTGTCCTCTCTAACAGTGAGGGGTTTGGGGTCTCATCAATGAAGTGTGTGTTCTTACGTAACAGAGATATTCTCCCCTGATGTTGTGTCCTACCCTGTGTGGGTGCCCTGACAGGCTATACTGGGATGGGACAGAATGTAGAAGTCTAATTTCTCAGAGAAGCCAGCCCTTCTGCCCTTTGCTACATCAGTCTGGCAGATGAGTGGAGTAAGACAGCACCCATTAAATGTGATGACAAGGTAGATCACCTTTCAAATGCACATATGAACTGGCATCGATATGGTTATTTAAGGGCTTTGCCGAGATGGTACAATAGCTTTTGGATGAAATATGCCACCCAAGGGCATTCAGGGCACTGTGTTTGTGGATGAGACTAAGGCAACGGGAACAGCCTTATACCTTTGGGACAGTCCTTGGAAGTTATCTAGGACATTAGCTTAGACGTAGTCAAAGCAATTCCCAATTATTTTACAATACAGTAGAACAGCTTTAACTGATTGCTTGCCAGTATTTGACTTTTAAATGGCAATCAGAAACTCATACTCTTTTGCTTGCCAGAAATTAATTAACATCTGCTGCTCCTCAAACCTACTGCTGCTATTTCAAACCTACTGTACCCAGAACAGTTCATTGGTGCTGTAGAATCCCAGAAGACCAGGGACTATTGTTTATGTCTCAGGCATAGATAGCTGGATGGCTGTGAACTCAACCAAGGAAATGTGGTAACACACAAGGACTGTTGTTAATAACTAAGGACTGCTGGTAATAACATGCTGTGAGAAAGAACAGGGTGTGGAGCTAGGGCAGCACTGTTCTGGGACAAATGTCCTGGTTCTGGTTTCTGGAGATAAGCACAACACAGTACAGTCCAAGTGCAAGAATGAGGGCAGTAAGTGGACATGGACTGTAGGGCAGATCAAGACCACCCAAGACCCCCAAAGCCTCCAGCCCGTTTCCAGAAAGGCCTAAAAGAACGGACTGCCCATAATAACTTAGGATGCATTCTTCTTCTCTTTATGCTTCCTTTCTAGGGGGAGTCAATGTTACCTGTCAATATTGGCTAAAAGGCTGAATATAAATTACCATCGTCCATCATAAATTTATCAAGAATATCTCACCTTTTTGATCAAACATCAGTTCTTGAATGTTTAATAAATGTGAATAATATATACACATATATATATATCTTAGTCATATCAGTGGTTCCAGTGTCTTTGTATACTCCAGAGAATGTCAGTCATTAAGAGGGCCAAGGTAAGGTCTCCAATGTTTTCCTGTTTTCTTCTGGGCTACTGCTCATTTTTCAAATATAAATGCTTGAGTGACAGAGAGAAACTGATGCCAGATTTACTTGCTTCTGCTTCTTGCAAGTCTTGTTTGAATTCAGGATGATCCAGTGTTTCACAATAAGATTATTGCGTAACTTTGTGTACATGATCTCTCTATGTATTTAACTCAAAAAACATCTTTTTTTATAATGTTCTTTTACTACTTTTCTATTGCAAAGGATTGGGAATTAGCAGCCTCAGTTCTCTTTCTAGCTTCTACCATGTTTTCCTCTAATAAATCATGTTCTCAAAGACAGAGAAGAAAAGAAATATAAGACTCTTGATACATCTATATTGTGGCAGAATATACACTACTAGGAAGAGTGGATTATTTGTGCTGCCTCCAATACTGAAAAAAAAAGACTTGTGTGTTTAAAAATAATGAGTCACCACATAATTTGCACTCAGTGGACTCATTCAGAATACAAGTCATTTGACAGTTGTTCATGTTCAAACACATATACAAATCTAATTTTAACAAAAAACTCACAAACAAATATTGGTTTGTAATGGGCCAATCTTACAGAACTGAAGGACTCTCCCATTTAACCTACCTGTTTTAGTGGTCAAACCCTTGAAGACAGGTAGATATTTTTTTCCAGTTGTGAAAAAAAATCTTTCAGAGCATATTGACACTTCCAAATAAACTAATTGTAAAATGGTGTGAGGTAATGCTTTCTAGAAACTGATTATAAATGACATTTTGCTGCCTATGAGATAAATGTATATTAAGTTAGGAAGCTTGAAGGACAGCTGGCTTACAAAGGAAAAATGCTATTTCATTTCAATTACACATTGCTGAAGGATCTGGCACTCTAAAATTAAAGGTTCCTATTTGCAAATCCCAGAGAGAATTCAGAAACAAGAAAGACAGACTTTTTCATAGAGGGAATCTTATAGACCTTTTCTGGTTTTAATACATTTTACTACTATGTATAAAACCCTCTCACATGTCCCTCTCTGTCCATATAGGGAAGCATAATTTTGTAATCAAACTGTCATTTTAAGAAAGGGTGGAAAGTCTTTGTTAGTTTCACAGAATAAGAATGTCTACAGTATGATTGTAATACTATAGCCAGCCATAATGTGTAATGGCCATAAAAATTATTATGGCACCTTCCAATTTCTGCACCAAAACTAAAAATTGGTTTAACTACACAAGAGCCAGAGAAATGTGCCTGGTTCTGACTAAAAGTTAAACTCAATTGAAAAACTCTATGAATAACTCTGTAACAATCTTATTTTTTATGTATTCATGTTTCTTATGTGCAATCATTCTTCTATTGTTCAACCCGCCTTAGACATGTTTTCCATACCAACACAGTCTTTATTAGAATAACAGGGATTCCAGTGGACATACATAATTCAAATGCATGCCATTCTATTGTGCATTGCTAAACTGACAAAACATTAATAAAGCTTCACTTTTTCTGTATGACTTCTGTATGCCTAGGGTTTTTTATGTATGACCACTCTGGGGGTTGTGCCTGGGAAACCTGGGAAAATTTGCCATCTTCTGCATGGCAGTCAAGTCTGCAAATTCATGCAGCTAATAGGGGTCGTATTTTGCAAAGGTCAAACGCAGACACAATCACTATGTCTGCCTTATTAAGGGGGACTAAAAGAATGAGATTATCTTCTCGTGTTAACTTGCCCACCTTGGGTCCCAAATCTGTGAACAAAGGGAGCTGACAGCTCTCTCCATCTGTAGTTTGGCCCGTTCCTGATACGGTGGTGGCTGAACTGTTCATGAAACTGCTGTTTCATAAAACAGCTGACTTACCTGTCAGAACACTGCTCTACAAAAAACTAAAGTCAGTGATGGCTTTGCCTCAGGGATGCTGCAGATAACTGCAAATGGATTTACCAGCTTGCTTAACATCCCCTTCCAGCAGCCCAGTTCTTGTGCAGGAAGCCGCCAGCAGGGGTTTGAACACGGCAGCCAAAGCCTAGAGCTCTCTCCTATTGATGCAGAATTGAGTCAGTGATAGTTGATTTTAGTGCAGTGGCTTATGAACTGGTTTAGCTAAGAAAGAATTAACACAGTTCCATTCATCAGCAAACATTCCAGCCACTGAGGCAGTGATTTCTGGTCGCCCAGCAGAGCAGAAGACTGGCAATTCCAAACACTTCATCTGCCAGGTCTGAGTTTGGTAGTGACTGTTGTTGGAATCCTGGAGCTGCTCAGTCTGTGCTGGTACTACTGTTTGTTGTATAGAAATTGGCCTTCTAGAAACAAGTCCCCACAGATAACCAAATCACTCACCACAATCCTTCCTAGAGAATATGGAAGATCTTATATGTCCTAGCAATGGTAAACAGAATGAGCCAGTAACTCTTCCCCAGAATGGCTGTGTTAGCTGCTGCTGAGCTGTGCTGGTTTGAGCTGTACGTCAGTTCACCCCACAACAGAAAGCCAGTCTGAGCTGAAAGAAGAGCTGGGATTTCTGGGTGAATGGATTTAAGGCAGGAGCAACACCCACATTGTGAGTTCAATCCGCTCTGCAGTGAAGGTAAACCCAGTGAGGCAAAATGTCACTCAAGAGAATACTTTGGGGGATTTAATTTCTGGAAATGATGAAGGTGGTGATGATATGAAAAAGATTTCCTTCGAGGATCACCTTTTGTTCTTTACTGTAATTATTATCAATAGAATATAGAGACTAACAGCCCTGATGTGTATCAGCAGGTGGAAACTAAATACTTGGGAAAATGGGGTGGGTTTCTATATGGCATATGGGTCTTTCAAGTATTTATACTATACAGCCACAGCAATGTAGCACAGAGATAAGCCATGCCCTGACCACAGCCTGTGATGTTTGTCCAAAAGCTTTGCTTTCTGTCTCAATTATTTCAGAGGGCCAAAAGGCTCCATCAGAGAGGAGAATGAAAGGTGAACACACAGCAACATCATTATTCCCTGCTGGCACAAAAATTAACAAAACCTTTTTTTGTTGAGGATTACACTGTAGTTGTGCTATAGCTGTGTGCTTTTATGAAAAACATTCTCATTTATAATCCATTTAATCTATTTCTGATCCTTTTCCACACTTGAGTTCTGTAACAGGGGGCTGGAATACCTGGAAAGCTGGTCCTGGTTACAGGCACACATAGTGACAGGTAAATGATTACATTTGCTCCATCCCCACCTGAGCTGGGGATTTTCCACTGCAGTGTCTTTGCTAAGGGAAAGTTTTAAAATGGTAGCAGTCTCAAGCTGTCTGATTTTAGTGCAGATAGAATGGTACTTGATTTGCTTGACTAAGGAAGCTGCTGGCAAAAAATGTTACAATTGGCAATTTACTTGTCTCCATGCATATTTTGGCTCCACATCAAGTTTCTGAAGTTTTTTTCCAGACAAGTGCACATCTGCCATGCAGGCAAATGCAAATCTGATGAAAACATTTTATTTATACAGGCAAAAATGGAGTGTGATGTGTTCAAATGTCTATTCTAATACTACTAATTAGACCTATAATCTCACTGTGGAATGAAAAGGTTTTTTTCATTTACTGGGGCTGTATTCTCTTTTTTTATATCCAGGTTTAGGGTTTACAGTATCAAAAGCCTTTCTTTCTTACATACATAATACTAAACACAGGACATCTTATAGGTGTAAATATTTGAGGCTTGCTCCCCTTCTCACACTCAAATATATAAGTTTATACAATCTGTTAACATCAGAAGAAGTCATAGCCCTAAACAAGATATGTCCATACCCTCATGAAATACCTTTTGAAAGCAGATCCCAAAAATGAAAGATGGAAGCAGCCTGCATTACTAAATTAGTGAAGATTAGTTGCCATATATTTATACTCTTACAGACATTCTGATTTCTTTTTCTAACAAGTTGGAAGATTTATATTCTTACTCTGCACGTAACAGGTTTATATTACGTATCATTTTGCACAGGCTGTACAGGGTTTTTTGAAAGACAATCATACAGTATATTTGGATAAATACACAGCAGTCTTCAACCATACAAAAGTATCTCTAGTCTAGTCAGACTTTTAATTTTTCATCTTAAATATTTTTTAAAAAAAACAAACATAAAAAAGATAGCATTCAGTGAAAATAAAGACATCAAATTCTAAGTCTTATTGCTAGCAGACTGCCCATCCTAAAAATATTTTGTGAAATGTAAGTCAGAAAAAACTGTAATTTAAATGAAAACCTGGAAAACATAAGAAAAGAGTGCTAATTTAGCTCTAGTTCAACAAATGATCCCTATGAGACAAACATTTCAATGTATATGTATCTATATACATAGCATAAGCTCATGTTTAAATCCCATTAATTTGAATATGACCTAAGCATATGTTTAAGTTCTTTACTGAATTACAACCTCAGGATAGCTGATGTGTAAAACCAAAACCTAGGATGTTGTAAAGTAATTGACATAATTTCAGATTTCTTCATCAGTTTGAGTTCCAAACTTCATCCTTAAAGGTGTTAGGGAATCACTTAAATTTCTGCTGACACTTGTGACTAAGTTGTAACAGGGTTTGTTGCAAGTACAAAATATGTAAACAATACAAAGAATAGTGACATAAGGAAGAAAGTTAACAATTCTAACTGATTAAAAAGCTTCATAAAATTACAAACCATGAGACCCTGAGTGACTGGATAGAAACCTAATTTCTTTCTGTTAAATGGCCAATATTAATTGAGAATTTTCAATCAAAGTTTCTTTGGAGTTGTCTTTATATTCTGCTACATTTTGCAAGATAGACGACAATGGTGCCAGGTTTTTTGATCCAGCTGTATTTCCTAGTTTTCCTACCTCAAGTATTCTGCATGTTGCTAGGAGAATTCTCCTGTAAATTAGTGAAGTCACATTCATTTTTACAGCTAAAAACGGAGGTTCTTGATTATTATAATACCCAGGGCAATTCACATAAGTAGAAAGTCCAAAGCTCGTAGTACACATGCACACTTATTTTCTACATCTTCTTTATGTGCAACTGTTAAGTGCATTTTTTCCACTTTACTTGTTCAGAAGTGTGATTTTTACTTCAAAACTTTTTAAAGGATTTTTATTCCATTGCTTCAATTCACCTAAGTTTTTTCAGGTGGAGATCTGAAAGTAAAGGATATAAAGAAGCAAGAACCCAATATCACACCCCATTAAAGAGGGAAAAATTTGAAATAGAGGAATATTTACCTCATCCCATTCATGTAGAAAATTAAATAAAAGACTTTCCAAAACTATATTTGCTAAATATCTAATGCTACAATGAGCTCAAATTGTTTATTTTGTTCTTCTATACCCTGTTGTATTTGATATTTAAAATTCAAAAGTGAAGTTGTATTTATTAACTCGGGTATTTCCTGTCTACTCTTTATTTAGGACCATTTAAAATGAAATTTAAAAAAAAATCACAGTCCAATAAACCTCCACTTCCAATACAGTCAGAACTTTCACCTTCACCTCATGACTGGCATTGTCAGCTGTCAGAAATATGCACAATTGGTTTTCTTTCTGTATAGTTTGTCCCTTCCACAAATTTCAAAATACACTATTGGCTTCAACAAGATTTGTGAAGTAATTTTGTCTACACAATTTAAAACAATAGCTGTATAGCTAAGTGTTAATTAATATTTAACTGAAAGCCCCACTGAGACAAAAAGAACATTTAAGCAGTTTGATCTCTGCTTATATGAAAGCCAGCTTCTTCTTTCCCTAGCCCAGCATGAGGAATACACAACTGCTTGGATTGATTATGCACATTCACAAATGAGCAGAAAGTCAACTGCGAGTCTAAAGCCCACCTTAATAAGCTGAAGTAGTTTGAAAAACAAACCAGCACCCGGAGAAGAAGAAAAGAGACTTCTACACTCTGGTTGGAGGGAAGTGTGGTTTCAATAGACTGAAGGTGGAACAGAGAACAGGAAACTTGCTGTCACTGGGCAGGAGACAAAAGAGATACAAAAAAGGAGACAAAAGACTTCAAGATGCAATCTTTGGTCCTAAACCCCCTGAACTATGGTTGGATACAGAGAGAGAGTACAACTGAAAGTACAACCCCCACAGGGAACATCACATCTAATTGGGAGATGATTCCACAAGCAAGAAGAATCCAGTGAAGATCAGCTGCATATTTACAGAGAAGGGAAGGGAGGGCTTGTCTACTGTAGCTATGATGAACACAGAAATCTCAACACAGCTTTGTAAAAAACCCAATTCCTAACTGCCTTTGTTCCTTAAAGCTCAAAAAGAAGAGAAGCAGATAACACACAGACAGTATTCACAAGACAAGAAGTACTTGATACCTTTAAGGAAAATGTCTAATAAATGTAAAGTAAGAAGTGAGAATGAAGTCAAAAAATTTGCACCAGAATCACAGTTTTTATTTACATACCTCCTGACTGAATACTTCCAGATGAGGCCATACTTCCTCAAGTTAGGCTCAATGACCTTAGTGACCTTTTGCAGATTGTTCAACTGAAAGTGCTGTAAATATTACAAGAGTTTTAGGTTTTAAAGTTTTTTTCCCAAGGACTTCTAAACAGCTTTTAGTTCATTATCTTCATAAAATGCCATGTAATTAGTAATTTTACTTGTATTTTTTTTAATAGATATGTTGAGAAGATGGGCCTTTTAAAATTCCCTTACAAGAAAAAAGTTTTATCTATTGAATATGATATCTATTTCCAAATTATTTCTATTCTTCTGTCACTTTTTCAATCTTTTGTCTAAGAGACTAAATCTATCAATATAAACATACCAATATGATGTAATGAATCATATGCAATTTTAATATATCCATTTAAATATATCAACATCCATTTGTGGCAACCCGCCCTTAAGGGGAAGGGAATACCCAAGATTCATAGACGCTCATGGTAGAAAGGAAGGACAAAAATCAGAGGGTCTGCAAACTTACAATATTTTATAAGCAAATTACACACTTGGTATGAAAATTGGTATTAGTCCCCGATCCCCTAATATAAACACAGAGCATTGGATTTTGGATAAAGGGGTAGGGTGAAAGGGAAGAGAGGGGTCAATTAAAGTTGGTGATAGAGAGAGAAAGGAAGGGAGAATGAGAGATCACCAGTCCTTGCTCCAGCACTGACCCACCTGATGGGGTCTCCAGTGTCCTGGAGCACACGTGCACCTGGGGTTCAGGGGAACAGGTTTTTATAGGTACATTTTGCCTGCTACACAAATGAGTTTCTCATTTTCTGAGAATCTGTTATCATGAGCAGTCTATTCTTTCAGACCTCTCTGGAAATGGGCTGGGGGCTTAAGGGTCACCCCTCCAGTCTTGGTACCCCCTGCAGTCCATGCCCACCTCTCAACCTCATTCCTGTGCTTGTCCTGTGTTGTGCTTATCTCCAGCATCCAGAACAAGGACATTTGTCCCAAAAAGTGCTGCTCTATCTTTGTATGGCCCCTTCTCCAGCCATATCCTGTTCCTTCTCATAGCATGTTATTACCAACACTCCTTGGCTGGCTCTCCAGCTATCCAGATATCAGTGTTTGAGACATACACGTTATCCCCCTTATCTTCTGGAATTCTACAACACCACTAATTACATTTTTTTTAGAAAAACACTTAAAAATTATAAAATTCGACGGCATATAGAAAATATTTCCTTTACACACTATTTCAAGCCTTAAAAAAATTAAACTCTTTAGTAACTATTATAAGATTCTTAACAGTCATTCTAATTACAAGAATTAATCCATCTGATTTTCTCTGTTCATCTCACAGTAATGTTGGCCTCTAAAATCTTAAAATGTTTTAAAAAAAAATTGCAAGCTGCTAGAAAACTGTATTTTTTTTCTTTAGAGAAAGTTCATTTTTTACAGTATTCTTTTAACAGGTGTTAGTCTAACTTCCACATGTATCTTCTAAAATTTACAGACAAAGTCCAGATTAGTTAGAGAATGTAAACTGGGCAGAAAAGTCATAAATGAAGAGAGGAACTGATGGGATTTTCAACTGTTCAATGACAGAAACTAGTTTGTTTTAATGTTAACAGATCCCAGGAGGGAAAACCAATCATCTTTCACTTGGCACTAAGAAGTGCTGCAATCTTGTATTAAAAACATCCTGAATTTCCCATTCAGTTTTCCCTCAGGAAGTTGAGGATGCATGGCTTATAAATGGAACAGTTTTAATCTCTAAGTTACGGACGTTTTTCTAATTTATATGAAAATTTTTTAATAATGAAGAATTTAGCTCCCATACAGGAGGTGACATTTTGCTACTATACTGACACATTGGAGCTCTTCTAATCAACCTTAACAATAATTTAGTTGCAAAACAGAAATGAGACTGGTTTCCATCCCCTCCACCCTCCAGAGAACTACAACCTGAAAAAAAAGTCACCACAACCACTCAACAATTGCTATGTAAATTCTTTTAAAATATTTCTTCTACAGGTATAATGGCAAGAAAATAACATTCAGGTATGTAAGCAGTAGGCTTTGTATCTGATGATTAGTTGTTCCAACTGCATGGAGAGGAACATGTTATTAACCATCTGAGCATTGGAGAGTTGTGTTGAAAGATGCCAAGATAATACATTTATTTTGTAGTTTAAAGATACACATTGTCCATCTCTTCTCCACTGCTGTGAGCCCCAACCTGGAGGGCAGTGTCCAGTTCTGAAGTCCCCAACATGTGGAGGACATGGACCTGCTGGAGTGACTCCAGAAGAGGCCACAAAGGTGCTCAGGGGTCTGTAGTGCCTCTGCTACAGAGACAGACTGAGAGAGTTGGGGTAGTTCAGCCTGGAGAAGAGAAGACTCCCAGGAAAACTTAGAGCTGCTTTTCTTGGGGCCTCCAAGAAAGCTGGAGAGGGTCTTTTTACAAGGGCATGGAATCACAGGACAAGGGAGCAATGGCCCTAAACTAAAATAGGGCAGGTTTAGATTAGACATGAGGAAGAAATTCTTGACCGTGAGGGTGGTGAGGCACTGGCACAGGTTGCCCAGAGAAACTGGATTTCCCATCCCTAGAAGGCCACTTGCACAGGCTGGATGGGGCTTTGAGCAACCTGGTCAAGCAAAAGGTGTCCCTTCCCATGACATGGGGGTTTGAACTACCCTTTAAGGGTAATGATCTTTAAGGTCTCTTCCAACCTTAACCATTCCATGATTCTATGGTTATGTTCCACTGAGGTCAGCAGCAATTTTTACTGTGACATCAGCTGGAGCAGACAAGGTAGGTATTCTGCACTGTTCCTACACCTGTCGTTATGAAGGTGATAATGATTATTCCGACCTTCTGAATCACATATGTATTTTAAGGCTCTGGTTTACTGAACCCAAGCCAGCCTGACAATTTTAGTATGTGTAGAAAAAAGCTGTATGCATCAAGTATGTGCCTCCACATTTCCATATTGTTTCATTTCTGTCAGATGTAAATTTTTGTTTGAAAACACAGGAAAGAATGTGATAAAGGGTACTATACTGCTCCAAAAACTGACAAAAAGCTTCAATTAATTTTGTTTCTGAGATTCCTGAATTTAGTGATCTTATATGCTCCACATTCACTATAACAAATTAAATGAAAATCTGAAGACACATACTTCAATGTAGCCTGTTCATCAACTTAAAGCTGTTGTACTGAGAATTTAGAGGAAGCTGGTATTCCTTTCTCTATTTCTTTGCAAGGCTGATTAATTCCCTATTAAAATAATTTAATACTATTATTCAGTTTCCTGCAGATCAAACTAAAAGTTGATATCAGACTGAAGAATCCGCACAATGGTACTGTGAGGGTGATTGAGGAATCCAAATTTTCAAAGGGAA
This sequence comes from Campylorhamphus procurvoides, assembly GCA_013396655.1. Taxonomy (NCBI): domain Eukaryota; kingdom Metazoa; phylum Chordata; class Aves; order Passeriformes; family Dendrocolaptidae; genus Campylorhamphus; species Campylorhamphus procurvoides. The sequence goes on along the minus strand of WBMV01004973.1, from coordinate 212,606 downwards.
TAACAATATTTTCAGAGCTCTCAAATTTTCTGTATTAATACCATTCAATAGGATTCAACTGCTTTCCTTATAACTTGAAATTTGTTCTTACATCTGTGATGGAAAACAAAACTCTAAGCTTTCTGATAAACCTGGACTAAGGTGTGAATTATTTTTATGCCATAAATTTTTAGTGAAAGTCATCATGTTTATTTGCTTTGAAGTTTTTATCAAAACCATGATGCTTTTAGCTGAGTTCCCTCTTACATTTTTGTTTGAATTCTCAATGTATGCAAACCTTATGCAAACTGAAGCCAGACCAAAGTCAGAACTCTTGCCAGCAAAAACTGCTGAGTTTCACACAGCTTTAAATATTTTACAAGGTCTGAAGCTTTGTTTGCTCTCATTTGAAAGAACTGTTAGGATACTGCTCACAGTTTGCCTGACCTCAGCCTGTAATTTGGAAGGTTTACTCTCAGGCATACCTGTAACTTTCCACTTTACACTCAGTCTCAACTACTTGGGAAGAACTGAGTGGGCAAAATGTGAAAAGAGATTCTCAGTGTGCATCAAAAATGGCATTGCTTTTTCACAAGTCACTGAGAAGATAGAAATAGAGTTCTTGTACACTTACAAATCAATGTCTGAAAGGATAAACAAAGGAACATACTGTGTGGGGCTTTCTACTCATCACACGAGTGAACATGAGATCATCACTGAAAGAACCAGGTCATAACCTGTAGGCTAGAAAGCTGTATTATCACAGGTCTCAGTCTGAGAAAAATACAAATAATGGCATGACATCTAAAAACAGGTAATGCAGTATACCCACTCATCATGTGAACAGAATGTATCCGTGCTTATTCTTCCAACTTTTTGATTTGTAAGAATCATTCGTGAAATACTGGTAACAATAATTATCAATAATAAATTTATAACTCTAAAGTCACTGCATAGATAAAGAAGACCTGGACATTTAAAGAAAAAGTAGCTTTAGATAAGTGCCAAGGAACTCTAATTTGTGCAGATTTTGTAGGCAAACAGAAGAAAATGGAAGTTATTAATATACCTTGTATTTATATATCTGTCAATATTTTTAAAAGGCTAATTTTATATTGCCAAAAATCAGTGAATCAGCAGCCTGGGAATAAAATGTGAATGGTAGTAGAAAGCATTTTAAAGATATCATGAAAAATTTGGGAAGCAAAGATATTTTCTCATAAATGTGGCAGCAGCAAGGATCTCTATGTACATCTGTACCTATATATGAAAATATATACTCAAATAGAAAAAGCAGAAAACTGCCAGCAAGAAAAATAAACTAAAATCTGGTCACTTTAGAAAACTGGTAAAGAAATCAACAGATCTAAGAAGAAATCTTAGGTGACAAGGAAAACAATGAGATTTTCCAACGTATAGGTTCCTAATATTGGATATAGACCATGGCCACAGAGACATATGGTAAAATGTTAGTTAAAGTCAGCATACTGTATTATTATTTGTAGTCTGTATTTCAAGAAGAAAAAAAAGCAGATTATTCATTTATTTCAGGAAGATAATTATACAATTTCCATGCAAAAACTAAGCAAGAATATCAAACAAATACTGGAGAGTTTGAGGGGAAATCAGTAGCTCAATGCAATTTGCACTTAAAGTTTTAACAAGCTAGAGAGTTCAGAGTTATCTGAACCATAACTGTGGATTTTCAGTAACTGTTGGAATTGGAAAAGTTCCAGAAAAGTGGAAAGAAAATTAATGCTGAAAATATATATTTTAAAGGGAGGCAGTGCAGATAACTACCTATTTATCCACTTAAGATTGATTCTAACAAAATTGATCACTAATACAGATTAATTAATACAGATTTTTTTATATGGTGCTAAAAATATAACCATCAATATAAACATCATGGAAATAGAGCCTGACAACCCAGCTGATTGTTTTTTGCTAAGATGTCAAGGCAGGAGTCTTCTTCCCACCCTTCTGTATTACAACTGAGTGTGTATTGATACCTAGAAGAAAAGATAAAATCAGAACTGCTAAAATCTGTAGATGACAGAGTTTGGAGGACTGGTAAGCAACAATGTGGATGGGTCCCTGGTACATACTGAGGTCTCAAACATCATTCTATTTAAGACACTCATATATGACACTCTGTATCAAACTAGATTAACACAATGGGCACTTTCTCATCTTACAACCTATGCCTTAAATCGTTTAGTGAAAATCATTCTTTCATTTGCTGGGCATCAGAAAAATAATCAACACAAGTCAACTCCAGACACAGAAATCTGCAAATACTAACATAGATTACTGAAGCCTGCTAGTAACAATGATACGCAGATAGTCCCCTTATTCTCAGTATGCCCTAAAAGAACAGGAACAGTCTATCTAGGTTCAGAGTCTTTGCAAGATTTGAGATTCAAATAATTGGGTCATTCAACTCCTTGTGCTTGAAAGTTCTTCTTGATATGGGGAGATAGGGAAATCTCTTCATGCTGGAAAAAAGAATTAAGAATTGTAAGAAATTGCAAAGGACAAGGAGCTTGAAATTAATGAGATGGCAGGTGGAAAGTTTGTGAATATGGGAAGACCATGGTCAAATAGAAGGGCAGGAATGTGGCTTTCAGTGTCAGCATTTTTAAAGGATCAGCTCAAGCAAATAATGTTGCAGTAGGTAATGCACAGTGTAACTGAGGTTGGCTCTCGAGACATACAATCGAGAATGGCAAGAAAACGGGGTGTCAAACAAATAGGGGTAACAACAAACAGCTTAAATATGTGAGACAGGGAAGGAGAAATAAAAATCTCACAGTTTACACAAAAGTAGAAAAGCTGAAGTGTAGAATGCTTACAAACGTCAACCAAAATTAAGATCATATTTCCAGAAAACTGTAGATGTTTTCAACTAAGAAGCACTAAACACGTAACACTGGGTAGATATGAAATACTACCACTAGTGTCCAGATAAAAGGACAAATTGGTTACAGCCAAGGAGCAGGCATCTTGCAGATCTTTGTTAAGCCTTCATACTTCAGATCAGAAGTAAATTAATCCTGATGGCAAAGGTTCCCAGGAAAAAAGATTCTTGCCTGGGAACAGTAAGGCACTGCACGACCATCCCTTCCACCCTCTCCTTTCTGCCTTGCTGTCGTGTGTTCACGCAGCACAGGGACTGAAGGCAGCAGGAGAAGTCGCAGTTGGAGGAGTCACAGACAAAACCACCATGTGAAAACGTTTCAGAATGGTGTTGGGAATGGTAGAACACTGGGGAGCAAAACTCAAACAAAGGTGAAGGAATCTTGGGAAGTTTTATCATCTGTCCATTGTATCTTGTAAACAAGCCCTTCTTTCCTTTTCCCTTGTCTCATATCAATTTTTTTCTTTTTTTTTTTTTTTTGTGCTTAGCAACTCTAAGAACTATTGTTTTCCCCATCACTCTCATTTCTAGATCTTTTGTTCTGTTATTTTTCAAAACTTTGTCTTAAAAACCATTTTCCTGGAAATATTTCCTGCTCTTTTACTGGTCATTTCCCTTTGCCTCTTCTATGCCCATCTGCTACATTCTTTTAATGCTGCCTGGTTTAAATAATAATCCTTTTAGGATAAGAAAATTGTCTTAATCGTTCACAAATGCACACTTAGGCTTATGGGCATGCATTTAGATGGCACTGCTGAGCTGTATAGGTTTAAAAAGCTCTGCCCATCAAACGGCAAAGGAGCTGGCTTCTGATCACAAAGCATCCTGCTAATCAGCATGCTCAGGATGGAAATGATTTGCTGTGAATAAAACAAAGAACATTTTACATAGTGACAACTATTAAGTATTAAAACAAAACCCCCTCGTATTTGCCATACATATAACTATCAATTGAATTTACAAAATTGCTGAACCATATGAATTTCAATTTAAAACATATATTTATGATTTTGGTAACATGTCTGCTCATCATTCAAATTATTCTATCCTTGTATTTCTCACTAGAACTGTAAAAACATTTTTGGATTAAACAAGAAAGATTAGATTAGGCTAGATTAAAAAAAGCAGATTAGTTATCTGTAGTAAAGTAAAGGTTATACATTTCAACTACCATAAAGAATTGCAAAACTTCAGTGTGTGTAGGGTTAAAGGGTGGAAATGTGCTGTAACTTGCAGTGGAAATTTCCACTGTGTGCTGTATTGAGAGAGGAATGAGCCATACCCATGGTAAGGGGGGCTGGGGGTGTGGTCTCTTCATAAAAACACTGGAATGCTGTGTCACGCTATTTTTCCTTGCAGCTTTCTGACCAGTTTTTGGTTTTGGTCCTCCCGAGTTTTCTGGGGTCACAGTGCGCACAGATCCCTAAAACCTGTGGGGACTTTTGCCTAAGGATAAACTGCAGGATCGTATTTTAGCCTGTTTTACTGTTTTCTCATGACACGTACTCCCTGTAGTATTCTCCAGTCTTTGTCACCCATTCCCTCAGTCACCCTTTTTTATTATTGAAAGTAATATTTCCTTTTCTTAAATTCTCTATGCAAACACATAATTATGGATATGGGGAAAAGTGTAAGGTTTTGGGGACAAAAAGTGTTCTGTCTGTTAAACAGTAGTTACTGTGCTTCTAAACTAGTAATTGGTTAGAGGATACTAGAGGGAAGGAATAGAAGAAGGAATACCTGGAGAGAAGTTACCTAGGAAGTCAAAAGAAGTTCAGTACTGGAGCCTGAGGTAATTGATTTATTCATCAATTATTTGTAAAAGGCCTTTGTATAGTGAAGCAGCATCTTCAAAGGTCCCTTCCAACTCAGAGTATTCTATGATTCTGTGATATTGTGGCTACGTAAAAGTTCAGATCTCATGAGGAGCCCTCCTGTCATTCCTACCACTTGGATCATATGTTAACATATACCTTTCTAAAGAGAAAAAAAAAAATTAAAATATTTTCCCCATAACAACTGAAAAGTGATTAGAAATGAAGGTGTCTTTTGTTTTGATCTGGAAGCCTTTTGAAGGCTGGGTGTGCTTATTCTGCTAATGACTTGGGGGAAAGTGGGGAGGGGGTTTGTGTAGGTCATGCCTAGCTAATGCATGACACCATGAGCAGGGCCATCTTCAACTAGACCAGGTTGCTCAGAGTCCTGTCCAACTTGACCTTGAATGTTTCCATCTATCACCTCTCCAGGCAACCTGTTTCAGTGTCTCATCACCCTCATCGTAAAAAAATTCTTCCTTACGTGTAGTCTCAATCTACCCTCTTTAGTTTAAAACCAATACCCCTTGTCCTGTTGCAACATGCTCTGATAAAATGTCTGAACTCATCTTTCTTACAGGCCCTTTTTGTATTGAAATGCCACAGTAAGTTGTCCCTGGAACCTTCTTCAGGCTGAACAACTCCAACTCTCCCAGCCTTTCCTTGTTGGAGAGGTGCTCCAGCCCTCTGATCATCATTATGATGCTGCTCTGGACCTGGTCCAACAGGTCCATGCACTTTCTCTGCTGAGGACCACATTGTTAAATGCAGCACTCCAGGTGTGGTCTCCATGGACTGGAATAGATGGGGAGAATCTCTTCCCACACCTCATGCCTGTCCACTTTGGATGCAGCCCAGGACACATTTGGTGTCTGGGCTGTGAGTGCACATGGCTGGGTCATGTCCAGCCTCTCACCCACCAGCACCCCCAAGTCCCTCTCAGCAGGGATGCTCTGGATCTGTTCATCCTCAGCCTGTGCAGATAACAGGGTTGCCCTCAGACAAGGGTACTGACCCTCAGGCAGTATNTTTTTTAAAGATGCGTACAATGTTTCCCTCTTCTCAGTCACCTGGGACTTCACCTGACGGCCCAGAATTTTCAGATGTCATGGAGGGCAGCTTGGAAACTACAGCCAGGGAATCTGGGATGCATCTTATCTGGTCCCATAGACTTCCCTATGTTCAGGTTCTTCAAGGGTTGTGAACCTTCTCTTGCAGTGGGAGGGACTTTGCTCCCCTGTTCCCTGCCTTCAGTTCCATCCATTCAAGAGGCATGAGAAGGAAGACTGCCAGTGAAGACA
>WBMV01004973.1:166113-204706 GCA_013396655.1 Campylorhamphus procurvoides | reverse complement strand
ATGGCTGGGTCATGTCCAGCCTCTCACCCACCAGCACCCCCAAGTCCCTCTCAGCAGGGATGCTCTGGATCTGTTCATCCTCAGCCTGTGCAGATAACAGGGTTGCCCTCAGACAAGGGTACTGACCCTCAGGCAGTATCTGGCATTTGGCCTTATTGAACCTCATGTGGTTTCCATTGGCCCACTCTGTGACCTTGTCCAGGTCCCTGTGGATCCCATCCCTCAGCCATGTCAAACATACCACTCAGCTTGGTGTCATCTGCAAATTTGCTAAGGGTGCCTTCAGTCCCTTCATCTACGTCATTAATCAAGATAGTAAATAACACTGGTCCCAGTATAGGCCCCAGAGGGACACCATTTGTCTCTGATGTCTATTGGGACTCTGAGCCATTGACCACTACCCTCTGGATATGACCATCCAGCCAAATCTTTATCCACTGAACATTCCACACATCAAATCCTTCTCTCTGCAATTTAGAGAGAGGATGTTTTAGCANAGTCTTCTCCTCATCCACTGTTACCAATTTGCCAGTTGAGTTCATCAGTGGGGTACACTTTCTTTAACCTTGCCTTTCACAGAAGCCCTTCCTCTTATTCTTTGCATCCTATGGCAATTCTTGGCCATCCTGACCCCACTCTACACAGTAGTGTCCCTATACTCTTCCCAGGATACCTACCCCTGCTTCCACTTCCTGTGCATTTCCTTCTTGCCCTTTAATTTGACCAGCAGGTCACGCCTCAGCCATGCTCTTCACTTTCCTGATTTCTTACTCACAGGGATCGAGAGGTCTTGTGCTCTGTGGAATGCACCCTGAAGATCTGCCAGCTCTGCTCCACTCCCTTGTCCTTGAAGCCAATTTCCCAGGTGGCACCATTGGCAAACTCCTTGAACAGCTCAAAGCTTTTTTCCTAAAATTTGGGATTCTGACTTCACTCTTTATCTGACCCATATCCCTCAGGACTGCAACCTTTACCAGTGCATGACCATTGCAGTCCAGGCTGCTTCCAATCTTGACATCACCATTTAGTTCACTTGCACAGGTGACTGGCAGGTCCAGTGAGGCATCCCCTCTGCTACAGCTGTCTGGTACCAGTTTTAAGAAAACACTTATTAAATATTTACCTCCCTTTAAACACTAGAGGGCACCAATGAAATCACCCATCAAAAGATCTGGTAATCTCAAGATAAAGTATTTTTTCAGCCTAACACAGTTCATCGAGGTTTTTCTTGCTGCAGTGTTGTGGTAGTTAGTATTTTAAGGGATTCAAAGGGAGAGTGGCAAAATGCAGTGAATCCAATAAGCAGTGGTGAAGCTCTGCAGCTGCTGACTCAGGAAATACACAGGCAAGGGATGCCCAAGCACGGTGTCAGCTTTCTCACACTGAGTCTTCCACAAGCACCTACTGTGAGACACAGCAGAAGCAAAACCCTAAGGTGAGACAAAACTTTTCCTGACAGTAAACATGCAACACAGCATTTAACAATAACCTGATACCAGCACCTAAAATCTGTGAAACCAAAACGTTTGTGACATTAGTGAATGAACAACAGGGCTCAAATTGCTGTAATAAGTGGGGCTGCATCTGTCTGGCCCAAATGGGTTTAGGGCAGTCCCGAGGAGAAGGGCTTAGGGGTGTTGGTAGATGAGAATCTTAACATGACCTGGCAATGGCACTTGCAGCACTTTCACAAAATCCAGGAAACTCCTACACTCTTTCCTTGACACTGTATTGTATTTCCAGCATATACCTGGTAAGCTGAAGTCCCCCTTGAGAAAAAGAGCCAGTGATCATGAGACTACCTCCGGCTGCTTATAGAATATTTCATGTGCCTCTTCACTTCCACCAGGATATCCACCTTGCTGGCCTTTCTCGTGATTCTCCCCCATGAATGCTCAATCCTATTATCACCATCATCAAGCTCCAAAGCTTAATGACTTAATTACTTTGAATGACTTCTCAAAATTTCTTCTATTACCAAAACAAACAAACAAACAAATTTAAAACATTTCAAGGGATCAAACTAAATTTTCAGGCAGATGTTTACCCACAGAAAATTTTCCATAAAGTGAATAATTCAATGATGGAACTGACTGTCACAGTATTCTCTGAATATAAACACTATAAATGATATCTAAAAATCAATTAGACAAAATAATGGAAGAATTCAAGTAAAACCTCTAAACAAAAACCCACCTTTATAAATTCCGTTCACAAGTCACATGTTGCCCCAGACTAGACAAGAATATCAGGGGACACACCACTGTGTTCCTGAATTGCTCGCAAACTCTTCCCCTAAGCAGCTGCTTTTGGCTATTAGCAAGGACAGGATTCTGGAACAGATGGACTTTTGGATGGACCTAGAGCTACATAAAGGTGATTATATAAGATCTTCAGTCATGCAGTTTGTAGAAGGAACATCAACTCAATAGGACTAAGATCATTTTTCAAGATAAAAATCCCTTATCTGCATCTCTAATTTGCTCTCAGGATATAAATTTACACATCTAAATGAGTTTAGGGAAAAGAAATTAGAAATTACATATTAGGAAGAAAGAGGGGCTGCCTGGGGAAGTGGTGGATTCTCTGTTCTTCGAGGTTTTTAAGATGAGACTAGTTGTGGCACTTAGTGCCATGGTCTAGTAACTGCAGTGGTGTTGGATTGAGGGTTGGGCTTGGTGATCTCAGAGGTCTTTTCCAACCTGCTAATTCTATGATTCTAGAACAGGACAGCAACTTTTGCTAGATATCGTATACCCTGTGTCTAACAGACGACACATGGATATACATTTAAACAGCTTTTACTAATTTCAATCCAAATGACTTTGAGTTCCATTTAAGTGGCTGTCTTGAAGCTGCTGATGGCTACTGAAAATAATGTTAAAATGAAAAATTAAAAAATATGTATTAATGATGAAGAGTCTGACCCTTATCCATCCTTAGTATTGTTAAATAAAAGACAGCACTGATGAAATCTGGTTTGTCCACTTACAATTTAAAGGCAAACTAAGGAATATAAAACTTGGTATAATCAAAGTGGGGTTCAAGAGGAAAAAATATACAAAATCCCAACACAATAAGGGATCATGAAGCTGCCATAGCTCAATGAACAAAATATCATACTTCTGGGGTTGAAATTAACATGTTTGCAAGTGGTGATGTGTTGTTCCTTATGTGGTCCCATGTGTCCCTGATGTGGCATGTCATCCCAGATGGCATACATCTATACGTATAGACACAGGAGACCTGTGATTTAGATGAGCAGAAATTAAAAGTATTAACAGTCACAACAAAGACACACAGTCAGGACATAAAAAGATCAAATGACCTCTCTGCTGCAATTAAATTTCAAAGGAAATTGGCCAGATAACTATGTAATTTGGAAAGAGTGTAAATCTTCTGCTTGGCTGAAGTTCTTCTAATAAGAGATAGGGAAGCCTAATTCTGTATCAGAATTGGTAGCAATCTTTTGCAAACAGAACTGCCCAGTCATAGCAAGGTCTCTGCTGAAAAGCATCAGTATCACCATTAGGTCTCTTCACAAAACTGTGGTCCTGCATCTTATCTAGAGTTTAGTGAACTTTTTCTAAAGTAACCCACTAAACCTTCTGCTTCTACTGAGATTTCAACCCTTCTGCTGGTCACTTGAGTATCACTTATATTCAGAAAAGTAAGACAGAAATGAAGCAAAAAGTAAGAAATATGTTTTAATGGTGAATGCTACTACTAAATCATAAAAACTTTTTCTGAACTGATGAAACCAAAGGTCAGAAGTCAACGTTGGATTTCACGTTCCATTTCAGATGTCAGATGAAGAGAAATGGAATTATTTTGAAAAGTAACCTTGGTGGTTTCTGTTACAATTACATAAAAATGATGCTTGCAATGTTTCTGAAACTGAAACAAGAACAAAGAATTTGTTATGAGTTGCTGGTGTTTGGAAGCTGTAGACACACTGGCACCTTTCACCCTGAATGTGAATGTGAGGCATTCAGTCCTTTACAATACCTCCTACTGAACTGAGGTTTTCTAAAAACAACTCCCACTGTAATAAATATAGTTAAGATCATGGCAAATAATTGTAAGAAACTGTGCAGTTTAATGATCAGAAAAAGGAAAAAAGTCCCTCTCGGAAGCAAAGTTTTAATTTAATTGTAAAAATGCAGGCTTTAACACGTGCAGTGGAAGATTCTGGTTTATCAAAATACCAGAAGGAACAGGATATCTGGAGCTAGGGCATATTGGAAACATTACACTACTTGTGGTAATGGGAAAGACTAAAACCCAGTGGACATACTTGGGGATTACTAATATGGCTACTTTGGATTAGACTTTTTGATACTTTTAGAGATTTAAAATACGTTGTTAGAAAAATGCCTTTAAATGTTACATCTCAGACTCACCATGTTTAAAAGGATACAAGCATCTGATTTATCTGAAACAGGCACAGAAATCACAGGATAAATACCTTAGAATCTGATCCTGTCCTCACTGTGGTTCAAGGTTTGTTTCAGCAGAATTGATATTCTTGGTTTCTGATACGATCACACGTCTTGAAATTAAACATGTTTTAAATCTTTTATAAAACAATGGCACCCACATAGTCTAATCTTTTGGTTAATTTTATGTATGCTGTGACTACAACCATCTCTTATATATTACTCACTTTGTATGTTTCATTGTTTACAACACAACTTGGGGAGTCAGTGGGTGAGAGGAAAGCAGTGGATGGTGTTTGTTTCAGTTCCAATAAACATCCTTGTAGACATCCTTATAGACAAACTGGTGAAGTTCAGGCCAGGTAAGCTGACAGAGAAGTGGAGGGAAAACTGGGTGTACTGCCAGGCTCAGAACAGTGTATGGAGTCAGACTCTGCTCAGTGGTGCCCAGTGGCAGGACAAGAAGCAATGTGAGGATACCAAAGTACAGGAAACAGTGTTTTTAAACAGAAAAAAACCCACTTATAGTGCAAAAGTGATTGAACACAAAACCAGGTTGTCCAGAGAAGTTACAGATTCTCCATCCGTGGCCATATTCAAAATAGAGCCAGATCTGGACAGCCTGCCCCAGCTGACCCTGCTCTGAGCTAAGCAGTCTCTAGATGTTCCTTTCAACCTCCCCTATCCAACAATTCTATCATTAATTCACATCATATATCCCTCTAAGCAGAGATCTTACTATCTTTTCTGTTAATAAAACATAACATGACAATCTACAGAGAATTCCAATGACTAATTCAATTATACTGTAGACTGAACTAGAGGCTTTCTCTCATGTTCCCCTAGTGGGACACTTGGGAAAAGAGGGTTTTCTACTTTCTCTGATATGCTTGTTTTCAAAGGCTGAAGAATTATTACCACCTGCAAAATATTAACTGAATAAACAACACCCAATAACTTAAAACATCTGCTTTTTGTGAGCAAATCTGAAAAAAACAAACTAAAAGCTTTGTAATAAAAATGCTGTCTAACAGTATAATCTTGAACAGTCTGAAAAGTTGCCCAATTCTTTCATAGCTGGTGCCTTTAAAAACTACTCCCTGTTGTGCAGTTCCTTGCTGAAGTTCTGAAGTCTGTTTTGTCTTGCCAGTGTTACTCTCCTTGCTCGTAGTTCAAAGACATGCCATGCAAAGCACAGAATTTTTATGACATTAGCATTTATAACTGTTTATTATTTTATCTTGCCCTGAGTGTACAAGATATTTCTCAGAAAATGTATCCCAGAAACACATGGCCTGGACTTTATCTCATTGATAGTCTTTGTGTTTAATATGTCGTGTTTCCTTTTCCTGTGTTGGCTATTCAGCAGTGCAGAAACACCATGTTCTTCTTGTGTACATTAAAAAACTTCCCCTATCATCTAGAAAACTCAGGATTAGGGTAGCTTTCTCCCATAAGCAGTTGCCATCTGCATGCAGAGATATGGACTGGAGCAATATCATGAACGGTGATTTTGACCCTTCTGCCGGATGGATCAACAGGTCTCATTCCCATTCATCCTTCCCCCTCTAGGCCCTGGCTGGTGGAGAGTTCAGCATGCCTGAATTACTGCGTTACCTGGGCACTGCACTGAATTCACACTTGGTTCAAGAAGGTTTCACAGCCTCACACTGAGGCTATGTTTGATTGCCACTGATATCCCCTTTTCTCAGAAGCAGAGATCCCTATTCTCTTGCACAGCAAAACCCCTCAATCTGTATTTTCACATTGGTGTTAGGGCTTTTCTGCCTTTGACACATGATATGTTCTTCTGTTCATACATATGAAGAAGAAAACATTATACAACTTGTTATTTTGGTCCTGATACAATCTTCCAGGCAGTTTTTCACTAACAATTTTTTGTCTTCCCTAGAAAACCCTGGCCACTCTCCTTCCCTGTCTCAAAGACTTTTGGGACCACAACCCTATCTACTATTTCCCATTTCTACTGAGATATTGACTTCAGTATTCCATCAACTACCTTCTCCTGAAATATCCTGGTTGCTTATAAGCAACAATCTCAATCACTCTTCATTAGACTTCTTACAAAAGGATGATAATTCAGTTTGTGATTTGCTTATCATACAGACCAATGACATCTTAATGTCCCCTTGTGCCTATATGATGGCATCTAATGTCTTCTGGTTTATACTGATGGATTTTTGACACACAAAAAGAATCACTCTGAGAAACTCTGGTCCATGAATTAGGTTTATTGGCATTAAAGTAGTGGTGTAATCATTCTATGAGATAATGCAACTAATTATTACAAAAATATTATGAATATAAATATATTTCTTTCTTTAAGCTATTTGTCTTGCTACAGTGTAAAAACTGACAACATCATAAAGTAATAAATTCAAATGCATCCTCTCAGTAACGAATGGGATCTGCTTTATCCTTATAATCATTGGGAAATACTAGTTTCTCCAGAAGATGGTGCTTATGTCCCACTAAATGAAAATGATGATGCAGTCCTCCAATTTCAGGCAAGTTTCCCACATGGCAGAACAGAAAATAAACAATCATTCAGGATTTCTGTGCTTCACTTTGAAAAGACTGACTAAACTATCAAGATAAGGAACACGTACCTTTCTTCCACAGGAATGACTTTTCCAAGTTTCTAAAATGCTCTCTGCATATTTTACATACAGACTCACAGTGAAATAAGTTTTTGCTGCTGTCAGCTATTAGTCTATGCCCAAAACAATAATATTTTTTTGCAAGACAAGAACATGTGAAGTGTTTGTAGTATGGAAGATTTAATTTAGTTTAATAAATACCTCACAATAAGCTGCAGTTTCAAGAATTGATTTTTATTACTTTGGATTAAGAAAATGGTTTTTAAAGCAAGTTTCATTCACTAATTTCAAGCAGAGGACTGAAGGCACAAGAAACAAGAAGTGGCTCTTGTTTTATGTTTGTGCTTCCACAGATACTCTGCTAGCTCAGAACACAACAAATTCTGGAGAAACACAAACTATTCTGATATTTAAAACATTATGATGCACAGCAGGGCATCACCACAGTTTTTCCTGGCTATATTACCTGTTTTATGCTCCAAAAGCATATAGCCTTCATTGCAGGCCTCTGTGTCTTAGTCAGGTTCTCTACTGGATAAAGGCATTTAATTTAGAGTTTATAGGTTGGATTCTGGTGAATCAGGCAGATACCTGACTGGAGAGTCTTGATAGAGTAGTGTCTGTCTGTATCTTTTGCTCTATGGTATGATGGTTACTATATGACCCTAAATTAATCTAATTGTTAACAAAAATAAAAATTAAAAAATCAGAATTACAACTAAAGGGAAACAGCTGATTAATTTCAATATTCAAACTTGGATGTTCACTACATTATCTTCTTTCTTGACAGAGACTATCAACTTCACACCACTATGTATTGTCACACCACTGATTAAAAACATTTGCCAAAATTCAGGGCCCTGATGGCTTATCTCCACTAGGATCAAGAATGGGGATTCTGAGTCAGGTACTGTCCAGACCTCCTTTAAGAAAAAAAAAAAGGAGCTGAAATTCTGTTTTCTTGAAGATACTTAAACTGGTATAATCTTCAGGTAGAAACTGCCCAATCCATTACCCTGCAAAGTCTTATGTTAAGGAACCTTTATCCCTCTTCTCAGATTCACATTTGCAATTGTATATCTGTTGAATTCTATGCCTATTTTGAAGGTTTTAACATAAGAAGCTACTTTGGCTTGCTGCTGATGGCAACCAAGAGGGAGAGACAGTAGATCCTGTCCAGGGCCAAGGGAAAAGCAGGACATCACCTCCATTTCCTTTGCCTGCTCATCCAGTGAGTGTGGATACAGTACTTTTACCCAGGGTGCTGGCAGATGAACCACATTCTGTCCCTTACAGGAAAAAAATAAGGAAAGAGAAATATCCTCCAACAACTCAAATGTACTATCTTTATCTGCTGCAGGGAAGGAGAAAACAGCAGCCACAAATATCACTGTTCTGCTAGTATTTACACTGCTTGGCTACCAGCTGAGTAAGCATCGATCGTATTGAGAGGAACTGGGCATTATGTGGCAGTGGACTCCAATCTTTGAGCTTGAAAAAGACTACGTGTGCAAAATAAATAGCATTTCTAGCCCTGTATTATTTGTTGTAAATACATGAACATTTGAGGGAGTTATTTCCAAACCTGGTTTGGTAAAAGGGCAATGGAGAAACAGAATATGATTCTGAAGAAGGAGAAATGAACCTACCAGAATTATCCTTACTTTATTTTGTTTCCTAGAACTAACTTTATTTCTTTTGGTAGAGCTTAAATTACTTAAAGTCTGAATTACATCTCTCTAGACCTTGCCCCTTCCTTGTTAGGAGGTTCTTTCTCTTCTCTTTCATCTCTTCTCTGTGGAGCTTAGAAACACATACAACTGCAGTGTTTGCCCTCCTCAGAAGAATGAGATGAGGCTCCCTGCAGAAGGACAGTCTAAACAGCTGCTCCAGATTTTTTGGCCTGAGTTCTTGAGAAAACAGAACTCCAAAGAGATCTCAACTCTACACAAGTCTTTGTGACCCAAGGGTTTTCTTCTGTTTTGGCTCTTTAGAACTTCACACTTAAAAATTTCATTTGAACCTTTTCCCACAGAACAGACGTTCCTAATATTTTTCTCTCATTTTTCAGATCTCTGATTAGACTGGGCTGAAAACGTCACCTCAGCATGTTTTTATTAAACAGTTTTACTCATCCAGGGCATACAGGAAACCAGAGTTCACTAGGTCCAGTGCTTGCTGAAATACTTCTTGTTCCAAGCATCTCTGGCAGGGATGCTCTTGTTCCCTGCCTCTTGTTCCACCCTTCTACCTGGTGCCTGAAAATCCTTCAATAACCTGAAGGTAGGTGTTTCTTTCCCAGATTTCCCCAGGAAGTGTGGCCTGCATGGTCACTGCCCTCACAGCTTCTGGTTCATTCAACGTAATGGTATTTCAGCATTTATTCCTCTTTGAATACTTGGGCTGGCAGAAATACACCTTTTATTTCAGGCTTCTAAGAGGATCTTGTGCTCAGCACACCTCGGCCAGCAGAGCTGAAACTTCTGTCCAAGGGGTTGGTGAAAGGCACTGAGGGACGGTCACTGCAGAGCAGTTCAGTGCAAGAAGACCACAGCCATGTCTAGACTGGTTGTGGACTTACAGCCCCCACAGAGAGGAGGACTTGCTACCTCATATGTTGAGGCAGTTTGGGGTCCTTTCTCAGGCAAAATGTGAAGCACAGATCTTGATTTTCACAAGAGTACACACAGACTGCTGACTGAACCCAAAATCACAATATTGCCCTTAAATAGAATGCAGTATTTTATAAAGGATGGAATTTTCCATCCTAATGTATTCTCAGTAGACAAAATAGATTAAAGGTCTAATATACATCCCTTTCTTTTATCACCTGTAAATCTCTTGCAGGATTCTTACACCAGTAGTTACGAGAGGCTTCATAGTACTATACATCCATGCAGCAGCATCATGAAGTTTACTACCCTATGTTGGACAATTCTGAATCCCAGTTTCTCAAACACCCACTTTGTATGTTTACATGGTGTTTTATGTATTTCTGACTGACTTTTAACATCTAGTAATACTGCATTGGTCTATTAGTCTTAAATTTAATTTTCTTGTGACATAACCCTCTTAGTTAATCACTTCAGTACTTCTTGTTATTTCCCCCTCTCCCAGAAATGTTAAAGACCAAATGGAAGAGCTGTTGCTACAACATTGAGTGCTAAAACCTCACCAACATGCATATCAAACCCTTGATTCTACTGCAGTGGGAATTTACAGTACAGTAAAAAGAAAACTGATAAGGTTTTCTTCCTGCATACTAATAAATAAAAGAGTCTTTGAGTAAACATTGCCACTGCAAAGGGAGTAGAGGAATTAGAAGACAAATCTCTAGGAAAAAGCCTAATGCTTATGCAACATTGGTGACGTATGTCATATATAGAAGCATTTCTTTTAAAAGATCACTGTTGAGTGTGCATCACCTGGTACGTAAAACATGAGTATTGAAAAGCACTGCATGTTGAAGAGAGAGGTTAATTCTCTAACCTCATACATATGACGTTTTCATCAGAGGTAAGAGAGATGAACAAGGAGTTAAAAGAGAGAAAGTACTAGTTAATCAGGACAGGCTTTTTCTGAAATTATAACTTGAGCTCACACAAAATGGGTTAAACTTTCAAAACTAGACTGTTTGATGCAGGAGACTTCTGTTAGGAGGGAAGGACTTTCAGAGAATTCACATACTTGAGAAGAAAATGAAACAAAACTGATTCAAAGAAAAGGTTGAAAGCTGAGGAAAGAAAACCTACCTATTCTAATAACATTAAGTGCTCAGTGGGAATGTTCATTTTCTTTTGGTTATAAGACTTGGATTAGACTGGAAAATGAAGTGCTTGCATTTTAAGGACTGAGTCAATCTTTAGAATATTTTCTGCAATTACCCTTCCCCTCGAATTCTTTCTCAAACTTTATCCTGAGTAATTTTCACATGCGTGCATTGCATTCTAAGTCATTAAGTATTTTTTCCCATCTTGTTTTGAATGGACCAAGGACCTGCTCCAATAGAGCAACTGTTGTACTCTAAATCAGTAGTTCTCAAAGAATTGTTTGCAGTCATCCACGGAGAGCTGGCTTGTCACATTATGCTGGCTGTAACCTTGTAAACAGAAATAAAAGACACTAAAAAGATGTATTAAATACTTTCCCTTTAATGGTCTCAGCAAATAAAACTGAAAGACCATGCAGTGCTGTAAGGGCATGGGGAGGCTTCTTGGACAAATCTTGGATTCTGGATGTGATTTTGTGCACTTCTAAACATTCAGAAGCCTTCCACTGCTTCCCTGGAGTATCAGGACTACTTACCACAGAGAAATCTGTTATGAGAATAACAGTGAAGAGCGGTGAAATCAAAGACAGGAAGGCAAAATAAAAACAATAAACTTCAGGAAGGTAGATTCCAGTAAACTCAGGGAAACATTAGTTAAGAATTTATGGCAGGCAAGTTCATGGGGGAAAGGATTTAAAGAGACCTGGCAATTCCTCAAAGAAATGGTATTGAGGCACAAGTACAAACTGGCCCAATGCAGAGGAAGGATGGAAAGCGTAGAAAGAGACCGGCCTGGCTAAGTCATGAGCTTGTTATTAGCCCCAAACACAGGAAGAGAGCACAGAGAAAGTGGAAATTAGGTTAGACTATTGGGGACAAGTATTTTTCAGAAGACACAAAACTCAGGCCAAGACACAAACAGCTGCAATTAGCAAGGAAGACAAAGAGGAACAAGAAAGAAATATATAGGTAATAATTATATTAGTGACAATAAGCAAAGTAAGACTAATAGAGCTCTGCTCCACACGAGAGAGGCAAAGTTATGAGATTCAGAAATCACTAAAGAGAACACTTGAGAACAGGAAACTAACACACTTCATTGAGTGATAAAACATATGGCTTGACCTTAAAATAAGGAAAGAATAAGACATTTTTAAAGATGTTAGCTGTGAAAACAGCTCAAAATAACTTTCATATAGGTTTGGCCCATGCTCAAAATTTACTTAGCAAGATGTCTGATACAACCTCAGGACACAAGTGGTCCTCTGAGTACTTGTGAAGAAAACAGAGATGAGAAGTCTCCACAGAGGGAAAATACAATACATAACTGTAATGGGAGAGGAGGGAGATGGCAAGAGGGATTAAGTGTTCAATTACTGAGAAAATCCCACTAACAAATAAACAACTTGCAAACATCGCCAAGAATAATGTTTTAGGTCATCCTGTGGGGAGCAGAGAGTGGGACTCAATGACCCTCATGGGTCCCTTCTAACTTAAGATATTCTATGATTCTATGAAATCATGTTGAGTCTTTTCCTATAAAGTTACAGGACTTGCAGCTGAGGACACAGAATATAATTGTATGTCTCCAAACACTACTGAGGCTTTAGACAACTGTCCCATAAGGCATCCTCCTGAACAGCTTATGCAAGGCTTTTTTTGACTCTCCTAACAGAATGGATGCATAATTTCTTGACAACCCATACCCAGAGTGTACTTATTTACATTTAGCTGTCAAAATGGAAGGAAGTATTGAGTGGTGCCATGATCTGAAGGAAGTTCAGCAGGCATGCATACAAGTACTGTATGAAAGCAGGAGTAATCAGCCAACTGTACCATACACAGAACAGCTGGCTAAGGAGGAACCAGGGTAAATCACAAGCTGAAAGTGAGCCAGGACTGTCTTGCTGTTACATGAGAAGCAAAGACTCAGACTAGGTTATATAAACAGAATATATACCACAAGACAAGTGACGATGTCTGTCTAATCTGAGCAGCACTGATAAAACCAGAAGGCATTAAGAATAGGGCATCCAGTGTGAGGCACTACCCTTCTAGAAAGACTTAGGTTCACTGGATAGACTCTGGTAGAATCATAGGATTTTCAGACGTCTTGAAAGCGTAACCCAAATAAAACATAAACAAAAGAAGACTGGAAAGAAATGTCATAAAGTCAAGAACGTAAAGGTTACAGTAAAGAGAAACAGATTGGCTTTCTCTCTACCTCTATCCCATTTTTCTATGTACTTATGCACTAAAATCTTTTTCTCTATACCTCTATCCCATTTTTCTATGTACTTATGCACTAAAATATTAGGCACATTCCTGCTATTCCAATCAGACATTTTTTAAAATGTTATAGGAGACAAATTGAATGGGTGTTTAAGCTTTTATTACTGTAACAAAAATACCATTCTATATTCCATTCATACCTTGATACTCAGCTCGAACTCAGAAATATCATGTTCCTCAGCTGAGGCAAAATGTAATACATATACAAATATTGTTCCCAAATTCTTTGTGTTTATTTAATGCTTCTTCACTTTCTTTTTAAGGCAGCACATCACCCAAAACTTAGTAAAGCTCTTCTTTCTAGCTTCCTTTCATATTCCTCTCTCCTACATAATAGTGTCCAAAAATGCCAGATAAATAGCTTAAATAACCTCTTTTATATACAGTTGGAAAGCTCTCTTGAAACTTCCCTGAAAAAAATAAGAGTACTGGTTTCATGATCACTGCCCAAGATCTGCTTTCATAATTAAGCCTGTGTAAATAAAACATGAAAAATGGAGAAAAATTGCATCATTAAAATAACTTCACTAAAACACCTAGTC
Organism: Campylorhamphus procurvoides; assembly: GCA_013396655.1. Classification (NCBI taxonomy): domain Eukaryota; kingdom Metazoa; phylum Chordata; class Aves; order Passeriformes; family Dendrocolaptidae; genus Campylorhamphus; species Campylorhamphus procurvoides. The sequence goes on along the minus strand of WBMV01004973.1, from coordinate 191,043 downwards.
AAGTAGATCACCTGTGCAAAACAGAACAGATCTTAAGGTTGAAGGCCTTTTTGTATCTCAGTGTGCAAATCCCACTGAATCTCTTGTTAGGAATAAGTCTTAATGCCAGTTATTGTGTTGGGGTTTTTTTCACAAGGGAATGAGAGAGAAGTCTGTATCAGACAGATATGACTCTTGCCATCATTAGAGCTGAACTGCGTTGGTTTCCAAAACTACTGGACTGACAATGACAAAGTTATTGATATATTACACTTTAGATGTATAGAAAGAATTCTTGGGAAAAAACAGATTAATCATTCCTCTGAAATACTATGATCAGAAATGGTTCATACTTCATAAAGTCAGCAAAAAAATTAATACAGAGTTAAAATTGTGTTTTGCCCATGCAGGCTAAATTGTTTCTTCCTTAAAACATCAATCCTAGAATCCGAGATGAATTTGCAAACTGTTTAGATGAAATTTTTATAAATGTTTTTTTCAGGTGTTACTCATTTATAGTTTTGATAAGAAACTGAGATTTGCTAATCTCCACTGAAGTTTTAGTTAACAGATGTCCAACCAGATGCTAGAGAAGAATTTAAGATTCCAAACAGTATATAAACTGCTACTCTTTCTGCTGTCACCAACAGATAGCTCAGCCTTTTATGAGATATAAGTGTGAGAGCACATAAAAGGGCAGGTACATGACTGCCATTCTACAGGTGCAAGACCATGGTAGAGCCCTGTTTACTACATGAATGCATGTTCTGTGTTCTTGTGTACGAGGGGCTTCCAATGCTTGGAGATGATACCTAGACAACAAGCTAATTGGTTAGATAGTGCTGTATTCAGAAAATAGCTATGAAAACTTCATTGACATTGTGAAAAACTGAGCACTTAAAAATTGGACAATCCCCTCTGCAACCTTGGCTTTTACAAGTTCACAGTATTTCCACGCTGAATATCCTGCTCCAACAAATGGCACATTGCTGAAAAAAAAAGTTTTTGAGTTTTTATAATGTCACGTGAGGATAAGATAGCTTCTTCTAGTTCCCTTTTAGCAACAGCCAACCTCCTACAGGAAATTCCAAGCTAAGACACTTAAAGTTGTGAAAAAATCTGAGCATTGAAAAAGAAGATTTTGTAACGTTTTAACAGAATAACATACACGTATAACATGCATAACAAAACTGCAGGTGCAGACAGACCTATACAGCTTCTCCAGATTGCCAAAAATAGAGAAACTTTGTGCCATTCTAGCAGTTGCAATACTCTTAAAACATGCAAAGGTATAATTTGCAATTTTTAAAAAATTTCTGAAGCATCTCTAACATAAACTTGTATGGTAGGTAACATCCAGACAACTTGATTTTTGTGGTGACACTTAACTCTTATTAGGTATATATTTTATTTTTTTTAAAATTTAGACCAGTAAGACTTTTATCATGCAGAAATCTACATAATACAGTGTTCACATTTTTTTGTTAGGGGTTGTACTGTCTTTTCTTCTACATTTCAAAGTGCTTCCTCTCTCAGAGTACTGCTCTCTCTTTCATGGTGACTCACTTGGAAGTGCCCTAGCAGTGCTACAACTTGCAAATAACTGGAGGGTTTTGCTTTCTCCCTTATTTTGGTGGTCTCTAATTTGGGTGGTCTCTAATTAGTGTTTGGTTTAAATGTGAAGGCAGTTACTGTATGCTCTACTGGGTTTTTTAAGGACATATTTACTGATTGCCTAAGAAAAGGGTAAAATCACCTACCTGCTATGAAGCAGGTCCTGATAAAAAAGAGTGCACTTTCCTTCAGACATGAGAACAAGCAGCAGCTATTTCTAGTCAACAGTAATTGAAGAGAAAGCAGAGCTCATTTGAAGTTTAATTCAGGAGGATCACAGTAGCAGCACTGGTTCCAGTGTGCTGGTCATGTTTCTGTCCTCAGAGTGACCCTGCAGGGCTCCTGTTCCCTGTCTCAGCATCAATACAGGCAATCCCCTGAGGCTGGACACCCTCTAATCCACCTTCAGGAGGCTAGAAGGATTAAATAATAGATGTAAGATTTATTTACAGGTAACTGGGATGCTACAGTGTTAAGTTTCTGTGGTTCAAAATGTCTTATAAAACACCAGATGATAAGACTAGCAATGAAAGGAGGCAATTTAAACGATTTATCTAAAAAGGAAGGAAATAGCTTTTTTGAGGTCAAATCACAGTTCCTGGGAAGTCAATTGATTCAGTGAGACCAGCTATTCACTCTGGTAAGGTAACTTTAGTTGTTTGTAAAGGTAGCTCTAGTGTGCATTTACTGATTGAATAGCTACAATTGAAGTTCATACTCTATTATTTATAATTTTCCCCTGTTTTGGTGGATGAACACACATGCTATTCATTTAGTCCACGGGCCTTACTTTAACCACTCAGCACATTTTTGAGGAAATAAACACTTAATGTTATCAATAAGATTCTCATATACAATAGTTCCATTTAACTGCACTCACAACACCCCAACAGGCACAGCAAGTCTTGGACAAACAGTCTCTCAGCTGAAAAGAACTAAATGATGGTAGAGGTAACGTTGACCTGCTCTTTCCGTTCTCCTGGCCATTGTTTATGACCACTGCCAGATACAAGAGTTTGATGGACACTTTTGGTGTGGCACAGAATGGCCATTCTCATATTCGGATGTGGTGGTGATCCATCCTATTTAGGAACAAAGGATGATTGATGTGACTAAATTCAGTTTGTCAGATGGAAACTGCATTGCCAAGTGTTAAATTTTGATTCAGCTGAGACATTTGAAGCTGCCTTTGTTGTGTCAACTTAGAGCAGTCTCAAATCCTGGTCTTTAAAAAAATTAGAATAAATCTCTGGAAGGCTAAAATCAATTCGTGGCATTACCATAAAAACAGATGTCTGGCTAGTGGTTTCTTCTACTGTATTTTTACCTGTCAACCGTAACTTGCTATGGGAACATGAGTTTTGGCTTGTCCTCACAACTTACAAGTTAAAAGGTGTGAGGTGCACAGAGGACTGTAGTTTTATCTGTATCTGTTCCTTGTGGTGTCATTTCAACAACATATTGTTGCTGCACAGCTGTGTGGCATCCTACACAGGGAAGCATCCAATATTTGTAGATATTCTTGGTTGAAAGAAACAACAAACTGTGGGGGTCCAGAATACCTTACACAATTTTATTAGCAAGTTACACACTTGGCATGGAAATTGGCAAAAGTGAGTCCCTGATCTCCTAGTACAAGGACATGGAGGTGGATTTTGGATAAAGGAGTAGGGTGAAAGGAAAGAGAGAAAGAGAGAGATCAATTAGATGGTGAGAGAGAGGTGAACGAAAAAAGAAAAAAAAGAGATCATGGGCCCTGGCTCCAGTTGATGGGGTGTCCATGGCCCTGGTGTGCACATTCACCTGAGGTTCATTGAAGCACCTTTTTATAGAGAGGTTTCCCCCACCCTGGAGAGATTTTCTATGCAAATCAGTTATCATGTGCAGTGTGTTCTTTCAGGTCTTTCTGGGAATGCATTAGAGGCTTCAGGGGTCTTGGATAGTCTTGACCCCCCTGAAGTCCATGCCCACTTCTCGAGCTCATTCCTGCTGTTGTGCATACTTGATGTGCTGTGTTGTGCTTATCTCCAGCAGCCAGAGCAAGGACATTTGTCCCAGAAAAGTGCTCCCCTACCTCTCTATGACCCCTTCTCCAGCCACATCCTGTTCTTTCTCACAAGAGGTTCTTAACAACAAACCTTGACTACTATTACCAACAGTCCTTGGCTGGCTCCACCATGCAACTATCTGGCTATTGGTGTTTGAGATATACACATTAGCCCCCTTATCTTCCAGCCTTCTACAAATGGAGCATAAGATAAAAAACCTGCTATAATTAAAGAAGGAAGAAGTACAGATTAATCCTAAGAAAGAAGATCTGATTAGTTCCCAAACACATGGCTTCCACACTGACCTTTTCCTGCAGAGACTCCTAAAATATTTGCTATATACTGTGCAATATCCAAATTAGAGAGTTTTAAAAAAAGTAAACTGAAGTGCATAACACTGGCAACAGACTATTGGAAACTTTAGAAAGGTAAGTATTGTGAAAGGAAAATAGTCACAAATCCTGGATTACTAGTGGGTTTAGAAAATTATTCTCCTGTGCAAAAGGATCGTATTCTACCATCTCCCCACTTGCATGCCTAAAATTTCCAGCCCATAAGCAACAAGAGGAAATGTCAGAAGGGTCCTTCAGCAGCACCTATCCTCAGCCTTTGTCCTGCATCTGTAGTGTGAGACTTTTTTGTTTGAAGGATGTATTTGAGTTGCTTTTTATTCAAACATTTGCTGCCCGAAAAGAGTCCAGAGCTCGGTTCCCATGGTGCCACATGCTTTAAAAGATGTGTCATATGTACAGTATCAAATTTCTCTGGTTGCTATAGTAATGAAAGTACTTTTCTTTAGCAACATTGTGGAGTGAAAAACAGGGATATAAAGGTTAAACAGCAGAGTTTGGAACTAATTGCTGAGGGCAGTTTGGCTAATTTGGTAACTGATACATGAGTGGACTGTACTTTCTTTCTGTGTAAAATTAACAAGAAACTGAGCTAGCATAATCAAAATAACTCCTTTATCTAGACGGTAGGATTTCTGCCTATATTTTTTGTGCATTGATTGCACAAAGGCATACTTGAATGTATATCTGTGTTAAAGACACAATAACTGATCAATATGTCATGATTTCTGCATTTTCCTGAACAATATAATAATTCCATTACTCTCAAAAGAATATCTTTACTAGTGATTTTATTGAATAATGGCAAATGCTATTTGTGTCCAAAGCTAGAGCACAAAGCAAACCCTGTGTTATAAAGCTAATATTTTGAAGCTTAAATGCCCCACTCACTCCCATATAAAGAGGGGAGCAAAATATCCCTCACCAAAATATACTAACCTACACAGGAAGAGAACCAACAGGCATATTGTATTTTGCAAGATATTCAAATATCAAAGATGGCAAGCAAACAAAGGACAGAAACACTAACAAAATAGAAATATGAGCATGAAATAACAAAACAAGACCTACCTGGGGAAAATAAAATCTAATCCACTGTGGAAGTGATTCATCATCTCACACACATATATTTTTATATACCTTCTATATAAACACACAGAAACACATACAAACATAGTCCTAGACATATATATGAAGAATGAACTTAAATACGAATGGGAAAAATGGCAACATGTATAAATGTGCCAATAGTGTATTTTGGCATCACAGCCAATAACAGGTAGGAAATAGCTGTGAATGTGCAAAGAGATATGGCTAAAAACCCAATACATTTTGAAGTGCATATACCCAAGTAAGTTGCCATTAAACAAAAAAAGCCTATCCACATTCTGTACAGTTTTATTGCAACCATGCCTGTAACTCTGAATTCACCACATCTGTCAGAGTAGCACATTTAATCCTTTTTCATCTGTTGGAAACAGCTTTACCAACTGTTAAGCTCCTAGGAATGTTTTCAATTATCTAGAAATACATTGCCTTACACTTCATACTATCACATTTCTATTACTCCAGTCTCAAGACCATTCAAATCTTTCTCCATGACCATAATTAACACCAGGTGCCTCTCAATCTTATGGCAGTGCATAGAGGTTCTTCTCATGAGTTCACAGTCTGAAATTGTTATGTAAAAGAGAAAATAAGTTAGATGAGAAATTAGATGAAAACTAAGGCCACTGACCCTATGTAAATTAACTACAGTCTCATACAACGTGTCTGTAACTTAGGCAAGGTGTGATCCCAGAACACCAGGGTCTCAGGCTAATGTCTAAACTGCAAACAGTGTTTTGTGTGAGGGAATAATGCTAAGCCAGCAGTCCCTAATACCATTACTGACGTGACAAACTTGGTACTTTTTCCTTCTTCTTAACAATTAGTGGCAACAATTTTATTTGAAATAAACAATTGTCAAATACAAGCATTATATTACATTGTTTACACATGACAAAAAAATTTATGCTCCTTTAAATGATAATGGAAAAACTGCTCACTTAGGAGTAGCTCTAAATAGTCACTACATGCTATTAAAATTCTCTCCAACAACAAAAATCTTTCCTTTCTCTGTGTGTTTTCCTCTGACAATTATTAATATAATACCTAAGTTGTTCATTCTGGTTACTTTAACTTTCATGACACTCATGAAATGAAGGGTGAACAGAGCACCTTACAGATACAATAGAGTTGCTGAGTATATACTTACTAATCCTAGCCAATTACACTGAGGTGTGCATTATTTCCTAGGCTTTATCTGCAAGCAAATGAGAAACAACAACCAACCAACAAAAAAAAAGTCCCCGAGTTTTGTCATGAGGTTCCTCTCTTTTTTTTTCTCTTCATTCCTCCTTTGGTTTTTGATTGGGTTTTTTTTCAAGTTAGTTTATGCTTGTTTGTTCTTTAATGTTTTTTAAACCAAGAGAAGAATTTTAAAGCTACAGCATAGTAACTAAAGTTAACTGCAGAATGAGCAGGGATAGCTTTGTTCTTCACTTCTCATTTTATCCATGGTTTGATTTATGGTTTGTAAGAATACAGTGATAAAACTTAAAGGAAGTGAATTTACCCCCTTGATTTACCATTCACTTTACCATTATGAACAGCATTCCTATGTATCAATCAAGTCCATTTTCAGACCTTATCACTTGTCTTTCTTTTCCAGTCAAATATTGGATCTTGCCAGATTTCTCTCCCTGGACCTGCAGTACATGCCATTACCTGCCACTTTAGGCATTCATCAGTTGCCCCTGGTACTTCTGCAGATTACACTGAACAAACTGCCTTGAAAAGGGAGACTGTCTCAATGACTGCACTTTATTCTTCTCCCTTCAGTGCTGTGGGCTACATCCTTCTCTCATCTACTTCATGTTGGAAATGGTCGCATCAGTCTCCTAATGTTACTTAAGACAGACTGAGCAGAAAAACCTGGACAGGTTTCTGTTACAGTGCACTGAGGCAGGTAAGGCCAACATTATCAGTGTCAAGACAAGGAATAGGATAATGTACCTAATGCAGGATGGGAAAGGGGAAGGAGCAGGAAGGGAGTGGGGATTAAGCAATGTGGCAAAGATGATCTCCATCTTGGTTTCCTCGCTCATAGGGAACTGAAGCCTAAGTCTTCTTAATATCTGTCTACCTAAGCATCTTCCAGCCCTATTTCTTGTCAGTTCCCTGTCCATATTGTGTGTGTGTTCACCCCCCACCCCTCATTCTGTACTCCATTCCCCTGACCTGTCTGCACTCTGCAAGTCAACCCTCAGGTCCCCATCCTGTTCCTGGGTCAGTCCTTGTCTCTGCAGCATTCCAGCCAGGTATCTCCTGCGCTGGCACCGTCTGCACAGTGAGGTGCAGGATAGACCCTGCTACTCCCAGCAGCTGCTTGCCTAGAGCAGAGCTGGCCCAGAGGCAGCTGGGAGTAACTGCGCTGAGAGAGGTTTTATGCCTTGGCTGCCACACAGCATGCACAGCTGTGTTTTCAGAGTGACGTGCACAGGCTGGCCAGCGTGAGAGGCCGTCTCCATCAATCTTGAGATTAAGGTGCTGAACTCTTCAGAAGTCTTGCAACATATTCCAAGTGAGATAATTCAAAGCCCTAACTTGGCTATGTGTGGGTGGAGTTCCATGGGAATAGCTATAAGCACTCTGCCAAACTGCAAATTCCATAGTAAAGGGATGGTAGGACTTTTCAAAGGGGTTGATGGATATCTTTCTTAATTTGAAGGAGAAAAGGTTCTTCTAACTGAATGGAAGCATTACATACAAAAACATTCCTTCAAATATTCAGTTTATGAGAGACATTCAGCCTGAAATCCGAATAAAAGCTTGAAAAAGTTATAAGCAACCAATGATAGATTCTTAATAAAAATGTCAGCTAGCTTTCATAAAAGAAAGTGATACCTGCCCTGCCTATAATTATTGTTGTATGCATTACAGCTACAGGTTTTTGTGTTTTCTTGCAAGTTTATGCAAGTTACAGCCTATTTCTTGCAAGTTCAAGGAAGTGGGTCTCGTGGAATTATCTGACAGGAGAAAATAATTCCACAGGAATTAGTTTAGGCAGTACATTTGCACAAAGTATAAAAAAAGCAATAACAGAAACACAAAAGAAAACATAACACAAACAACAGTCATGATGTTCTGAGAAACAGTCAAATTCAGTCAAGGTTATCAACCCTTTGAACAGGACAATATAATATAATGTGCAGACAAGAAGGATGTTTTTGTGATTGTGAAATTATCAAGGGCTTGAAATGCAAGGACAAGAGCTATAGATGCGAGGCCAAAGTTACCTAACGATGTTAATCCAAATGGTAAGTAATGCAGTCAGACAGTGGAACTAGAAATATTACATGAACTGCTTTGGAAACTATATGGGCCTATAGTGTACATACTCAAAAAGCTCATTTTCTTCTGAAGAAGTCTAGCTTAAAGCCCTTTATGTATCACACATTTGTACTTCCTTAAAATCAGGCCTTCCTCCAGTTTTAAATAGCTGACGTTCAATATGAGTATTTCAATATGACTATTCACAGCCTAGCTATTTGAATGGTTACACCACTTTTGAACCTGTTGTTAATAAAGTTTCTTCATCCTTATAGGTGGAGTTCATGGGACCTAGACACCGATGACAGTATTTTTGTATAGGCATAAATGAAAGGAGGATTCCTCTGACAGATGTGTAAAGCTTTGGATGACACAAATGGTAGCAAATTAGTTAATGCCAATACTGACTAATTTTGAAAACCTGTGCCAAATTGTTTACAGTTCTGAATGCTTTTTTCCTCACCACTCTGGCAGAGCTGTACACCAGCATGGCATGAAGTCAGTCCCTGGAACGAGAGTGAATGACTGATCCTCCAGTTCACAGGATAAAGAACAGGATAATTTGTTGGCTAAAATAAAATGCTACTCCTTGACTTCAGATGTTTTGCCTTTTTTCAATTAACTGTAAAATAGTGACATATTTCAAAGCAAAAACAAACACATGAAATGCACTTAGAAAAGTCTATATTTTGTTTTCAAAATCACCAAAATTATATGTTGAGTCGGCCAAGTTTCACCTAAGATTATTTTTTCACTTGGCATTTCATTTTCTAATATTTCCCATCCTTATTCCTTTGTTCACTTCTGTTTTAAGTCTTTGTTAACTGATAGATTGTAATTATTTGAAAATTTACAGATTTAAATGAATTATATTTGGGAAAACACAAAGTAGTAACTTCTTTTGCAACTTTATGAATTTTATTCACCAGTAAGCAGTGACAAACATAGTAGATGCAGTACAAAACAGCAAAAGAAAAAAAGAAGTTCTCCAAATATATCAAATTACTCTCAAAATTTTGTTACACTGATTACCTTACTTCAACATATTTATCAAAAAAGTACATGATGAATGAAGAAAGCTAGCAAAGATCAGTTGTAGCAGCCATTGGTTCTGGAAAGTAGCCACCACTATTTGCCTGAACTAGATTTTTTTTGTGGTAAAACCAAAACCTGTATCCCTGCAATGCTGTTGGTCATGAATGTGACCAGAAAGTAAGCAGATATAAGCTATCCCATCTTTTTCTGTGAAAATTACAGAAGTATTCATGTGTACTACACTTCATTAATAGGGAAAAATGCTATTATGCATTGTGGCCAGAATAGAAACACTGTCTGGATTAATTTGAACTGCTATTAAAAAAAAAAAAAAGAAATAGACAGAAAAGAAAAGAAAAAAAAAGAAGGAATGAGACATTTCTAATGTTGCCGTCTTGTTTGGGTTTTATTTCCTTTTAAAACAGAATCAATTAGAAGTCTCATTTTATTTACCATAGCAAGTTCATAGTACAGTAAGTAATTCCTTGCCAGCACACAGAAAAAAATCTCTTTCACTCCCTAGGTTGCTTAACGTTTCCCCTTTCCCTTTGCTCTTTAGATGCTTTTAATACACACACACACACACACACACACACACCACTATGTCCTCACCTTCCCTTTCAGAGATATTCTACAAGACACAGCAAGTACCCAAAATCTCAGACAGTGATCTACAAACAACTTAGCTTTTAGATACTAAAAAGGCACTCGCTCATCATCCTTCATCTGCTCACACTGCAAAGCTCAGTATCACTGAGAAGCAGCAAGGGAAGCTGGAGTCTGTATCATATGTTAGCAGCATTTATGCTTCAAAAATTTCTGGCAAACATTTTCTTTCCTAATTGGGGAAAACAGAGCAGCCTTGTTTACAGATGAATCCCAATCATTCCCCAGGTTTTGTATTTGGATGATGTCTCACTGTTTTAGCCATCAGTCAAAGAACAATAAAGGTACTTGTTTCCACATTTTGACTGGGTGGGCAGCAGCTAACATACCTATCAGCAAGAGTGGAGTCTGAAGACTCCCTAAATCAAAAATACATTTACTAGCAGCCATTCAACATCTAGCATAACATGCCATATTTTGTCACTAATGAGCTACAAACAAAATCCCATCTGTATGTTTGACTATATTGGAAAATATAGCAGTCACAGGAAATATCTGACAGAAATGCAGATTCAAGCTGATGTGAGTAATTAAAGTGCTTGCCAAAGGAACTTGCTGTGAGAGAGACCCAGAGGGGCACAGGACATCTGGGGAGAAGAATGGCCATCAAAATTTGATCACCAGTTTTGTTTGTATCTTTCTGAAACCAGATTGATATTTGAGACTGAAATGGTGTCATGGAGACCAACTGGGCTCAGATATCGCAGCACGTTCAGCCTTAGACACGTTGTTGAATGTTAACAAGTGCCACCACCTGCCCATTGGCAGAAGCCATTGCACAGGCTGGGAGAGAAGCTGAGCTGATAAGCATGATGTTTTCTCACACAACTTCCCTGTCCTTTCTCAGGGCACAGTGTGATGCAGAAGATAGGTCACAGAATCATAGATTACAGAATGGTTTGGCGTAGAAGGGACCTTAAAGATTACCTAGTTCCAACCCTCCTGCTGTAAGATCCAGTTTTGACAGCACAGAGGTCTCAGGGACACTGAGGTTTGTACTTTTCTTGCTCACAGGCTTCAATTAAGAAATGTGGACCCTCTGAGACATGGAGGGTACCTTCATGAGTTTGGGTTGCCTTAAACATTCTTGTCATCTGACCCATGGTGACTGACTGCTGCACTTCAAGCAGGTCTATAACTGGTTTAGTAATATTTATGAAAATTTGAAAAACAGAATAACTTCAGTCAGGCATGCAGTATATTATTGATGAAATGGCTTGAGATCCAGTTGAACACTCATTCACCTGAACATTTCTATTTTGGAGTCATATTTTATGGTGCTGTTTCTAATACATATAATATTTATATATACTATATATACACTATGAGCAACTGATTTTCAGCTGTAGAAAACACAACACATGAACAATCTGAACTGTATTCGTGCTTGTTGATTACTAAATCACTATACAATGTATGAAAATTTTTCAAAGCAAGCTACAAAATAGCGGGTAATAAATTGCAATTCCTGCCATAGGAAGATAAACAGAAAGCTCTTGAACCAAGACTCAAAGCCAGACACTGTACTTCCTGTCTTTTAGATCTTCTAACATGTAAATCGACCATTACAAAGAGGATTAAGTACTAGAAGTGTACGACTGAAGCCCAACATTCAGCCCTGCTCTTTATTCACAGCCAGAGCAGACCAGGTGTCCAGAATCCTAATGCTGGGCTCTGCAGTTGGGGTTTATATGATCTGCATACTAAGCACAAGTCACCATTGTTTTCTGGCTTTAATTTATTGGTGGCCTTAACAACTGGCTATTTTACTGCTAATTGTACTTTAAATTGCTAGTAGAAAATCAAACAGCACTTGGGACTCTAAACACGCACTTTCATGAAGTACAGTTATTTTAAAAAACTGTTTATTTTATCAGGGAATTAGATTTGTGCTCAGAGAAGTAAGACTTTCTCACAGAAAATTGCCTTTTGGTATTTTAGTTATGTTAATGACTTAAGCTTATCATTATTTTCTTAGGAAAGCTTTATGGTCTGTGCTAGAAATGGGATGGTGCTGTAAGAAAGCACTTTCAAAAGTTGCCAGAATTTAATCACAGGCGTATCTCAAGGTGTATCATTGCCTTGAGCATTTGGGCATCTCTCCTTTTAGCACTTCTTGAAAAACAGGCCCAAATATCCTGACAAGTTCCATTTTGGAAGATCTGTCTTATTTACCAAAATTCATGACACGGCTTCAGTTTCTGTTTTAAATAATACCTTGTCATGGTGGCTATAGAGCAGAGCTGAGAGCTGCCAAGGAATATGGAGTCCACTGTGCCTAACCAGAGATGTGGGTGCTCCTCTGGTACAGCCTAGTCTGTATCTTCTTAATTAAGAAGTAATTTCGACTTGAGGAAAGTGAAGTTAATCTACATGGCTTGCTAAATATTTTAGGAACTGTCTTGCTGAAAGACACTCAAATAATATTAGCTAGATTCTGTTCCTGGATCTCAAAGCATTTTACAGATCAAGAAAGAGATGTCTCTTCTTAGCCTGTATACGTAGCAAAGAAACCCTCAGATTTAAAGATTATAGGTAGCATTATAGGTCATGCTAAGCCCTGCTTGCAAAACTGGCAGGAGACACTCTCTCTGTCATTTCTATCCTGTGATCCAATAACAAAACCATAATTTTTTCCATAAAAATTGAGGGTCAACTTGACCTACACAAAATACAGGAGTTGGCACATAATTCAGAAACAGGATCCACTCTACAGACCACAGGACTGCATGCCTACTCTTCCAGAGCCTGGCTTCATTTTTCTACTTCAAAATACCGTCCAGGCAGAGTTGATGGAATCCTTCTATTTCAATATGTTTACCAGATGTGCAGTTGCCCATAATGAAAGAATAATTTCTAATGTTGTGGGCCTGCAAGGACAGAAAAATGTAGCAAGAACTATGGCAGCCATATAGTCAACTCTTGGTTATGCATGAGTAGTTATTTGGGCTTCTCAGCATTCAGCATTGCCAAGAAATCTTGAGTCCTCCTGCACTCAGAATGTCCAACAGTTGTGTTTCCATCCCATGGAGTACAGTCCTCGTGACACCAGCCATGGAATACCCTAGCAGCAATAACGCAGTTTAAGTTGTTTGGAATAAATGAATGAACAAAATCAAAGCATAAAATATAGACATAAAATGTAATGCTCAGGGGAGAAAAAAAAAAGGGGGGGGGGGTAGGAGAAATGGAAAAAAAATGCAAAACAAAACCAAAAACCCCAAAAAAACAAAACAAAAAACTAAAACCAAGTTGTATCTTAAATAAAAGTCATAAAAGTAAAATCCTGGTTGTGAGTGTCACTTGTATTGTTGAAAATTCATCATTAAATATTTAGAAGGGTATTTTAATGAAATTCTTAAAAACATGAAGCCTGAGTTGAAATCTCCAAACATTTGGTCGGGTTTTAGTATGTGATAAGCAGCAGATTTAAAATTCTCTTTGGAATATGTAAGTTGAAGCACACTCTGCTTTTAACTCCTGGAAGAGAAATCCTCCTCAAACGCAGTGAAATATTTGAGTTTTCTTGAGTGGGTATTTCCACTGCAGAAGTGCAGACCTCCCCCTTCAGCCGCCTGCCCTGGGAAGAGGCATGCTGCAGTTGTTTCATGACATGCAGCATCACACTGAAGAGTGAAAAAATTTGGTGGGGTTACTCCAACAGAGAGTCACCAGGCCGGATTGTCTTTCCATTTTTTTCCCTTTTAACCTTGGCAAAGACACAAAGGTAATAACCCTACCTTTAAGAATAGTCCTGTAAATATTTTCACTATTCACATGAGGGCAAGGGCTTGATGTCATATTTCATTCAAGTAGAACCAGCAGCCAGTGTTCTATCACATTGCTGAGATCCTCTGTAAGATAATCTCCAGTGCAGAGAAACCACTGTGAGCTGAAATGTTAACGTGGCACCAGCAAAAGACTTTTTCCAGGCTATGGCATACAACTGTTGAACCTACCAGAATTATTTGAGAGGCTTGTTTAGATTGCAGACTGACATAGGATGTGGTTAGTCTGTGTAACACCTACAGGACTTTCTACATTTAGAAGAGTTTGAGCAATGCAAAAGAACACTTTAAATTGCATTACTGGAAAATCAGTGTTAGGTTTAAAAAAATCTCTAAATCATTCTTTCCGCTACTCTATTTTCAAAGCAAGAAAATTTAAACCATCATTGTTTATAAACCCTGAAAAGTATAAACAGAGTATTGAAACTTTACTGAAGTTTAAGTCTTCAAGATTCTTGGTTATTTTTCTTTAGAAATGTGATACTATCATATGACAGAGGCTTGGCAGAGCTCTGCTTTATGTGTATATCTAGAGCTGAACTGAGTTGTAAACACTGACCTATGATTCTTCCCCTAATGTTTAATGTGTATTGTGTGTAACCAAAAATGAGGAAAAGAGCCTGGAATAGGGATCCAGTTATTCAACCTTATAGAAAGATGGATTATTATTTTAGTGAGTGCTTAATTTTAATGGTCATATCTGTACATCATCTGTCAAGAATTTTACCTTCTGTCAGACTGTCCTACTGGTCTGAGAAAAAAAAGGTTAGATTAATACTCAGGCAGGTATGCATATACATATTTATATTTTGATGGTGTTGTCACTTTTCCTGTTCAGTGCTCCTTACCTTCACTCTGAAAAACTTTGAGGTAATTCAGCTACTGTTTGGGTTACTTGCTAATATTTCATGTGTCTCAGTTACATGAAAAAGATTTGTCTTTTTAATCCAGAAAAACACACATTTATCTGTCACTTCCCACTGGAGGAAAACTAAGGCTATTCAAAGAATTGTAAGCTGTAGTGAAGAAGACTTTTCTATTTTGTTGAACAGTAAGGCACAGAAAGACTGCATTTTTAAAACCTTCCCAGATAGTTGTGAATAGTTCATTAAAAAAAACCAAACAACAACAAAAAACACCACCAACAACAAAAAGCAAAACAAATGATCCCTTGAAATATTTATAGTGAGAACCTGATTCAGAGCCTCTGTCTCATTGCCTTTTTTGCATGGTCACAGTAGATACTTGTATAACAATGGTGGGCACTTTTGAAAAGCCTGAGCTACATGGTATCTTAAAAAAATACACAGAAGTTCTGTGGAATGTTCAGGATAAGAACAGAACTCAGAATTCTGAGTATGATTCCTGCCCCAGAATTCCCCTATTCTGCTAGTTCTTACCAGACATTTGCTAAAGGATAAACTTTCCCATCTCCTTTTTCTGGCCCAGCAATAAAGCCAAGTGTATGAAAATGATAATTTTAATAGTAAATTTGAAAGTGGTCTGAAATGACATCAACAAGAAGGCATCTAGCTCCTAATTATGTTAGTGCACCAAGTGATGGTGGAGTTGCCCATATCTCATAGAAAGAAATAAAAAAGATTCTCTGTGAGTTAGAGAATTTTACAATGGAAAATTTGCTCTCCAAACCAACACTGGTTGATTTCAGTGGGTAATCAGGTATTCATCCCAGAATACATATGGAAGACCAAGACATAGAGAAGAAAGCCCAGAAACATAAACACTGACTCTGTCTCTTTCCATTTAGGTATACATAAATACATTAGGTGTTGGTTATCCAAACAAAACACTAGAGGCATATCACAAAATCACTGATTCACAGAATGGTTTGGGCTGGAAGAGACCTAGAAGAAGAAGACCTAGTTCCAAGCCCCGTGCCATAGGCAGGGATGCCACACAATATATCAGGTGCTCAGAGCTCCATCCTGGTCTTGAGCACTTAAAGGGATAGGACATCCACAACTTCTCTGGGTAACCTGTGCCAGTGTCTCACCATCCTAACATATAAATGTCTCCTCTTTTAGTTTAAAACTGCTCTCTCTTATTAGGATCCTGTTGGATCTTAAACTATATATTTATTCGTATTATAAGTATAGTTTCTATTTCAGAACAAACTAAGCTGCTTATAGGTGTACAAGAACATTTTAACTTAAAAGCTGTGAAATACTCAGTTTTTCTTATTGGAAAGCTCATATCTCAATACTAGAGCTCTGAAATTCTGTAGGGGTGTCTTTATTCAGGGAGAGCAACTTAAAAAGATTCAATAAAGGAAGTCCATTCACTTCTGGGTTGCAAGAGCTTTAGGGGTATCTACAGATATCTAGCCTCTTCTGTATCTGTGTGGTTCTTCGATTATTCAGTTTGAAAGGCACAACTCAAGAAACCATCTTTGTGTAACAAAAATTTAAATTCAAGTTGTGGTTACACTGCATATTCAAAACTTTAGCTGTGACATATTTTAAAATCTGTTCATCATCAGTCCAGAGATCCCCAAAATGCAGTGTAACTCAGATAAATGCAGTTTACAAGGAAAGAGGAAGGGAGCTAAGCTCTGTAGAGGTCTCTGTTTCAGTCCCACCCATTCACTACTCTATACACACATCTAAATTTTAACTCAATTTAGCACCAAAGTTAGCTCACCATCACTGTAACATACACACCCTGTTACTCTCTATTTACTGAAGTCGTAATTTTAAAAGAGGAATGCCGTGTTTCCACAAATCTCCCCTCCGTACAAATACTATTTGTGATAGGTTATTTGCTAAGCTGAAACTTGTTCTTCTGTTTACACAGCAAAATATTTGTGACATAAAATAACTGAAGCACCTATGCTAGACAACATACAGATATGTTGAGAAATAGTCAACCTCAGGTCCTGTCTCCTCTCCTCCCTATGGTTTCTCCGTCTGTAAAATAAGGAAAAGATATTGAGTTACTTTGTGAAATACTTTCAAATCTGCAGGTGGGAATCTCTGCACAGGAACTTGGTATTTTTTATTGTAACTGCTATTAGTAATCCATGTTTTGGGAAACCAGCGTACACGTAGGACTTTCACTAATTTAGACAATCTTACAGAGATGCAGATGAATGTGAATATACATTTGCTTTAATAACTTCTCCCACAGCACATTCTGTCCAAGCAGCTGTACAGCAAGTGAGTACTTGACAAACTGAGCTTACAGCACCTTCCTTTCAGACCCTAATAGGAGAGAGAGGATTTTGGATGTGTGATGAACAATATGAGACAGTCTGAAAAACCATGCATGAAAATTTGAAACCTTAGGAAAATATTTACAATAATCTGGATAATGCATGCAACACACATACACGTTTTCACTGTACACGTGTCCCCTGACATCACTCTTGGCCTTAAGAATTGAAAATGAGGGCCTAAAAGTCTCCAGATTTCCATAAATAATGTTGCCTTCCAGTAGACATCAGTGTAACTGGACTTAAAATGTTCCAGGAAATTTTTATGTCTTTTTCCTTTGTTCAAATATCAAAATTCTTTCTTTAGTTCAGCCTACTATAGCAGCAAAATGAGTAATATTAACATCTACAATAGAATGTAAAGCAAAGCTGTAGTATCTCTTTGTATGAATATTAGTTTATGAGTATTTGTTAGTTTTAACGTATTCTCGTTCTTCAGGTTGTGAACATCTTCCGTAATACACTTTCTTAGGGGTTGTGGTATTTTGCTTTGTTGTCTTAATTTTACCTATTTGGATGAAAGAAATTAAGTATCACTTTGGTTACAAGTCGTTTGCAGTCCATTTTGTTGCCTAATTCTTTACAAAGTTGACACTAATGCGTGGACAGTGTACGTGAAGGTGGGGTCTACAAAATCAGTGAATAAAAGAGAAGAAGTCCATACGCTTGACTGGAACTTGAAGCTATATAATTCTATGAAGTTATAAAGACACAACTATGGCTTTGTTGCAGGTTTCAAGCAGTTGGCTACTGTGCAGGTATTCTCCCTCACGATGACATCTGAAACCAAAATATAAATCAAAATATTGTTTCCTCCATTCCATCAGTTTAAAGATGTCAAAACCACCACCCTTGCCTTAAGCATTTTTCATGCCATTCTGTACATTTGCTGAACATAGTTTTGTCTGAACACACATAAACTGTTCTCTCTAAATCAAATGAGAAACTATAAATAACATTAAACTTCATTCCAGATTCAGATTCAATTGCAGAGTCAGATTCAGATTGCAGTTAAATTTAGATTTATTTCATGAAATGCTTTTGATTAACATGATTCATGCTTTGTTCTTTCTGGAGATCAAGAAGACTTTTTCCTATTTGAGAAGGCAATATTTCTGACTAGGTAGATGAATAACCTACAGCAAAAAA
This sequence comes from Campylorhamphus procurvoides, assembly GCA_013396655.1. Taxonomy (NCBI): domain Eukaryota; kingdom Metazoa; phylum Chordata; class Aves; order Passeriformes; family Dendrocolaptidae; genus Campylorhamphus; species Campylorhamphus procurvoides. The sequence goes on along the minus strand of WBMV01004973.1, from coordinate 172,808 downwards.
CACAATACAATTCAAGCATTTCCTGTAAGAATTAGCTGTGAATTATGAGGTAGTAACAGACTTGTTTGTGGTTTCTGATATTAACTGCTTAGTTGTTTATAAAATTACAGATTTCACTGACACTGTACATCCTTCTAATATTTCTTCAATAGAATGATTTTATTAGTGGTTGGTAGAAAAACTCATATTGAATCATTTCTGGATGGATATTTCTTCTATAGAAATGATTTTAGAAAGCTTCATGAATATTCTGGGATGCATACTGGAGAAAAATTAAACTGGTATAAATCCTCCCAGTACTGTCTTTTATCCAGAATTTTTCTGATGAAAAAAAGCAAAAACGTATTTCATGTGCCTGTCCAGGTAAACAGTACTTCATGAAAAACATAAAAGCTAACTTCACTATATTATCTGCTGCATATTTTGTGATATTTGTTTCATGCTAGCCTGCATGAAAACATAGCATTTCTCTGCCATCCAGTTTACTACTGGACTGAGAAGTAAAGTTTGGGAACAACCCTAAAGAGAGAACATACAACCCAAAGCAGCCCTGTGGCAGACTAACACATATTATGTAAAATTACTGCAGGAATTCATCCAGAGAAGCTGCATTGCCTGCAGCTTCTAAACATAACTGAAAAACCATAAAAGTCAGGCAGAATTAAAGAGAAAAATGAGAAAGGTATGCATCTTCCTTTTATGCTCTGAAGTACAACAAATACCAACAGAAAGGTGGGGATGTCCTCCAGTAAACTTTGCCTTGCTCACATTTTAGTAAATGAGCAATAGTGGCAAGTGTTAGCAGAATTTGTGTCTTCCAGCAATACAAAATCAGTAATTTACACTTACTGTCTATTAGTTATCTAAGTAGTCAGAGATTTTACTTTTATGTGTTATATTAAGTGTAAGTAAGTCACAGGTGTGGGATTTGGGCACCTCACTGATGCAAGAGTTTTACAGAATTTTATACTTTTTGTTGAAGGCCTTGAAAGCTTGGATATGAATGGATGGAAAAAATGAGCAAGCAAGGTATACAGAAAGAGGAAAATGGTCCTTATTAACCCAGCTAATAGAGTTGACAAAAATAGATAAGTTTGTGTTTACTTTTTTTGAAACTATTTTTATAGAACTATATCTGTTTCACCCCACTAAGTTTGATGATTTTCCCCTTGCTTTGTCTCTTTTAAATAACTAGGCTTTTTCTGAGATCTTGGTTTCAGAATGAAATTCATTAAGGCTTCAAAAGTGTTTCAGATAGAACCAGCTGTGGAAAGTTTTACCTGTGTTTGAATTCTCCAAATTTCTCTTTATAAAACTATTAGTACTGGCAAGTCAGAGCATGCCTCACATTTAAGTCCTGACTTTTTCAACTGTAACTTCACTGTAGTATTCTGCAAATTTCCATCCAGCATCAGCCATATGTTTGATTTCTTTCATAATACAATATTTAAGATTTTCTTCTCATCAGCAGCAGAAAAACTGAGACAGAACCAATGTCCATATGCAGCACTAGCACTTGATATTAATTTTCAGAGAAGTGGAAATGTTAGGGGCAGCCTTCTTATCAATGGCATTTCATTCTGAGTCATAGCTCTTGTTTCTGGCATACTACAATGACTTGTGGTTCCTTTTAAAACACATTTCCATGCAGACATACTTTGCATTTTTGCTGGAAAAGCAAGCACAAGAATTTACAAAGAGGAATTAAGGTGCCTGGTTCACACATCTCTCTCATTCCACAGAGACTATCCAAACTGAGCCGAGTTCTCTCCCAGCCCCAGCAGGTCAGAAAGCTGAGGAAGGATGCACTGTGTCAGGTTGTTTTCAGGTGCAGTTGTAATCCCTTTTAATTGATTGGTGGTTTGGGTTTTGGGTTTTTTTTTTCAGATTCACCGGAACACTCCTAGTTTCATACTGAAGGTTACCACATTACATCTTTGATATAGTAAAACCCCAGGCATGAAGTGCAGCTATAGTATCAAGAAAATGACAGAAAATGACACACTTTTTAGCTGGTTTCTGTACTGATAAAAATTGCAACTTCCGAATGTGAGTTTCAGAATCCCTAGCCAGAGGAAAAAAAATTGAAAATATCATTCATGGAAGTATATGGGCCTATGCTACCCTGTCACACAGCAAAAATGAAGAGCAAAATCATGAAGTAGATTCTAAGAACTATTGCTTTTCACGGTGCACTGGGGCGTTACAAACAGGCCTGAATGTAATTCCAGAAAAAGGCAATAGCAGGAAACTTTGAGGGGATTGTACAATTACTGTAGTTTTGACTGTACCACAATAGAGTGAGATCCATCTCTTGTAACTGAATCCTGTTATCCAATGGAAAGCTTTGTTTATTTTTTATGTGCCAGTTAAGGATGGTGAGCACTCATATTTTTGGGGTTTTTTTTAGATGCTTCCTTCACTCTCTGGTAGTGACAGGAACTGCCCAGAGGGTTGCTGTTTGTGTGCTCTACCTCTTTCAACTTTTGGTCACATAATTCCTTTGTTTACAATTACTGTGGCAACGCTGACTGCTATAGCAACACTTAATAAACAGACACTAGAAAAGAAAAGATACAAGAAAAGAGAAAAGGAATCAAAGAAAACACATCTTGCATGAGACTGCAGGAAGATAAAACGTTTTTTACTGTCAGCTCACTTGTTGCAGGACCAGATTCCATTCCCCTTTCTCACTCGCTGAGTTAAGACACCGGACTGATTAAGGAGAAAAAAGCTAACAGAAAGAATCAGACCCCGTGAGGTAAAGTTTCACATTTCTGCAGAGCTCTTTTTAATTCTCACTACACTGCTGACAAAAACAGAGCTTCTTTTAATGGACCTCAATTTCAAGTCAGCCATCATCACTGTTTTTACAAGTTACATGAATCGTTCAAGTCGTAAGTACCAGATAACTCTTGTTTAGTTTCAAAGAACCCTGTAAAAGAATTCTAATGAGCTGGACAAACAATTTGCAGGGGGAAGACTAAGATACAGAAAAAGTAAAATATTAGACATTGACTTAGAACATATAGCGTAATGAACTGCAGTTGAGAGTAAAGGCATGTTACCACTTTATGCTTACACCTGGACAAGACAAACGTGAATTAAAAACATTACCTTATAGTTCAGAAATGCTCTACAAGAGACATCATGCTATCTTAAGTCCTAAATTAAACGTTAAATCTATTCTAGGAATATTTCATCACTACTGTATCCAGTCTCAGTAGGCTCAAAACAACTCATAGATGTTACTTTTTTCAAATAATACAGTTATCAACATTTATAGATGTTCTAAGTTTCAATTAAAGTTTCAAATTAAATTCCAGCTCACAGGGTGGAAAATACTATTCTTCTCATTTGAAAAATTGATGGTTCTTGGCAGGTTGTGTCTGTTGCTTGTACTGAAGGCTTTTAAACCTAAATAGATATTGCTGGCCTTAGGTTTTTCGTATGTTAGGTAGAAGTGGTAAACCTTCCCAAAAAAAGGTCAACAACCCTACTAAATTGTGTTAGCAGAAATCCTAACTGAAGGAGAGAAGTGTGCAGACCAAGGCTGAGCAAAAAGAGTTTGAGGACAGAGTACCACAGGACTGGAAGGCGGTACCCTTCTGGGAGCACACGGTATCTCTATGAACATCTTAATCGTGTCCCTGAGGTAATGGGGTACTTCAGCTGCTTGCATGGGCAAGCCTTTTGTAATGCTTAAAAGGTAGGCTGTATTACATGAAAGGGAGATCTTTAGGTGAGTAGACCAGAAGTCCTTAGATATCAATGAGACAGCAGGGATTCTACATAAACGCTGAAACTCTCTCCCAGAGAGCCGTATATGGTCTCTCTTCGATACAAATAGAGTGGGGTCTTTAATCTACCAAACAGAAAACCAAGAAATAGCAACTTTTTCTCTTCTCATCATCATTTTCAATAAATCTATATCGAGCCTGCAGAATAAGCGGTGCAGGAGCATCATAAAGCTGTTTTTGGAAGTAATGCATGCAATTTTTAAGACTGCCTGCTTTGCTAGTGTATCATTTTTATGGTCCAATCCCAGCCAGCAGCTAAGCCGCCCACAGCCACCGACTCACTCCTCTTCAGCAGGATGGTGGAGGAAATCAGAAGGGTAAAGGTAAGAAAACTGAGGGTTTGAGATATAAAGACAGCTTAACAGAGAATACAAAAGCTGAGTAAGCAAAGCAAAACAAGAAATTCATTCCCTCTTTCCCAAGGGCAGGCAGGTGTTCAGCCATCTCCAGGAAAGCAGGGCTCCATCACCTCTAATGCGGACTTGGGAAAATAAATGACAAATGACACTCCCTTCTTCTTTGCCCAACTTTCACATGCTGAAGGTGACACTGTACAGGATGGGATATCCTTGTGGTCACTTAGGGTCAGCTGTCCTGGCTTTGTCTCCCTGCCCAGCTTCATGTGCACCCTCACTTGCTCATTGGTGGGGTGATGTGAGAAACAGAAAAGACCTCAACCCAGTGCAAGCACTATTCAGCAATAACAAAACCAAAAACATCCCTGAACTATCAACATTTATTCCAGCACAAATCTAAATCACAGCCCCATATGAGTACTATGGAAAAAAAATAGCTCTCACCCAATCAAGACCAGCACAGTTATTTAGTCTCAGTCATAAGTCTTGAAAAGATACAATTATGAAGTAAAGAAAGGAAACAATTTAACCACTCACAATCATAATTAACAATTAGCAATGGAATTATAAAATATAAGGAGTCACATAATTGCTTGCAAATGCATTGAGTTCCCCAGTATTTCTCCATGACTCTCAAATCTGTTTGTGCCCAAACAGATATTTTCTCTATTAGTTATTTTATGTAAAGGAGTTAATGTTGCAAGAATAAGATGCCATACAGAATTGTAAAGTCTTTCTTTCTGAAGCATTTTTAATCCCTGAGCAGAGATTGCCACTACACATAAATCATGTAAACAAAAACTATGTGAACGTGAAACAATTTTAGGGTCCCTTATACCTACTTAACACTCAAAAGTTAGTGGAATCTAGTTACGCAAAACCAATAGAAGAATAAAAGTGTTCCTGTGAGAGCTGGGATGAAACCTATAGCCTAATGTATGTTAAGTAACAGCTGTATGGCAATACAGAAGATATCTAAGACACAGAATTAAGAAGGAGAGCAACATTATTTTATGGTCATAAAAGGTAATTATAGTGAAAAACTTGACAAAAGTAACTTTGCTACAGTCACAGTCCCTTGCAGAAAACATTTGAAAGTAGCTGAAACAAAATACACTCTAGGAGTCTGATGCACATCTTCTGCCTGCTCAGTATATCTGAGAAAGCAGGAAAAAAGCAGTACACAAAATCCCCATATATTTCCATCTTGTAGAGAACTTCTGGAGCTGTAGAAATGGGTGACCTTTCAGACCAGAAGAATGACTGCTGTGCCTGCTGTGGTCTCTGGGACACATGTGGAGGTGTGGGGGGCACAGAGTCATGCAGCTGAGTTCTGTCTGTACTTGGATACCTGCCCTGTTTGGGGCATAGGCACAGTTCTCAGCTTCTTTCTACAAGGGAGCATCCTTTCCCTACAGTCGCAAAAGAAAGGTAGTTCCCCTATTTGAATCCTTGCTCAGACTCTCCTGTCCTGCCCTTTCCTTTGAAAGGGGTTCATTTAGGCAAAAAGTCTCTCTCCTTCATCTCATCTGTTCTCCTCAGCTTGCACATTGTGCCTCATTCATAGCTGTCTCCTATCAAATTCTTTAAATGCTCTAAGTTCACCATTTCTTAACCAAAAATTTGCTACTATGATATATTTTAGCTGCATTAGTAAGGTAACCATCATCACTAAATACACACACTGCAACACTCTCAAAGGAAAGTGTGCCTTTCCAGCATAATGCCAGGTACTTTCTGCCTTTTAGCAATTCTCCTAAAATAAAAGGACATATTGTTATGTAGTACTTGACATTAACCCCAGGAAGACAATGCATCAGTGAGCAGAATAACTGAAATTGTGACAGAATTGATTCCATGACAGCACAAAAGGCAGACAGAGAAGACAGTTGTTACTCTGCACCTTCTGCCTGTGAACAGCGGTTATACCTACATTGTTTCATGTCAATAAATGCCAGTGGCAAATACAGTAGGAAATCTTGCATCTTCACATCAATAAGATAATTTTTCAAGGGGTGCTGCTATGTGAAGGAAATCCAGCTCTTTATACCCAGGTTTTCAGAATGCTTAATTTACATACCATGCAGGTGAAAGTTAATTACACCAAATTTGCTTTTCTTTGAAAACACAGTGACCAAGAGGTAAATTTTTTATTAGTGTCTGTAAGCAAGAGTCTGAACTCAGGATTTGTGTATAAGACTCAGGGAAGCAATTCATTCCACATAGTTTCATAATATACTGTTAGCAAAGAAACAAATCAACAAAAACCTAGCTGAGAAAGTAATACATTTAGCAGAGAAAATCACACAATCTTTTTCATATATTATGTATAAAGATTGTATTGCATCACATGATGCCACATTCTGTTATCAGTTAGCATTGTTCCAAAACATAGGCTTATTTCAAGAACTATTCTCTGAAAAACATGTTTTTGTGATGTCAGGTTTGAGCTGACATGATACAAATTACCTGAACTTCTTTACAGAGAAAAGTAATGACACAGAAATATTCCATTCCTTTTCTCCACTCCTTCCCTGCA
>WBMV01004973.1:134309-166077 GCA_013396655.1 Campylorhamphus procurvoides | reverse complement strand
CAAAATAAGTCACTAAAGCTTTGTGATATTTTCCACAAGCTTTCCTGAGCTGTCTTCTAGTCTCATTCTTCAGATGAGATCCAAAAAATGAGTTTGGTATTGAAATGCTTAATGCTTCAGTGTCTGTCAGTAAAACTTGCAGGTGTCAATAAATTCCCTATACAGGGGCTTGTGGGGGAGTTATGTATCTAGGTAGCAGCCAGTCTAAGAAAAAGGCAATATTTAATCCAGGTGTCAGGAAATGCTTAAGAAAAAAACCCCTAAATCCCAGAATTCTATCCCTTGCCTGTCTGAGAGCTGCAGTTGTGAAACTTCAGAGCTCAGAGCCCACTTATTCACTGATACTTCAGCTTTGCCTGGTGAGACACTTCCCAATCAAGGTGGTGATTGAGCTGAAAATTTGCAATTTTGTTATTGATGTCACAAGTTAATTCTCAGCCAGGTCAGTCCCTTGAACTGGCCAACTGTTTAGCTTGGCCAGAATTCATTCTGGCAAATAAGACTCTGGGCAGCAACTTGAGCAAAGGTTTACAGAAACCAAGCAACTGCAGCTTAAGGATATGGTATAATGGTACAGCTAAGAACATCTGATAGCTGAATGCTGCTAACAGGCAGAACAGTTCTCCCCTTGGCCCTGCTGGTGTTTGCTCCTTCTCTTGCATTAGCAATGGTGCTTTGAAACGTCAGTGATGGGGGACAGGAAGCTGAACTGACTTAAACTAACATTACAGGGAGAGAAAAGTTGCATTCCCATCAGATCTCACCCCTGTCTCTGCATCCACTTATGCAAAACACTGAAGAGCACAACGGGAGTCAGAGAAGTGAGGGGAGGGCAGGACATGGGAAACAAAGCAGAGACAAGTTGGATTAGCACCTGGAATAGTCATAACTGTTTGATGTAGAGGTTAGATCACATCTGCTGTTAACAGCCCAAAACAAAGTCGTGAATTTGGGTAGGGACACACACACCGTTGTTTTCTTCTTACAATGTAAAATAATGTATGTAAGGTAGTTTTATCTTTAGTGTGGCAATCTAGTGATTTAAACACTTTCCTTGTAATTGGAAAATGCTGGTTGTGTTCTATCTCCCCTCGGAGATTTTTGGTGGGCGCTTTTTACTTTGGTCTTACATCACATATGACAGACAACTATGAAACAGAAGGCATATGAAAGGTTTATTTCAGAGTATTTTGGTCTTCAGAAGTCAGTAAAGACATCTGCATAAAGCATTCTGCTGTTCAACGGAAGGTAAATGACGTAACTATAAAATCATGTGGAAACCAGAAGTGAGCCCTTTAAAAACATAAATTTAAAATGTATAATTCTGCAAAGATAAAAGCTCCCTCTATAAAATTAATTCCCTTTGCATTGCTTCGTAATATGTTTTAATATTTGTTCTGTCTTGAGATACAGTCTGCCCCAATACAAGAGCAACTACATTTAAAGAGACTTTTTTTTTTGGACTCTGCCCACTCCATGAAGTATAGCTATGATCTTATCTTCCTGTTCTCTGGGCTCTTACTTTAATTTGGATACACAAATCCCTGAATAGTGAGTACAAAATAGCATCCTTTTTTTCACTTTCTCTCAGGTTCTAAACTTAACGTGCAACATTAGTTATCCCTAAAAAGAGACTCCAGATTTAAAGGCATTCAGACCATTGTTTACTTATTGTTAAGAGTCTTTATAGACATCTAAGTCCTGACAAATGTGAATTAAAACAACCTAGTTTTCTGTGTGGCCAGAGAAAAATTTCTGATCAAAGGAAAAACAGGAATAAAAAAATATTGTTCAAGATTCTCTAAATTTCACTGAGAATGTGACTTCTAGTAGCTGTGTTCTAGTAAGGGCATTTCTGGCATTTTCACACACATCCCTCAACTGTAACAATCTATGTGTAAGTAAAACCACTGAGTGTAGTCATTACTAATATTTCAATCATGTTATGCAGATACCAAAGTCACAGCTTCTATGATTTCGCATTTTATTCCTTCAGAAGAAGAAGCAAAGTAAGATGTGCTTAATCAAAAAAGCTTTGTTTTCTTTTTTGCATCTGTTACAATTCTTAGTGTGGCTGCAGGAAAAGAATTATAGCCTCAACAATGTTGGGTAAGACTAATAAAAATATTTCAAAACACATAAAATATTGCATACATATATACACTATATAAATAGAGATATAGATACTATACACTATATAGATGTGCATATATATATGTAATATATTTAAACATCTTCCATTCTTAGTCCCCATCTTTGGCAAAATCACAAGTAGAATTTAGTCACTCAAAGTAATTTATGAGGAATTGAAAGCTTACTTTTGTGAAAAGCAACACGTGTAGTATCAAACATTTTAAACCAAAATTTTTCCCTCTCTAAACTTGACATGCTCCACATTCCAGATGCATTGTCACCTATCCAGATCTCACCTAAGACCTTTTAGAACACACAGCAAGGCACCCTGTGCTTATGTCCAAAGAAAGAATGAAAGAGATAAAAAAAGACAGAAAGGGGAAAGGGTTGAAGGGGAGAGGGGAAAGAGGTGTGCTCTGCAGCAGAGAAAGTAAAGTTAATAGTTGCTCTGAGATGGACATTCTGAGTCGAGTGAAGAATTTGTCCCGAGGGTTTATGCAGCACAGAAGTAGGTGTAAATTATCTCATTCTTATCTTTTCTGAATTTGCCCAGTAATTTGAATTCCTTCTAGACCACTGAATTAGGGTATCTTAACACCAATTTTTTTTCCTGTAGCTGGCATGACTAGTTTCCTAGCTTCTTTTATTCATAAGATCAGACTTTTCCAAGATGTTCCACAATAAAGTGTAAGTTTACAAAATTACAAAACCAGGATAGAGTACTGTCTCTAATTCCTTCTCCTAGAGATAAATATTCTAGAGGAACCATAAAGGAAGTACAATCACAAAAGTTTTCTAATTAATTCCTGTTGAAACTTGTCTTGTTCAGAGCATCAATTTTGTGTATCTTTAGATTTGACTCCGTACAAATTTTTAATCACGCAAACACAATTCTGATGTTTATAAATTACATATTCATTACATTACTCTCCTTTTGATGCTTCAGATCCAAACTAAGTCACTATTTTATTTCACCATATACTTGCACTGGTTTGAATTTACTAGCACGGTGAAGAGATACTCTTATAGTGACTGAGTTACAGTTATACTGGGGAGAAATGAACATCTGGAATGCAAGAAGGAACACAGCAGTGCCCTGCAAGATATGAGTATTTTTTCTCCCTGTGTTAGCAATCAGGCTTTGCTTTGTGTAATCCTTATATGTTGTTTTTTATATTTTCCAAAAGGACTATGAGGCTGTGTGAGAAATTCACTTCCACTGTGGGGTACACTCTAATGCCTCAGTCTGCCCTGCTGGAATTCAAGACAAAGAGAATGGAAGGAGGTCTTGAGTCTTTTTTATGACAATGCATATCTCAGGCCAAGTTTAAATAATATTACATTCACTTCAGCAAAGCATAAATAAATTCAGTAGCTCAAGACAGTTTTGATTGCCCTTATTGTTAGCTGGCTTATGGTTTTTATCTGTAGTATGCTGTTGCCCAAATTACATCCTACCATATCTTTCAAGGTAATGTTCTCAACACAATGACCCTGTGCAAGGTCAACAGTATGTCAAGAGGATTACAGATTTGTGTGATTTAAGGTCTTGCTGCACAAGACCTCATTCAATCAAATTTTGAATGTCTCCTCCACTGAATGGGGAATCCACAACCTCTCTGGTCTCCCCTTCCAAAGTCTACAACTTTTGCATTAGTTAAAATCCTATCATCTGAAGTTCCTTGTTATGACTAGTGTCCATTGCCCTCTTGTCCTTCCACTGTTCACCTCTGAGAAGAGTCTGTGTCCTTCTCCTGAAGACAACAGTAAGATCCTCCTCTTTTAGTCTTCTCTTTTAAAGGCAGTCCAACCTCAGTTCCCTCCTCATCTGTTACATGTGCTCCAGCCCCATGATCAGTTTCACAGCTCTCTGCTGGACCTGCTCCAGTGTGTCAATGTCTTTCTCCTACTTGGGAGTCCAAGACTTGACACAGTAGTCAGATTGAGGTACAACTAGTACCAAAAAAAAAAAGGAGAAAAATCAATTCCCTCGACCTGCTGGCTCCATTCTAAAAGTCATCTTGTTACTGTGATTGGCCTTCTGCAAGGGCACAGTAGCATATCTGTTAAAATATTCTACTCCTAATAGAGATAAAGGTATTTATGCACTGACACTGAGTTACAAGGCCAGCAACAACAAATATTCTGTTGGGACTGTCTGCTTAAACATATCAAGCCTCTCTTACGTTAATTTGAAACAAAACATTTATGCATCTGTTACACTTTATTGTCCACCTTAGGAGACATTCTCCATTCAAGATGGTAACTTTGCTCTTAGTCCCTAAGGGAAAAATAATACGAGTGGTATTTGATCCCAAAGACTGAAGAGTGCAGTAGGAAGAAATGGTTCAAGAGGAGAGATGTAATTAGAAGGAGCAAGGAGGAGTAATGATATGGGAAGCAAGAAAGAGAGACTAATGAAAGGGCAAAATGGGAAATGGTAGGGGAAAGGGCAAGAGAATTATTGTAGAGGTGAAAGCTGGGAAGAAATAGCCTTTAGTCTTTGAAAGCATCTGGAAAGTCTGGCAACACTAGCAAAGGCCTCTTCTCAAGCCCCAGAGCCTACTGCAAAAACAGACCCTGCTGACCTCCTCTTTCAAACCCTTTTAAAGTTCTAAACACTATAAAATCTATCCTAGTGTTTCAATAAACTCAGTGACTGCTTGCAGTGCGTGAATCCTTGATCAGTCTTTTGGCTCTGCATAATCAAATTTCCACAGTACACTGGGACTCTGGCATTGCTTCTCAGTGGCCAGTGCCAGCAGCAACCTGAGTTTCAACCACTTAAATTTGGAAGGATTGAGAATTTAAATCTAAATTCAGTGACTTTTTCATTCTAAAGAGACTTTTTATGCTTTGAATTTATTTTTTCTAACAAAAATACTCATCAAATCTAGCAGTTGTTCCTAACCCAGTTGATTTTCTGTTAATTTTGTTTTCAGTCTTCACACTTTGTGTTCAAACTACCCCTCCTATTTTTTTAGCCATTTACCCCAACAGGATCAAACAGGGCATTTTTCTGTAATGAACTCCTTTCTCCATGACCACAGCTTTCAATGTGGACAGCAAAAACGTTGCAAATTGGGCTTTATTTATTTATTGTATTTGTTATATAACACCCATCCCCATGTATCTGGCTGCCCCACAAAAGTTAAAGGCAAGAATAAATAAAATAAGGCCATACCCAGTGGCCAGAGAGAAGCAGCTGTTCTGCCAAGAGAAGAGCCAAGAAAAAACAACTCTGAGAAAAAGAGCTGTTGAGAAAATCAAGATAAAATGATCAAAGATGCACCGTCCAGAGAGGTCAGCAGAGTTTATTATTGAGGCTTTTGCATGCCGTGTCTGCTTAATTGCTGTATGTAAGCATTTTACAGTCAGCCCTGGAGGCTCGTGCAGGTGGAGATGGTGCACAAACCTATCAATGAAACCAAGAAGTGCTCTGCAAGCACCACAGCTGTCCAAACACCACAGCTGTGAAAAAAGAAAGAATAATGACACTCAACTGTGGCTGCATAACGAAGATGAAGACACATGCTAGATTTAGCATCATAAAACATACGTTTCTGTGTTTGTATAGCAGGAACGAAGAAAAAAGAATTTAAATTATCTTTAATATTAAAAATAAAAGACTATACCACAAATACTGCAGATAAGTACTTTTCCCATAGTATAAATAAGACATCAAAAATCCAAAGAACTTAAAAAAAATTATTAGCACTCCATTTATGTCCAACTGTGTTAAGACTCATAGGTTAGTAAACCATACTTGAAATATGTCTCTCCACAAAACAGTGGGGGCAGTGTTCTTTAATCTATTTGTTTAACATGGCAGAATCCAGAAAAGAGATACATTTTGAACCCTAGCAACACAGCCACATGATTTAAATTCTTGCACAGTACAAATGCCGGCCAGATTCCCTCCCAGCTTTTTGGTCTATATGACTATATGAAGATGCTGAACCCTGCCTGGAAGACATACAGGCAGGACCAGTTTATATCTGAGCCAGACTTTGTCATTGGTACTACTGGGCAGGCAATGAGATTTTGCTCTTTACCTGTTTCTTTTTCCTCATGTTCACTGCTGATCTGACATGCTCCACTGGAGATACCTGTTCATATAGCAGAAGAATTTATTTATTTTAAGGTACACATGGGCTATGCATTTTTATTGACTGCAGTTGTGTCAGCTCAGATCCCTACAAGTGGTATGCACCTTTGGCTACTCACTGGTGCACCCCTTGTGGTGCTTACCACACTTTCCCTCCTGCCAGCAGAGATTTGCTGCAGGCAACTCCTAAAATATTTCAGTCAAACTGAGTCAAATTCACAGGTTTCAGTGGGAAACTTACATGTGTGTTTAGTTCCTGGATGAATCCTAACAGTTCAAAGCAGTGTTCCTCCAGATTAATCTACAATAAATGAAATTGAGAAAGTAATGACACCGTAAATAATACTTGCTGCTATGAGAACCCTATGTTCTCTTCTTTTTTTTATCTTGATCACCAAAATCCTAAACACAATTAAAACTTCTTCTATCATGATACTGTGGTTTGAAGAATGTGCCTCTTAAAACTGCAGTAAATACTCAGACATATATTTATCTTCCACCAAATCCCTCGGTGAGGCCTCGTGCTCCTGGCAAATTTCCAGCTATAAAGGTTTTTGTGGCTGTTTCCCATCCCTGTATCAGTTACTTCCTCCCCAATCTCCAGACTCAGATGAAAAGACAGAGAGCACATTCCTTACAAAAGTGACAGCAGAGACAATTCCCTGGCAAACTGATTTGCTTGGTACAACCTTCCTTATTCTGTGTCTTCACACAGAAAGCCCTTCAGGGCACAGGCTGTCTCATTTCTATGCTTAGGAGACACAAAAGGCCCTGGGGACCTGTGTGCTATCTGGATTGTCAGTGATGCTTTATCTCCCCCTGTTATCAGGCCATCCCAACAAGGCATCATCAGGCTGAGTTTAGACTGCTGAGGTTCTTCAACTTTTGTCATCAGACACTAAATCTATGTACAAATGAAGGCACTTTTCTTCTTTTCTCCCTGTATGTCAGTCTAAGTACAGTGAGCCCATCCCTTACACTCTCTGAATCTGTGAACACAATTTGCTGCACCAAAGATCCTGTAGTTGCTTGCAACATAATATAAGCTGCCCCTATAGTCAGGAACCAAACTCCCCAATATACACAGTCACACACGGATCTTTGAACATGCCGAATTTGCAGATACCATAGTCACAATGGCAAGTACCTAGAACACAAATCCTTGTGAGCTTTTTGACTCCACTGTCTGTATGGAGTTATGAAACCACCACGCAATACAAAGAGCGTTTTCTAAATTGCTCATCACACTAGGACCAAACCAAACACACGCAGAGACCGAATTACCTCTTGTCCATGAAGAAAATATTGCTTTTGATTGCAGGATTGAGGTTTTTGGCAGGGTACCAGGGAGCTCCCAGTGTGGCTGCCTGTATGACACAGAAGTATGTATGGCTGGAGGGCAAACATAAGATTCCCAGTGTGCCAACATATCAACCTTTGTAAACACAAATAGGGAATGAAAAATAAGAAGCAGCACGACCATATCATGCCATAGGTACAAACCATATTTATTATTCTAATGCAAATGCTCTGAATAAAAAGGTGCCTTTTCTTCAACAATTAGGCATTTCTAAATCCACAACAGTTGATAGGAATATTTTTTCAAGTTGAAAAAGATTCTATAAGGAGAAGTTTAGTTTAAAAATTGCTATTTTTTTCTTCCTGCCTTTCCAGTTTTTATTTCTCATTATGAGGTACCTCAAACCATTGTCTGTTATCAAAGTATATTGAAAATGTAATGTAAATGCACCTTCTAGTGCATTGTTTAAGGAAAACAGCTCTCCCAGACTCCAGTCACCAATTCCTTGACACTGAGTGGGTTACAGATAAGGTGCATTCTGTAGGAATAGAATTTCCCTTAAAATGTCTGTGAAATTCTAATACTCTGAATTGCCTCTTTTCACTGTTACAATTTAATTAGAACTGTTTCAAGATCTAAGGAAAGTAATTTTTTTCTGAAATTGTTTTGATTGTCCCATTTTTAAATTTTTACAGAAAATATCATGATGATGAGGAATATTGGGATAACTGTTTCAATCCAGTTTCACTCTTTCAGTAAACTTGCACCTAAACTTTGTATGAAATTTCTACACAATAGCCCATGGAAAGAACTCATAGCTCTTACTGCAAGCTTTGTGAAATGTAATCTTTTTTTCTCTGAGTTTGTCCAGAGGCTGCAAGTTTTCTGAGACCAAAACAGTAAATTTCTATACTTTATCTGAATGACAACTCTCACACTTTCATGTGCTCAGAGACTCAATTTTTTACTCTTCATTCACAAAGAATCCCCAGGGGCCACCGGAATGAGAGTTGTGCCAGGGGTAAGGCAGCTTCAAGATCAAAGTGCAGATTTATCAAGAAAACAATGAAAAGTAGGAAAACAAAACCACTTTAACTATGCAAAGTCATTGTACATTCATACCAAGAAGATTTCACTCATTACCACATTTGTGAACAAAAGGGAAAGGCAAGCATAGAGAGGAAAGGCAGAATGACATTAATGAGGTTGCAAAAACACAGCTGAGAGATTTCTCCCTCAAGTTTCACAAGTGTGTAATATAATCAGTGATAGATTAACACACTGGAAACGAAAGGTTTGGAATCTTTTCTGAACTCAGGAGACTGTCCAGTTAAAAAGTGGTGCTGTAGCTATTTGGAACAGTGTCTCCCAAAATTTTCTGAAAGTTTCTATGGCAAAAGCATTTCAATATTAAGGTTTTCTAATAAAATAATTGTTTCAGTCGTATTTGAATTTACAATGTCAAAACGCTGAAGTACCTACAGGGAGAAGACAATGTTTTTCTGCCTGCAAGGCCAAGCTATTTGTGAACAAATTCAGGAATAGAAGGATATTATTAGTATAGCAGGATGTAAAGTCCTCAGGTCTGGCTGCTCTCATTAATTCCAAGTAAAAGTATGTCTGTTTCCTCTGCTCTGTGGTAGAACTAACATTCCTGTCCAGAGAGTGAAAGACTTCAAAGATCCTAGGAGAACAGTTTTAAGATTAACACATATTGCTTATTTGAATATTCAAGTCAAGGTTTGTTCTCACTCTATGACAGCATCAAGATTTCCCTGATATTTCACTCAAGTGCTAATAATCTTAAAGAGCTGCATGTAAACATGCAAAGCCCTCTTTTGCTTCTCTGGAAATATTTATATATCCTATGGCTGAGACCATCAAAGACCACAGCTCCTCCAAGGAGTCATCTTCCTTCATCTCTGACAACTTTTCTAATACCAGCTGCACCTTCCCATCTTTTATTGTTACCTGTCTCTGATACTTATTGGTTCCTTATGTGATTTGGTTGAAGTTACAAAACAACAAGGACTTTTAAAATTGGAAAGTTCCTAAACAATTTATAGATGACTTTGCAGCTCAGTTTATAGTCCAGTAATCTCACTTGTTGGTCAAGAATTCATTCAAAACCCACATATAACACTTACTACAAATTTCAGATTTTGCAGGCTCATAAAAGGCAAATGTCAGGGAACTCCTCCTTTCTGCAGACTGTTCCGGCAAGTGATGTGATCAAATGGCCACCTACAGAATATTTGTGAGGGTAAAAGTCTTTGTAAAAGATCTTTTCTTAAATATCCAAACCACTTGGTGCATACCTTAACATGTTATCTCAGATTGCAGAATATCTGCTGAACATGATAAAATTCAGCTACCAAGCAGAATTTTCACAAGATCCTCCGCAGTGACACCTTTTCAAAACAAGTAACTTTCAACACAGTCAAAGATGCTGGCCTACACTAATGCCAGCTGAAATCATAAGCTTTTATCTACAAGGGATCTTCACATCACAGTGTAGAAAGATGTTGATTCATCTATACTACCAGAATGGACACTTTCTGCTATTTTTTATGATGATTAAAAGTTATCTCAGAGCATTCTAACTCTCAGAGTTAGTTTGGTATCTACTGGAAGTCATAATTAAGTAATTAAAATTAACTGAAAGTTTATTTTTTGTTTCTAAAAAGAAAAAAAGAAACCAGAGACAGGTTGTCACATAAATTATCTCACTATCCAAAGATTGTTATTTATTCTCAGAGACCTCATCTGTGTTGTATATGTATATCCTATTATATTGTACTGTGTTAAAAATACCAGAATGAAGAGAATAGTTCTGAGAGGGTGAGACTGGGAAGGGGTATTATCATAGCCTGCTGTCCTACTGCAGAAAGTAATTATGTTCCTTGTCCAGTACTCTTATCTGTATTATCATGACCTGATGCCCTACTGCAGGAACTAAATACGTTCCTTGTCCAGACTCTTACCTGGAGCACTCAGAAAATGAAGAGAATTGTAAATGGCTCTAACAGTGCTTGAGAATCCAGACCTAAAATCTTCTCTAGAAAGCAGTGTAGAAATAAAGTTTTAAAAACTAAAATTTCAAGAGGAATTTACAAGATCTCTTGTGCACCTCATCAGATCAGTTTGTAAGGCCTACTTGAAGAAACTTGACGAAACCAATATTTTGGGCTAGAAAGAAGGCCTGTGATCTTTACCTTGCATCGACCACAGCAACCAACTTGAGGGTCTGGTAGAAAAATACTACCTCTGTAGCCAAAAAAAAAAGCAGCTCTTAAGAGTAAGTAAAAACCCTACAATAAAAGGAATCACCAGCAGAGAGGCAGAGAGCAGCTAATAAAACAGGATGAAGAGTTTTGGAAATATTTTATATGAATACTATGACTGAACTGATCTTGTATAGGAATCCAAATGAAAGCAAAACTACTGGTGATGGGAATCTGGCATATAGATGATCTCCATACCAGATTACAGGGCAAAATACCTTTCCAAGAGTATCTAAAGATTCCTATTTAATAAATTGTCCATTAATATATTCATTCAAAACACAGATTTTATTATTTATTACTGTACTACGCTGTCATTTTTGAGGCTTTCAGGGACTTATACTAAGTATCCACATTTTTAATGCAAATCAAGGCAAGTTCCATGGTAGGCAGAGAACTGCACTTTCTGGATCACTGCTCCCACATCTTACAAAGCAGGGAGTTAACTGCAGAAGATGGGACACATTGTTAGAGATGGTCCCTGGAGTTTCTGGTAACACAAATTAAATATATTAAGGGTTATGCTTTACATCTATTTAAAGCATGATTCTGTAGTATGCTGTACAATTCATAACAGTGAAATTACTGGGAAGTGAAATTAGTACCATTTCACACTTATTTTACACTACGTTATGAAAACCTTTAGGTATCAGAGAAAAGAAGTTAGGTTTTATTTTTACACGTCACCAATAAAGTAGAGAAAATAGAAGATTAAAAATGCTAATCTGAGGAAAGAAATTTGATTTTCATGGTATTCACGTATGTCCATCAAAGTAAAATATTATTCCTACAGTTCAAACAAGATTTCAACTGTTCTATGTTTCATTCGTAAAGAGGAGTTCTGAGTCTCGTTTCTTACTGAACCATTGTAGACTTCAATAGCTTGTGGTTTTACAACAATCACATCACTTCTTTTAAGCTGTTTGAATACAATATGACAAAAGCAACTGAATGTGATCATCTCATTTCATTCATCTCTCATTTTGTTATTGAATTACTAGAATTCTCTTTTTAATAATTTATCAGGAACCTGATCAAAGGATTAAATGCTTTCATATTTCTGAGCTAAGAGGAAGTCATGAATAACAAATACTTTTCAAGAAGTATTCAGATCTCAGAGAAAATGCTATTTTAGGGATACTTTTCCCAAGATAGCACATTCTCATAGGTGATGTGTTTTTAACTTTTGGGCTAAACCAAGATCCCTGAGTGATTCTACACAGAAATGTGTAATGATTTTACTGAATTAATGAATCATCAGGAAATCAATATCAAAGCACAGCTGACTGGGTTCCTATTCAGCACTTCTGAATCACTGCTCATTGAGCAAAGCAATCACTGGACAATGGGGGTTTTGCCTGAGCAAAATGTGAGTCAGGGGACCTGGACTCCCATTGTCTTCACTGGGAGTTTTGCCTGCATATGGAGTGAGCTGAGACTTCTGGTGAATGGGATCCATTCACAGCGTGGCTAAGTAAAGCACCCAATACATCACCATTCTGAAGTTAACACTAGGTGGTAGACATAACTGGAAGAAATACAGACGGTTTTGGAGCCATGTGAAAGACTTGTATAAAGCAGCACTTCAAGGGTATTGTCTCTTATTTCCCCTTATTTTGGCTTAAATGTTTTTGTTTTGAAAGGTATCTGGCTGTTCACTGCAACCTTCCCTTTGGTTTAACAAATTAATTAAAATAATTCCTTTTCTTGCATGCAGTCTGTGGGCGGAAGAGACATCCCTGTTTGGAGGGGAAGAGTTGACATCCTTGTCGTTTAAAAGGGAAATCTGTTCCATTGTTCACACTCTCTATCATTGCTTAGTTGGAGGAGAGAGGTCTTTCTAACCAGTTTTCAGCATAAGAACATAAGTGCACATCCACTATCTAGACAGACAGTCTCAGCTACACATCTGTAATACAAACTCTCCCATGGACACATGTTGGTATGGGCAAGACCTTCAATTCCATATTCCAAACCACTGATAGCTGGTATAGGAACACAAGTAAAAGATAAAGGTGGAAAATATAGAGTGAGTTAAAGAAAAAGATCAAGATAAAAGGACAAGGAAAGGGAGAACATAGCACAAGAGAACAAAGAGAAAAGGAGTATTACAGACGACACAGAGAAATCTCATAAAATAAGGAAGGGTTTGGAATAGGTGTCTAAGAATCAAATAGGGCCAAGGTCTAAAAATAATCCTCAAAACTTCCATTCACCATTTCAAATGAAAAAAAAAGAAAAAAGAACTGTCCTGAATCACTTTTCAGTGGTCAGTTCAGGAGTTAAAACAGAGATAAAGTTAATGTAAGTAAAGGGATAAGGAGAGAAGTGAACCTGCAAAAACACAGGGAGTAGTTGGTGTACCTAGAAAAAGAGGACAAGTGGGTACAAGGACATCAAATTAACTTTTAAAACTTTTTAGTTTAGAAGGAAGCAGAATGGATGGAGGAAGTGACTGCATGAAGAAACAAACCCAGTATGTATTGTATAACAACTTTGTAAATGGGGAATAAGAAATGGATGAAATATTAGATTTACAAGTCTCTCTCAACAATTTCTCATCTCAATGAAAAGGCTACTGTTTGTTTTCTTTCTGTAGATGCATTTAAAATGTAAGCCAGAAGAGCTTTCATTGTAGGACACAGAAATTTAAATAAAAACAATGTACAGTGTAGTAATCCTTTGTCCTGTTACAGAAAGACAGTTTTAAAATGTGGACTCAGTGTGGGTTTTTTCTTGATTTTTAATAAATCTTATTACAATTATCTGAATTATTTTGCAGGACATTGATATTCATACCCTCTCAGAAACTGAGTGAAGAAACAAGTTCTGAACAGAACAAATTGAGGCAACATATCACACCAGTGATATCTCATCTTTCCTTTGAGACATAATTGTTCACCGTATCTAATGCTTATTTTTCCTATAGATATGAAGACAGGCATTTAAACACTTTTCAAGAAGAACAATAAGTAATAAATATTAAAGGACAGTTTCTATTTTAAGCAAATTTCCGATTACCAGTGAGTTCTGTGAACTCTGGATCCCAACAGAGAATGGAATTTCAGAATGAAAAACACAGCAAGAAAATAAATGCTGACCACCACACAGCCTGAGTGTCTGGATGCCATAGATCCTATGAAACAGATATTTTGCGATCTTCCATGGTATATTAAACAGAGTTTGTCCAAAAGAAAATAATTACTTTAAATCATCCTATCCTGTCATGCTACCATCCTATCCTGGGCTAAAGAGGTAGAAACAAAAAGACTTTCTGCCACTCTGTTTTGCAAACCTGATGCTGCTTTTTCCTTTGCTGAAAATTTGCATGTTTTCTCAGAGCCTGTTTCTTTCTCACAATAAACAATGCAAAGCCCTCCTGCCAAAAAAAGTCTGAATACTAAACAGTTGCTATTATAGTCACTATTATAGGAGCAACTTTGAGCTGCATGCTTTTAAATTATAATTATTTTTACAAAAGATTTTTGTGTGTCTTGATTGCAGTAATTATGATTCCATAGTAGTAAATGTCTATTTAAAGAGTCACGTTAGCTTGCTGCTCCAAATAAATTAGTTTCCTTAAATGAACTTCATACAAATGAGTGATTTTCTTTGCATTTATTTTACTTGCTATGCTAACAACAAACTAGGTTGTATTAAACAGCCAATAAGCCATTGTTTCATTATAAAAATAGCTATGGACAAAGATGTCAAGTGAAAGCAAATGTTTTTTTAAATGTACTTTATGCAGATAATATATTCTAATTCAGAAGGGTATATTACTCTATAGTCATGTTTTTCACTCATCTGCCTTCGATTTATATAAGGAGATTGTGTCAAGGGGAAAAAAAAAGCACTGACAAAGGAAGAAATATTCTGAGACCATATCTGTATGGAGCAGCACATGTGCTAGTGTTAAGCCTGCACAAACCTGCATGCTGTCTAAAGGATAGACAGTATAAACAATAAAAAAGACCCAAGCGATGGCCTTCTTCAACAACCAGTCTGGGAATTAAGACAGAAAACAGTTCAGCCAGTGGGACACCCACAAATAGTGCTATTATCCCAAAGCAGGACCTATGTGGGATCATTGCTCTGTTGCCACCGTGACAGGCAGGGATTGGAGGTTATGATTTAAAGTACCCATGACAGTGTGTACTGTCAGCCAGAGCTTCCCCGAGGCACTCTCTGCAGCTCTGTCGATTCACAGGCTACTGAAGTTTAACAGCTGAGGCAAAAAAAGGTTAAAAAAAAAAAAGAAAGAAATCAGGAAGAGGAAACCAAGAGGGACCTAAGCAACAGGGGGTAGCAAATTTCTGGCTCCGATGCCATGCTCTTTTGTAACTGGCCACAATGCTGTATTAACTTTTCAAATGAACCTGTCTCTCCCTCAGTGCCGATTTCAGTGGTTGCCACTGGCTGTGGGAAAGCCAGTGAAGCCATACTATACAGCCGTTTGCATCTGAAATGCTATCAGCTACCCACACGATCCCATTAGATTTCTTACAATGACACAGTCCCATCCTAAGCCCCATCCTTCCTAGACAACCTTGCCTATTCTTTGGTGAGAATCGCCCCATTGTACATACAGACATTCACATCCTTGATAAGACAGTTAGGGGAAAAGTTCACGAGCCACATCCTCTGCTAGTATAACTTCATTTCCCTTCCCCCTTCTCCCAAGAGTGAGTGGTGATCTGACTCCCTGTGCTGAAAGGAAACAAGGTTGTCTATTCAGCTGCAGTCAGATATACAGTGTGTGTTAAGGCCCAGACAGCCCATGATGCTGAGTGGAGATACTAGAGGTTCGTGTTTCTCTGCTGGGAATTTTCACAGAGCAGAAAAGGAATGCCGCGTTTTTGTGTGTAACTTCCGACTGCCAACTGACAGAGTTCAAAAGCATAAAATCACATTTATTCTCACAGCTCAAGGCTTCGAAATGTAGGAACAGAAACAACCAAGAGGATTTTTTGGCTGGTTTGAGTGACCAATGTTAAGACTAATGGGACACTAAATAGAAACACTGATTGCTGAAAATCTAAGTGCCACTGATTGGATTGGCCAGTACTACTCATCACTCAGACTAATCTTTGCATTTCAAATGTTCTTTGAATGGAATAGTAGCATTTTCTTAAAATATTGAATCTTTACAATCAACAAAACAATTATGGCTTTTTTTTTTAATAACTGAGCTTAACCAATTATTTACAACCTATCAAATATAAGCTAAGTTCAGCATAACCAGTAGAGGAAGCTTCCTCCTAAGAGTGACCATGAGCAACATTTTGTGATTAAATTCATGGAGTGATCCTAGAAGCTGTGAACTGGGTTCCTTTAGGAGAAACAAAACCAGATCATACATTCTAAAAGGTGTTTGGGCCACCAAACAATGACAGAAGTAACGCAACATAACACTGCTGCAGTGCATGTTCTGCAAATGTTGTGTACTCAGAACCACCTATGGATCTGCAGATCTCTTCCTGCAGCCCTCCATATTTGCTAACAGAGCACAGTCTATGTCTTTTTTGATGTTGTAGTGCACATGCAAATATATAAATTACAGCAGTCTATGTCCTTCCACTGTCTTCAATAAAGCAATATAATAACTTTCTCTACAGCAAATATCAATAAAAAATAAGGTATGTTTTTCACATTCAGCTGGCCAAAATAGACATATTCATCAAATCCCCCACTGATAAACATATTTGAAAAGAAACAGAAAACAAATCTCAATTTCTCATACTCATTTTAGCATGCTCAAAAGAGCAAGAGGCAATCAAATATCTCAGGACAAAAAACATGCCATGTCCTGTGGAAATATTCAGGAGCCTAAGGCTGGGGTCTTAGCTCTGCCAAATATTTGCTAACTTTTGTGGATTAAATTTGACCTCTTAGAAACTCAGTTTCTTCACTGATACAACAGTGTATAATGGCAACAGTCTAAGCTGGATTGGAGCTTGCAAAGGAATCATATATTTCCTCATTTTGTCCAACTTCATTGAAGTCTGGGGACATAGTGACATGCCATTTACCATGAATAAACCTATTCTTTCATAAGACTTTTTTTTCAGTTTTACCATTGTGATATCAACAAGACTTCACTGAGCTCCTACCTAAAATTCCAAAATTTCAAACATTCAACCAGTATTAATTTATAGTTCTGATTTATTAATGTGATGTCTTGGTTTCATAAATGTTAAATGTTAATGTTAAAAAGCTTATTTCAGCTGGGATCCATGCACTCACACACAGTATTTATTGCTATCTGGGAAATGAAATGGTTGTACAATTTGTTGCTTCATTTCCACTTCTTGCATTTACTACAACTGACTTCCCTGGGTTTTTGTTTGATAGCTCTTGTCAGCTGAAAATAACAATACTTTATGTTTGAACAGCAGCTTCCACTCTAATACCTTTACTTATTTTACAAAGGCATTCAGATGCTTTGCCGACATGCAAATTGCATTTACTGACGGACTTTGTCAGCCACAACCAAACAGGGCTTGGGTTTGCCACAGCACATGATTTCAGCTGGCTGAACCCAAGCTGCCTGGGAGGATGAGGATCAGGTTAATGCCAGCCCTTGCCCTATACCTGCTTTTCCCTGCCTTGCAAGCCACCTGGTGCATTGTCAAAGAAGGGCTGAAACTGGAACCCAAAGCATAAATTAGTGTGCTGAGCTAGTATGACAACGTAGACAGGCTCATCCAGGCCTTAGATCAATTTTTATGAGAACAGATAAAAAAACAACCAAACACAAAAACAAAACCCCAAACCAAACCAAAATAAAAAATACCCACCCTGAAGTATGCAGAAATTATTTTATCTATGTAAAATCGGCGGTTGTACCCATGAGTGCTGCTCTGTGTTTCATAAAATATTACCAGTGTTTTTGGTAATTTTTATATTCTGAGTGTTGGCTGATCCAATCTGAAGTCTACAAAGTGCCTAGTAACTTTTAGGTTGCTCTTCCTAGAAATCAATAATCCTGAAAATACTATAGATAGAAATACCAATAACATTTGAAATTTGTCTTAGTCCTAGTATTAAACACTACATGCCAAATCTGTTAAATCTATTGTATATGTAAAATGAAATTCCAGTGCATTTTAATTATGTGTGTTGCAGGGTGACACTGTACTATGATCTCTTTTGACTGATTTTTTTTTTTTTGCTGTCCAGGGATATCTAAAATACACAGGGTTTTACAATATAAAGGATAATAGCCTTGATATAGTATAATTTCCCTATATCACCATCAGTTATAATCAATAAAAGAAATCAATGTCAGGAGATGAAGGAGAGAGAAAAAAAAGATAACAAATTTTGAATTTATTACCATGAAAGCTCTTAATATTCTGTTTTCCTGAGCACTGTGTAATAATATCTGTTGTCCACTGAGAGCTAATAAAAGTATCACTACTGAAGTTAAGATGAGCTGTATGACTGATTATTGTCTATTTTAATTTTGCCTCACTGAATAGCTAATCCTCTCAAGGGATTATTCTCAATGCTCATAGACTCCATTATTAATGAGAGTATTAAATTGTGACATGCTTTTGGATCACCTCATTTGGGGCCTGACCCCTGTACGATTATGGCAAGTGGATCATTACCATTCATACGAACAGAGGGCAGAACTTATCTGGGAGGTTTTGCAGAAAGCATGCCACGCTCCCAAAAGAAAGATCAAACAAGAAGATCTCTAAAGACCAAAGGTTAGTTAAAAGGTCAGTTCCCAACTACAGACAAAATGGTGAAAGTATTTAAAAACTGCACTTAAAAGAAATAAATGGAAATAATAATAAAAAATGAGATAGGCACTTCACCTGCCAGGTACAAGAAAATACAGCATGTGTTTCTGTGTTTGTAACACAATGTGTCAATATATTAACTTGATTTTTTTAGAAGTCAATTAGTACATTAATTTAGATGCTTATTTTTTTCTTAAGTTAGAAACCAAAGATCAAGATTACATGATACACAGTTAAATCTCTAACCTATGTTAATCATGAGCAAGTTTGGAATAATTGTAAGACTATTTTTCTCTATATCATTATTTGAATCACATTCAAATTAGAAAACACTTTAGCAAAACCATTACTTTGACTGTGTGGAAGTAAATGTGCTCTTAAGTTTATTTTGCACCAAATTGTTCTTTGTGTATCTAGTACATAAGTGATTTCCTGTACACTTTAAATGACTTTTCAGGAAAAGAATTTAAAAGTCAACATCATCTGAAAACAAACCTTTATAGGTTAATATAGATAGATGAATTACGTATTTATCATAAATTCATATAAATTTCAATTTACAGTGTTTGTCTTACAAGGAAAAGCACTTAAAATCTCATGAAAGATCCACTGAAATATAATTATGGAATATTTTAACCTAAATTTATCAACATCTAAAAGGAAAGAGTTCCTCTAAAAAGGAAAGTTCTTTGGGAGTTCCCCTGGCTTCCCCCAGTAAGTATCTTTTCAACAGTACACATTTTGAAATGCTAGAAAAACTGAAGGCCATTTATTTCTCAAAAGTGGATGTTTTATGCCTTTCCCTTTGTCATTCATTCTCTGATATTGAAACTGGCTGAATGGGGGCTTGCTACCAGTGAGTTTAAACACCTAAAGAACAGGCAGGTCTTCTTGCGTGTTTTGAGTATCTACAAGAAACATGCAAAGAATTATAGCAGATTATGTTTTTCACTATCCTTGATAATGCTCCAGTTGCTTCTGAGAGAGGTCTGGTTCACCACCCTGGAAAAAATAGATCTTGAGTAGCTGTCCTTAAGAATTAGAAAATACATGGTAGCCTCACACTGTGCCTCTTTTTAGAAAAAAGTAGCGTGCTCGTAAAATTTATCATTTATTTCAAAAACCACAGGAGTAGAGTTATATAATTATGTTTAGGCTTTTTAGATATCCAGCCTGGAATGTCTAATGAAGAAGCGCTCCAGCCTCCCCTGCTCTGTGTGTGTGCGATCCTTCAATTCTTCCCGGATTCTGATTTTGCATTTCTAACGAAGCTGAACTGACAAAGCGTGAAAGTGGTCTAAAAGGAAAAAAACAAAGAAAGTGACCCTGCTTTCACTGTGCCAAGACTAATCAATATTCCAGAAGCTCCGCTTTCCGCCGCTCTCTGCTGATGTGTGGTTTGGTGTGGGTTGGGTTTTTGTGGTTGGTTTGGGGTTGGGTTTTTTTTTTTCCCCCAGCGCTGCGCTCAGAGTCTCCTCCCCTTTCCTTAAGTTACAGTGATAGTAGGTTGGCGAGCTCCTGAGCACATGCAGAGTGTGGGTCCTGCCCCGCAGCTCCGTGGTCTCCGCCGCGCAGCCCCCGCACCCTCCGGCACCGCCGCGCCCGCACCGCGGGTCCCGCAAGGTGAGCCCACCCAGACCCTCACTCCGCCTTCCCGAGGAAACTCCGCAATTTGTCGCTCTCTGCCTTTGTATCTCACTCATTGTAATGATCCTTTTGGCTGTGTTCGTGTTCTTTTTTTTTGATTTTGGTGTAAGTTGCACAGGACAGATTAGCTGCGTTAAACGTCCTGGAAAGAAAAGAGGCTGTGAAGAATTTTTATTATTATTACTATTTCTTCTTCTTCTTCTTCTTTTTTTAAATACTTCCACTAATTGTTCTAAAAAAAAAAAAAAAAAAGTCCTGCTTGCACACAGTAGTCGTGTCCGAGGTAGAATATCTTGATTTAAATATCTAGCTCAGTCCCAGGATGTTTCCACTCTTTAAAGGGGCAAAGCTTATAGTGTGCTGTTAAAATTCAGGAAGGATATTGCATTAAAGTGCCAATCCTGAAACACATGGGAGCAGGACCGATCAAATCCCATCCAAATAAACTTACAACATGAAATTTCGTTTAAAATATGCAGGTTGAAACCTCTGTGTATTTATATTCTAAAGGTTTCACTAGGAAAAAGAAAATGTATTTAAGCACACTTGATTTATTGAAAGTAAAATGTTAGAGTTGAATTGCTTATAAATGGAGAGATATTTCAGCAGAAGTACCTAACTCTATCCATTTATTATTTTCTAATTTCTTCTTAAAAACATGCCAGTGTTTTAACTAAGACTTCAGAAAATGGGATTCTCAGCCCGGCAAATACCTTTGAGTATGCTCCATTATTAAACAAATTCATACCCAGCAGCCACCCACAATTTAAAATAAAAAATAATGTCTTAATGAAAAACGTTCAATACTAAAACTTTTTAAGGTTGATGATCTGTGTGATTTCTTAAAATCAAACACTGTGTGATTCTTGGGTTGTCCTGCGCAGGGCCAGGATTTGGATTCACTGATCCTGATGGGTCCCTTCTAACTCAGTATAATCTCTGATTCTATGATATATGCCCGTAATTGCTATCAGGCCAAGCTAAGCATTACTCTGCAATGTGAGTCTGAAGCAACAATTTAAGTGGGATATTACTTCTGATGTTTTACAGATGTGCTCGTGGTAGTTTATACAGTTAAAAGATGAATGTTATTAACATAAAAATGTCAAAGTCATATCTTCTAAATAGTTGTTGAGGGATAAATAAACTATTCCTGCTGCCTTTTGCCATGTGAAAATGAGGAACTGAGCCAATGCATTCAACCATTTAAAAACATCTGAAATGCAGAATACTTTAAATGTACCAGTTTGAGCAAAATATTTAGTTAATGTGAAGGTGAGCTAGATTTTTTTTCCCAAATAATAAGGACCCAATAAAAGGGTTAAAAGCAAGTCTGAAAGATAGTTTTAAACATTATAACACCTTAAGTTTCTACGAGTTGTACTGATTTTACATTAGCACATTACCAGCAAATGCTAAGCAAAAGTTACTCCTCGGGTTTACAGCATGACAGCAATACAAGTTAATTTCTAAAGACATGAGACATGTATCTGATTGTATCAAACACTGCAATCAACAGCTTAGATATTACAAACAATACAAGTGTTACTGAAACACGAAGAATACTTGCTTCCATGTAAACATAAGGCTAATCATTCCTCTGAAATCTTACTGCAATGCTTGATATTTCTTGTCTTGCAGGTTTCTCCAGTACTTCCCACTTCAAAGAGTCTTCCACTTTCCTGAAAGGATATTGACAGAAGTTAATTACAAAAGAAAACTTTCTGCAAGATAGATGACTAAAGGTAACGGAGAAGACCCAAAACCTGGAAGTAGGATGGAACGCATTCAACAAGGAGTCCGGAAACGTACACTTTTGGCAAAAAAAAAAGTGCAGAGCATAACAAAGGACGATGTTAAGAGTTATTTAATGAGGAATGCCTTTGTGCTCTTCACCGTTGTTGCTGTGATTCTTGGTGAGTAACTTGTTCAATAGGAATATTCTGTTCCCCTATGCAGTTGACAATGACAATGTGCCTGGGTGATTTGCATCACAAATGTGTTCCCAAATTCTTCTGCACTGATAAGAATGTTCTGTCTTGGAGAGTTTTGGCTGTGACAGCTGCGTTTTGAAGTTTAAGGAAGAGTCATTTAATTATTCTAGTTAATTCTATGAAGAATTTTGATGAAAAAAAATCCCAAACAGCTGTTTTATGACTATTCTCTTAAAGAATCATATACAATATCTGATTTGAATGCTTTCAATTATATTTTTTTCTACAAAAGTCATTTACAGCAAGATGCTCAGCATGGAACTTCATTTACCTTATCTGTCAAAGAATTAACACCTTGCAATGCAAACAAAAATTCTCAATGAATGAAATGAAAAGACATTTCTAAGCAAAGGTATATGATAGAGGCTCAGTCTTTTCAATTTTCCCTTGACAAATGCAAACCTAAGCACTAAATGCAAAGCAATCAAACCTGAGTACAAGTTTCTTCTCTCAGCCACTCACAATCTCACACACGTATCTTTCAGACCTAATTGAGGCAACAATGGCAATGCTACTCATTCAAAGGAGTGAAAGATAGCACCTGATTAAATGCCTTTTAAGAGTATATGGAGGGGAATCCAGAACATCAAACAGCATTTAGATTTGGAATGCACCAAAATGCAAATTTAAGATATTGCTACATACTTTCAAATTAACATTAGAAAGAAGATCTTCTGAGAAAAACATGCAATTTTGAAAACTAATTTTCCTTTATATGATTACATGATGATTTTTAGTAATTTTTCCCTATGGATTTTCTAAATGGCTCCATATGTTCCATGAAATAACCATTCTTTACAGGGTGAGGAAGATCTCTCTGGCTTTACTGTATTGCTTCCACTTTTATTTTCTCACTTGTTTAAAATAAAAAATTGTACATCTGCTGCCAATGATGAAAAAGTTAAAGTTAGCACCTAAATATAAGGGTATATATCCTATGCTTAGGTAGGCCCCAGTGTCCTTCATAGTGCTGGTCTAAGTACATCTTCTTGCTATGTTTCTACATCTCTTTTAGGAATTGAAATTCTAGGGCTTTACCATTATTGTTGTTTGATGCCACATCTGCAGTGTCATTTTAATTTCAGGTTTGATGGTCTTTTTCTGGGAGACATTTATATTAATTTGCCTATTGGTAAAATAAACTACTTTGTTGATATAACAGTGATGTCAGTCTCCCATACTTATTAACTGTATTTGATAATAATTTTTTTTAATTCCTAACTAAGAATTTTATCAGTGTAACAGCCCCACTAATATCAGGACTTAAAATTTAGGCATTTTATCTTCAACGGTCAGGAAAGGCAGTACAAAATAAGCATGTTTTGAAACACTGTCCAACCTCAAAGAACACACTTGTCACCTTTCTATGCTGCATATGACCAACATGCTTTTGCAATTTTTTCACTGTCCTCTACCATCTGTGTGGCTTCCATGGATTTGTCAATGTGTGAAGTGAAATGAAACGTGGGCTGGATAAGTGTATTTGCTGTTATTACATGTTCCAATTAGCTTTAGATGACTAATGACAGTCTGTCCACAGCTCCACTACCACCTACAGCAATGGCTGAGTATCAATAGGGCTGGAACACAGTTGGAGAACTAATGAAAATGTGCAGCCTAGGTAGAGCTGGCTGCTCCAGTTTTGCTCATTAACCTATAGACATATCCAGCATAACACCAAGAAAAGAAGTCTTCTCATTACTATGATGGAATGCTCAAAATTTTTCTCACATTTGTTATTTGTGGTGTAGTTTTGCAGTACCTATATATGATCAGAACAGTAAGTTCATGGTTAATAGCTCATAAAAAGGTAAGATTTGGGGCTTTTGAGAGTTTTTTGCTGTTGTGGAAGTATTCAGAAGGAGGCAATGGTTGGCTACAGAGTTTGGAAAACACTCTGTTGAACTCCGTCTAGTTTCGCCAGGACTGAGTTATTATCATCACTCAGTTGTTTGGTGATCTGCGGGAAATCAGATGGTGGGCTTGATCTTTTCCTAGCAGACAGTAATCAACATTGCAGAATTAACTCACCAATTAACACTACTGCCTGTCTCATTAGAGATGCTTGGACATGAGTCTAGATGGAAACCAAACTGTAGTCAGGCCTGGGTTGAATCATTTACAAGAAGTTATGCTTAGTACTGTGTAATCTAAATAGACAGATGACAGTTTCTAGGGCTTTCAGTCCATCATTTATAGAGACCAACCTCAGGAAAAGCGAAATTCTAGTTTAGAGAGAACATTTCTTCAGACACATTTCTTTCACATCTCTTTTACCATGGGATTGACATGAAAAAGCCTCTTTTAATAGTGCATTTCCTATTTCTTTGCTGAACAGGATTGATGCTGGTAGAGGTTAAGTGCATAGGATCTTTGCTCAGTTTCAGGACTGTGGTTTATAATAGGCACTTGAGTTTGTGTCTGTGGAAACTTGCACTTTGTTATGAGGTGGGTAGCTACAAC
Organism: Campylorhamphus procurvoides; assembly: GCA_013396655.1. NCBI lineage: Eukaryota > Metazoa > Chordata > Aves > Passeriformes > Dendrocolaptidae > Campylorhamphus > Campylorhamphus procurvoides. The sequence continues at coordinate 141,394 of WBMV01004973.1, read as the reverse complement.
ATGCAGTTCTTTTTGTTGCATACAGATATTTTGCAGACAGAGTAGAATGTTCCTGGCATTCACATAAGAAGATGAAATACAGCCATTTACACTAATTTCTGCTGTTACTCTGATTCTAAACTGAATTCATTGGCTGCTACAATACCAAGTCAACTAATCTTTTAAAAACCTGTTCATGAAGATGTGCGAAGATTTTATTCATGTTGAGAATTACTTAGCTCTATTCTCAATTTCCCAAATACCTCATGGAAGATCCTTCTGATTTCACCTTCTGTGTAGGCCAGGTCTGTGTAGCTCATTGTTACTATTTTTAGTGAAATTTCAACTACTTTCAAGCCCTTTGAGAATCTTTGAGAAAAGCAAGTCAATAAGTGAGTTATGATGCAGGTTTTCAAAATTCTTCTGGTACACTTAAGAGATATTAAATTAGTTTTCTGCAGTCAGTCTTGTTGAGACCCAGTAGATGAGAACTATTATGTGAACCTTATTTGGGAAATTGGCCACTGGTAAATTCAGAACGTCACGATGACCAGGAGCAATTTAAGGTAGGCTAGGGAACATGGTGGCTCATGGAAAATCTGCAGGAAGTCTTTGAAGTGCTAGCCAAATTACTGGCAAAATCTCAGGCAGTGCCCTCTCTCCCACGCTCCTTAGAATCATCATCCTGTCCCCAAAATGCCTTCCTTTCAGATACCCTTCCTTTATCATACTGTCTTGATTCTCTGTTACTTACCTCCCATTTTCCGAAAAATGCTACTGGAGTCCAGACTTTACTCTGGCAGGACTCCTAAATGCCAAAGAATCTCCTATGGATCCTGAATGTGTACTGAAGGAAAGACCGAGACACAGAGAGCTGCTGAGCAAAGATCCTCCTAAGCTGGTCACAAAGACATGTTGTTTTAATTGAGGGGCTCAGTGAAGCAGAGGTAGGTTGTGAAGCAAATACTATAAAAAGCAGTTTCTGTTTAGTTACTAAGGCATTTTAGCTCCAATTTGTTAGCTAGAATCCTCTACAGTGCCAGAGTTATATGTTGCCATTGTCCACTGGGACATTCAAGGGGGACAGAGATGGCTCCAGTTCTGTTTTCTGGCTACTTGTCCACTGAAGAGGACACAAAACTGCCTGTGCCACTGAAATCAGGGTTCTGTAACTGACAGCAGTCTCACAATAGATGTGAAATGTGGATAGGCCCATACAACATCTGTTCTGCAACAGCATGAACCATATGGAAGATTCCAAATCTTTCCAATGTCTTTTAAAAAAAAAATCTAGTTGAAGGACAGGAGAGATAAAGACATGGCCAATGCCCCTTGTCCCTGAAAGAAGCAAAATATTTAATAAAGCTTGCAAGTGATCCTTCATGATTCACAAAACCCTTACAATATCAGAACAGGGAAAAGGTTTGCAGAGAATCAAATTATTCTCTCTACAACCCTACTGTCTGAAACAATAGTTTAAAATGAGACCTAATAGTTGCAAGTCTGTAATACACAGGTAGGAAAAATCCTGGATAAATGTCCACAGAAAGGACAGCCTCTTGTGTGTTGAAGTAACATCTTTCCTGCTTTTGACAGATCCCCTGTATCCACATAAGGCTGAAGCTGACATACCCAGGAAAGGGCATTTGACCCCATTATACATTGACATTGAACACTGAGACAATGCCTAAGGCAGCCTTTGTAAAATTTGCATGAGAACAAAGCAAAAATCCATCACTAAAGGAGAAACAGCTGTGGGACTAGAGTTTTAGGTGAGAGAGTATGTTAAAACATGAAGAGTGAAATATGTTACCTAAAAAGGAATAAGATAAATGCAAGAAAATCAAGAGAGTTTGGGTACAGCTAAGAAGAAATTAATTCTTTTTATGCTGAACTCAGGGGCTCACACTATCCCACTGCTCTCCTAAAGAACCTGACTAGCACAATTGCTTTCTCAGTGAGTGGCAAAACCTTCCAAAGTAATAATCTGAAAAATTTGTTAATCAAAAACTTATTTATTTTTGAACTATAAAATAGTTATTATTTGGGAGTGAAAAAGCTCCATAAGCAGACACCATAAAACTTAGAGTGACACTTAAAACTTCAAAAGGGATTATTCTTTTCAGAAGGGAGAAAAAAAGCATAGAAATACAAAGAACTTTAATTCAGCTATTGAGAAGCCAGTCATAAAAGACAGACTGTGCAATATGAGCACTACTCCAGTTTAACAGTTACTTGCAAAGTAAAATTATGTTAACATATTATCACAATCCCCATTTCTTACCATTCACTCTGGTGCTACTGAAATGAAACAGCACTGATTGTTGGACTGCCACACATGGCAGAGAGTAGCAGCAATAAACTTGGCTACTTTGCGAATCAAGCATTTTGAAGAGAGTAGCTGTCATATATGCAGTAAAGATGCAAAGTGTGTTAAATATGTGCTTCTATTTTCTCTAAATTGTCAAATTGCAAAGTGATGCTTGAAAGTAGTATGTCTGAGTGGTCATATAAGGGTCCAGAGAAACATCCATTCACTGCTCTCTTCATACAGCTTGTGAAGAGGCAGTTTGGATTCTCAAAATTCTCTCTAGAATTGATTTATGTAATATTGCTTCTTGCAAATCATATTTGAAGGCTATCCTGGGTGAAATGCAGGGCAGTAACTGCACAGGACAGTTAGGATGTGGTTTCTCAGAGATTTTACAAGAAAATTCGCTGGATGCCAGTGTAGTATGGCCATCCTGCTATCAGCAAATATGTTACAGCTGAAACAGCAGTCATCTCAAAGATGCAAAGAAACTTTGGTGTTGAACACCAAAGGGGACTGAAAAAACCTTTCATCGTGAAATAAACTAGTATTAGGGTTTGCCAATCCTTTCTATATTTCAGTAGGCATGGACTTTAATTGCTGTGGTGACTGCAAAGCAGCACAAAATCATAAGCAAGGTGCCAAAGGTTTGTATGCTGAGTGAATGTTTAACATTGTTAGATCCTCACCTGCACTCTAGCTGTTGTTAAGCTGGAATGAGCTGTCATTGGCACTGAAATGCCTTGGGGTTGGCTACAATGAAGGTGTGGCTGAAGACAGCATGTTCAGTTTATGAATTCCTGAAGCTTTCATTCATTTGGCTTAAGCTTCTCACACAGTTCCTTGAAATAACCAGGTGTCTAAAAGTTTCCAGGGATTATGATATGAAATAAAAAAACATTTTTATAAAATACTTATATTCTTAGGTGAATCAAAATAAAATGCATTTAAAAACTATACAAAGAAATCTAAAATTAAAGAGAAGTAAAATTCTTCAGATCTAGAAGTTAATAAGGCTGACAAAAAAGTCAGATATAAATGCAAGGATTGTGGTAATTTGTAATGCAACAAAGACTTACAGATCAGTAGCAGAAAGATTGTGACTTTTTTTCATGCCTTGTTTAAAGAAAATCAGATGGTTTGTAACTACCAACCCTATAAAATAATCCATATTGTCACATTAGTTGTTGTATATCATCTGTCCATCATCACAGTTCTTTTCATTTACTGTGCATTTCCTTCAGATTTTGTATTTAATTCTATTTTCTATTACAATTCAGTAATCTTACAGTAAGAAAACTTACAATAAGCCAGAAACTGAGGGGCTGGAGCATGTCCAGCGACAGGCAATAAATCTGGGGAAGGATCTGGAGAACAAGTGTGATGAGGCACAGCTGAGAGAGCTGGGGGTGTTCAGCCTGGAGAAGAGGAGGCTCAGGGGGAAACTTACCATTTTCTACAATCACCTGAAGGGAGGGTGTATCTAGGCGGGGTCAGCCTCTTCTCCAGGTAACCAGCAATAGAACAAGAAAAGGCCTCAAGTTGCACCAGTGGAGGTTTAGATTGCATAAGAGGAAAAAATCGCTTTGTTGAAGGGATGTTAGGCGTTGGAACAGGCTACCCAGGAGGGTGGTGGAGTCACCATCCCTGGAGGCATTTAAAAAAGTGTGTAGATTTGGCACTTGAGGATATGGTTCAGTGGTGGAACTGGCAGTGTCTGTTTAATGTTTGGACTTCATGATCTTAGAGGTCTTTTCAAATCTTAATGTCTTTATGATTCTTTGGGATTTAGCATACATTGCAATATATTTGTCTCACAGCATATTACAATTCAGTTTAATCTCCAGCTTTGGAGCAATAAGGCAATGCAAGTGATGATTTAAAAAAAATTAGTAAGAAGCTAAGACATTTTCTCCTTTTAAACCAATTTCTTCATCTGTGTTGTTCAAAGAATATGCTATGGTGTCTACAAGGTGTATTAAAGAACAACTAGACTGCTCACCCATGAGTTTTAAATTATTCATGCATACAACAAAAATATACAGAATGAAGCAGGGAAGAAACTATGAAAAATTGATAAAGAATAAGTGGAAATTATTCCAGAGAAATTTTACTAAGAGCTGGATTGTTCCATTTATCAACATTTCAGACTTGAAGCTGTACAGATACTGTTTGTACTTTCAATGAACACAATGAAAACACAGGGTGTGAAACCTTTTAAAATCCATATAAGAGAAATTTATTTTGATAATAGGTTTTATAAGACTATTTAAATAACAGTAAAATACTAGGTCTGATGAACTGTTCAGCAGGAAATTAATTAAAGGTCATAAAAGAGGCAAAGAAAACCAGAAGGATAAGAGGAAAAACAGGACAGTAACAAAATGTTAGTGCTACTCATATTTTGTGGTTTTTTTCCCATGTCCTTTCTTTTAGCACCAGTTATATTCACCTTTTAAATTCTTGTTCAATTCCTTACATTGAAAAAATACATTATTGTGCTTGAAATTTGACATGCCTATGTATTTTCTATTGGCATGGATAGAAGATCATAAATGAAAATAAGCTTGAGAGTTACAAAGTGTGTGCTTGTCTTTCACCATTTATTGTAACTCGGCATAACTGAAAATTGATTTTTTTAAAAAAAAAGTCTACAAAAGGTTGGGCTCAAATGTTAAGTATTATTTGCACTGAAATATAATCTAGTTCCTCAGACTGGCTCTAGCAAATGCTTTGGTTTGACCATGCACAAGGGCTAAAATTAAAAAAAATTAGTAGAATTGCCTTTGTATTGCAGGACCATTACTCAGGAATTCGTGGGAGTACTAACCAAAGGTAGTTGGTAAACAAAGCCTACTGCATGTATTTTGATCTCTTTTACAATAATTTTGATTTGGGAACACATACATTAAACAGACATGGATGTGCAATCTAGTCCTTCAAAACCTAAAATGTAAGCAAAGAAAACTGCATATGGGGTCCAGATCTCAGAGCTGCCTATCTTTTTAAGTGCATGATCCAGAGTTAGGAGACTTAAAGGGTAATCCCACAAGTCCACAATCTGAGCATGCAACTGCCTAAAACTTGCAGGAGAAAAACAGACAGACAAACAAACAAGCAAACAAACACACAAGTTTGCATTCCTACTCCCACAACTTTCTGAGTGAGTCAGGGCCACACCAGATATTTTCACCCACTGAAGATCCAGAAGCACAAGAGCCCTCACCTTGGGAATGGTGTCAGCAACACTTGAGCAATTGGGTTACTCTTTTCCTTTCAAAAGGCAAGTAACAGGAGGATGCAATTCTACTATTTCTTTCAATGTTGTGCTACCAGGTAGGAGGAAATGCAAGTCTAAAGACAAGTACATATTTCAAGAGAGCAAAATGCTGCATAACGTTTTAACCTATTGACTAAAACGCTCACCTATGACAGGGAGCCCAGGCTGTGAAGTGAATCTGTTAGCAAGAACAGGAACACAGGGCATTCCAATTCCAGTTGGTTCTATGCATTCTATGTGTGTCTGTTGTGTTCAGTTTCTAGTCACTCAGGACTTAGACTGGAATTAGGCAAATAGTTGTTTAGGTCATGGCAATTCTGAGCAAAACACAAGCAGAAGGATGAGAAGTGAGGAGTCTTCCAAACCAAATGGTGAAGTGCCCGTTTGCTTTATATAGATTTTCAGAACTATGCTTTTTTTATCTGGAGGGACTTTAAAGGTCACAGCTTGGACTCAGGTACTTACTGTGTAATTAAGTATTGTTCCAGGTGCAAGTTTCCCTTTGCTATTTTTGTGGCCTTTAAGATAGGGAAATTCTAACACTCTGAATAACACCTAACAGTGCGAAGAGACGCATCATGACGTATATGGAGGCTACATCTAAATTAATGATCATGAGTTAACTCACAAGAAGTTAGGCATCATACTTCTTTTTAATTGACTCAAATAAAACACTTCTGGAAATTCATGTGTTGAAAGAGGCTGTGGGCTAATAAACTAAATAGTTGGAAGGTTGTATTTATGAATAGTTTCACTGTCATACTGAGGTTTTCAGGGATGAAGTAGCTCAAGTAACAAAATCAAACAAATAGAGGCTGAAATCATCCTAGTTATCCTTTTCAGAAGATGGTAACATGATTCCAGGAATTTCAGCCATGAACCCAATTTCCTTATGGAAAGAATTCACTGAATGAAAAATCAAATGTAAATAAAGGGTTACAGTAATGTTTTCACCTGATGTGGTGTATTCTATAACAGGAATTGCTCCTTCCCAGACTGTCCAGGGTGCTTGCATGTCTCGCAAAATACTGGATAAAAAAATTCTTTAAAATCTTTTAACAGAGTCTGCCACGTGTTATGTTCTGTAATCCAAACAGTTCTGGGGTAGGCATATCTTGATTCAACAAAATACTTAATCCTAACTGGTAAACATGTCAGTTACAGATTTAGAATATCAGCACTAAGTTAAATTAACAGGTGGTTTTGTAGGAATTAAAAGTTGGGCTAACTGCATAGAGATAAGAATGCATAATTTGAACGTCCTGCTAATGATGGTGTGAAACTGTGTATCAAGACAGCCTAGCCTACAATGAACTGTTTGTAGTGTATGTCTAAGCTGGAATTAAAAAAACAAAGCCAAATCTCAATGTCTGCATTCATGCTCTCTGTTACTCTGCAGTAGAAGTTCCTCAGAGTAGAGCTCTGTTTTCTCTGCATGTTTGCACAAAGTTCTTGGCCCTGAGGGATCTCAGGTTCATTGACTGCAATTCCTTAGTGCTACTATACTGTAAAAAA
>WBMV01004973.1:71583-134289 GCA_013396655.1 Campylorhamphus procurvoides | reverse complement strand
AAAAAAAAAAGAAAATAATATGGATGGGCAGCTGTAACTATAGCAGGGAAAAAGAGAATTCAGTGCTGTTAAGGAATATGTCAGTTTGAGAAAAAACAGGAACAAGAGAAATGTAAAGGCAGGAAAGAAACTGTGTAAACTTTCAGAGAGCAGCTTTGTTATCTGTTGGGATCTGTATTTTATGGGAGTAAATACATTAACACTAGTCAAGAATGTGAAGCAGCAAAGTAAATCCAGGCAGCAAAGAAAGAGTTATTACAGTAACTTTGTAAAGCACCATAATTCTAAGTAATACTTCATAATATATAATCTGACATATACTGTGAATGCCTGATCTTTTTAATATGCATAGTAAGATATTATTCCTATATTTTCATTGAATTATTTGATTTTTTTTCATTAAAAGTATTTTTTCTATAGCTCAGAGACTAACAAGAGTACATAAACTAGACATAGTTTGTCTTTCAATGAAGTCTCTTGTCTGAGGATGAAATGAGGAATAATGTCCCTATTCCATTGAGAACAGTCTGCTTCAGTGCCAGCAGTGAAAACTCTTCTTCATTCCAAATCCTCTACAAATGCCCTGCAATTGCTCATCTCAAAAAAAAATAAAATAAATTGGGAGATAGAGAAATCAAAGAGGAGAAATTAGAAATAAATACAGAAACAGGTCGAGGAAAACAAGGAAAAAAATAGAAAAAAATTAAGGCAAATAGAGAAGTAGAAGCCGGATAAAAAGAGAACAATCTTTTGGACATGTTCTCAAAGGAAGAAAATTAGCTTCTAATTGGGAAGAAGGGCAACTGAGCCAAATAAATGGAGACAGAAGGGAAAAAGTGTATGAGTCTAACACTGGAGCAAAGAAGGAGCAAAGAACAGATTTCAATGTTTTCTCTGAAACCTTTCTAACAGCACTGAGATGCCGTTATATCCTCAGATTTGGTGTAAAAAACTGTTCCATTTAGGCAGTACCTAATAAACCGTGATTTTCCTAATTTGTTAGTTACATCAGTTCTTCCTTTTGGCGTCAGATTCCCCATTCCAGTTGTGTGCCTTCTGCCCACAAAATGCAACAAGGCACTGCTGTGTCTGCAAGTCAAGGCAACATGCAAGTGACCAGTCATAGCTATGAAAGTGTTTCAGGAATTCAGGCACCTCCAGAGTTAGGCAGAGGATTGCAGGCAAAGGGTTTCAACATCTTAATTTTGAGCTGTGAACTAAGTGCCTCTATATCAAAGTTAATCTGGCTCTAAATGCCTGTAAAACACGTTTATTACAAAACACCTGAGGATTCTCTGCAAATTGTAATGGAATAGTGATTTTAGAAGCCTGGTGTGGTTTGGGTTTTTTTTTGTTGTTTTTTTTTTTTGGAAGACAATATCTCTCTCATGAGAAAAAAACTCTTCAGGGTCAGATGCTCCTGAGGGACTGTGGCTCTGTATATGAGCATCATGGCACCTTGTGACCCTGGAGAAAAGGTGAAACACTAACTTAAGATGCACTTTGATATCAATGTGACTCTCATTTCATTATACTTTTCCTCTGTACAAGTATTTTTTTACGGGTCCCAGACCTTTTCTGTATCCCAGTCATGTGCAGGATATCTAGTTCTTCCTTACTTCTCCCAGGATTCCCCTTACAGTATCTCTCAGGCAAAGAAGAGATAGTTGCTTATGTCCAAATTAAGTTATAGTTGCTTATGTCCCTATTCCACTTCAGTACAGACATGTAATAGAGCAACTTGAAGCACAGTTCCTTAAGCTCTCTGCTGCAGTTGCATCATGCAGTTAAAATCTGGTATTTAGGTTCAACAAAATGTGTTTCAAAGGGAAAATATCTCCCTACCTATATAAGGAAAACCTTAAGATTAAGAAGTACTGGGATTTTGTCGGCAAGTTGAAGTATTTCCTATCACTAAAGACGTCATTTACCTTTTTGTCCCACGTAAATATAGTTGTGGGCTTATCTGAAATTGGTTGTTAGAAGAAAAGGTGTCAGAACAAAATGGTAAATTAAGCAGAAACAAATTACCCGAAGAACAAAAGCAGTCATTCCAGAGCTCTGCAGGAACCTAGGAATGAAATGTCTGTGCAGCTCACAAAAATATACAATGTCCCATTAAACTGGTAGGAGCCTGATTCTCTTGGTGGCTCTATGCCAGTTTCTGTTATAGAACAAAATGTTTTTTACTTGCTGGTTACAAGGTTTTCTGGAACCGGACTCTTAACAGCTGTTACTTTAGTGCACTGTTCCACCTAGTTTAAGGTATTCTTTTCCAGTTATTTTTGAAGTTTTGTATTTCCTGCTGGAAAACAAAAAGTAACTTTGTACCCCATCTATTAAAGGAAAAGGTAATGACATGGACCTCATTTAACAGTGTTTTGAGATTTACAGTGTAAAGCAGAAGTGTGTATAACTCTCAGGGGTGTGTTCTGACTCAACTGGTAAGGACTGATAAAGCAAAAGCAGTTCTTGCACAGTCATTGATATCACAACTAATAATTTTCTCTCAAAATATGCTTGAGTGATGTTTGATTAATTGACAAGTAAAACTGCTAGATTTTTCTACTTTCTGCATGAAAATATAGCAGAGAGCATGGACATTGTAAAAAATATTAGCTCCAAACAATGTGTGGTGTGATCTAAAATAAGATAGAAACCAAAAGTTCACAAGAATTCAGTTCAATAACTTAGACTTAAAATTATGAATTACTTGATGTAATGAAGAAAGCAATCCTTTCTCTTTATTAAATGTTTACATCTGAATCTGAGTGGGCCAGGGAGGAGGATAGACGTAAGCTTCCCTAAAGTTCTTGAATGAACATTTAGATGTGGCTAAAGCCCCATCTCTCATCTTCTGAGAGTTCTGGTTCTTTCTTTTTTTTTAATTGATGTGGTATTTTAAACTCATGTGTAGGTGTGCAACTCATTTCATCCATGCAACGGAAAGAATCATGTGAAACAGCTCTCAACTATTGTGAGACCAAGGAATTTTTACAGCACAATTAGGAACTTAATTTTAACCGTGGAGGATTTTGACGTTGATTTTCAAATTCAGTTTAGGAAATTATATGACTTTTTTTTTTTTTAAACAACCATCTCCATGACATATGTCCCTAAAAATGTAGTACTACAAAGGTATTTTTGTCTTGTTACTCCAAACCCTGATTTTCTTGCTCACTTCATCACACTTTGATGTTAATCCATTGAAGAAATTTTATATAGGATGTTGTGTTTCTGAGCAGTTACAGGTATATCCATACTTCTTAAAGTCTGACATGAAGACTTTATTGTTTCCTTTCTGGTACCCAACATCTAGTATTGAAGACCATAGGCCATTCATCAAAGTCTTTCTATTTTTGGAATAAAGAATTTCAAATTATATCTATAATTTTTGTAATTTTCATCCCTTTATCACCACTGCCACAATTATTTTTGCCTACTGCTGCTTTCAAGTTTTAAATCCTCTCTTCACTGTACTCATACAGATTGGATTTAATTTTGAACATCTACATAGGTATAAAAATGACATAAAATTATTTAGTTCAAGGATTGCTGTGATTGTCATCAGGATTATATGAAAATAATTTTTTTCATAAACTTGACTATCTCACTGACAAGAACAACTCAAAAATCTTTTTATAACTCCAATCTTATTTCCTTCATAATTATGAACTGTACAAATTACTTAACAATACGATTCTGTTGTGAAACTACTCACATGTATACAATTCAGCTTGTTAACTTAAACAAGGACTACTGATTTTTGTGCAGGAAAAGCCTCACAAATTCTGTTGAGAAATCTACTCTTTTCCGCAGTGCAGAAATGGTACACCATTTACCATTTGAGAAGTCAGGCTCTGATGGCGTTGATTAGTTGTTCTTTTCTGTTACAAAGGGTAGACAGAAACCTGCACAGCAAGTTGTGGAAGCTCGTTCCACACAAGGGTTTGTTACATTACAATTTTCAGAATGAACCTGAAACTTGAAACTTTTACTGAGAAAGGTCTGTTCCAATATTTAATCACCCCGGTCTTGATCATGGACAGTGCTAAGCACTAAAACTCTTACTGGACACAAAGTAATGGGTGGTTGTCAGAACACTGCACCCCTTCCAAAGCTTTGGTACCTTCTATCAGGTCTTGTTTCACGACTTTATTCTGATGCTTTGTCTTTGTGTCTATCTTCAAATCATCATTGTATGCTGTTATCTCACCAGTTTAAGCCTGTGAATGTTGGTTCTAAGAAGTTATTTCAAAGAAAACAAAGATACCTTGCTAAGATTGAGTTCTCTGTTTCAAGAACACAGTTTTTGTTAGGAAAACTTTGCCAGATAGGATGTAATATCCAGTATCTAGGTATTTAAAATCAGAATAGAAAATAAAGTTAAATCTTCATTTAATATAAAATCAAAAGAGACTGGTAAAATCATGCTGTTTTTCTTTCAGTATCACACGTTACAATGAGGAAATAATTTGCTTAAATTTCTTCCTGAGCTGCTAAGATCACGTGTGAACACAATTAATTTTCAGAAATATCTGTGAAACAACTACTACCATATCTATTTTATAAGCAGAGAAACTGAATCAAAGAAAGCTTGCTATGTCTTGGGCATGGCTGCATATAAATTAATAGCAGCGCTGAGATTAAGGTTGAAGAATTAGTAACTGTTGGGTGTTGATCCATTTCAACAGAATACACTACCAGGGCACATTTTTTTCACATTGCAGGAATTCCTTCTGCAAACTGCAGTGCTGGGCAACACTGTAATTGTGCACAGAGCACATGAGGACAAAAAAACGAATAATTTTTGGCTCAACAGGTTTACATAGAAAGTTCAGAAACTCACTCTACCAATAATATTCATTCAAACAGCCATCTGGTTCTCTCTTAGGTCATTTTGTACTGCTTGGACAGTAGTGGAACAGATAATTGAGCCCTTATAGCATAGCATAAGGGCTAGTTCTTATAGCTGCCTCAGAAACCCTTACCAACCTCAGCGAGGCTTTGTACTAGTGCAGAGATTAATTCATGTGGAACTAATTGCAGAACTGTGGCCTAAGTAAGAAACCGGTCTAGCTCTATTTGCTTGTTATCCAGTTGTCAAAATGTAGTGCTCATTAAGTACAGAAACAAAAGGTCCAGATGAATTCTTTATATCTGAGAAATGTGTTTCGCATATAAAAAGAAAATTAGTAACACCGCAGTGGAATTTAAAACCTTATTGAAAAGAAGGAAAACTCTCAGGCAGGTCTTTTAAACAAGAATAATTCAGAGGCCTTTTCTCTGTGCATTTTGTGATGTAATTTTACCCAGAAAAAGAACCATTTATGCAAAATACACTTTGGCTACCTGAGCCTATAGAACATGAATGAGACTGAACCAAATGCCTTCTTGTCCTGCTGCTCTCTTCCACTTCATGAACTCCATGCTTGGTGCCAATGGCACTAATCACTTTTCTCCCATGCTGTAACTCTGTGATTTTCTGTTTTACTGAAGACATTTCTGGATTCCTCTACCCTAACTAACCTGCTGAAGTCCCTAAATTGGGATCAGGCAAAAGTCACTAAATTGAGAGTTACAACAGTTTCCTTATATCAGTAGACGTAAATAAGCTAGCATAGGAAGCAGAAAAGCATATTTTAACCAGCAAAAATTGGCATGAAGAAATTATGTGCTCTATCAATCAAAAAATCAAAAATCTCACTTTAAAAAAAGAAAAGGCAAAGCCACACAGTGATTAAGAATTGGAACTAGCAGTTTCCAGAAGTGTAAAATGGTACAGCATTTTCAGGACATGCTCAAGTTCTAACAGGATCTAGAAGGCAACTTGAATGCTCTGCTGCCTAATATCACTCAGGGAGCAGTGTCATGGAACACTTTAGGAAACCCAAGTCTGCCTATCTGTCAAAAAGGGCAATCCCACTCTTCTCCAAAGAACATTTGTATCTGTAGAGGTATGAACAGTTGTGTAGCCATACAAAAAAAAAAGGTGCCTCAGGGAATCTACCTGGCTAAAAATTAACTCAGTAAAATAAAATAAATTCCTTTTGCAGCAGGATCAATCCTCTCATCCAGCTTTCTATACAGTCACAATTAACCCAAACACAGTCCTAGACAGTGGGGAAAAGCACAGAATCATGATGGGATGGATAGTTGAGTTTCACCACCTGTACAGTTAATGTGTTTCAGATAAAACCATGTGTTGTTTAGCTGGATACAGAAGACCCACATCAGATAGGCACCAAACAATTTAACAATTGCAAATTGCAATTGGTTATGTCAATTAGCCAATAACTAACTAAATACTCAAATAATTCAGATGGTGCCAAGTATAGGACAAAATTTACAAAGATGTAGATGAGAAGTTTACATTGCCACACATCAGCCAATCTTTGGTTTCTATTTGGAAATGTATCTCCAGCATCATTTATCTGTTCCAAGCAAGATGAATGGATCCAGGCATTCGCTTACTCCTGTCCCTCAGGCATTGAGACCCACCTAGTAAGACCTTCCAACTCTGATGAGCTGTTTCTTTGCAAGTGTCAGTGTTTCTGAAGGCAGAAGTGTAAAACTACTTACCTCCTGCTGCTGTTTGACTGTGAAAAGACCAAACCACAATGGGATTCTCAAACACGTCTTTCGTGGTTATCTTCTCCAATCTGGAACACATCTGCAGGATCAGGCCCCACAGGGTAAACAGGCACGGACAAGACTTCTGAAGACTGGTAGCTAGTATGTATATGCATTGCATATGTGATGACGCTCAAAATCCCAGAACTCAAAACACTTGGCTGCAGCAGCAGGGGTGGTTTCCTTTTTGTTAATGCTCATTTACCTTTGACAGTAATCTAGATTATGGAAAATAGCAGCACAAGTAACCTTCTGAATAACTGTCTGCATTCTGGCCAGGACAGGGTCCATTTCTTCAGTAGCCAGGAGAGGGCATGGCCAGCACTGGGCAGCTGTTCTGTACCCCCTCAACTCATCTTCTGGGGACAGGGGAAGGGGTCCCTGCCAGGCCATAGCGGGATGGGGGAGGGGGAGTTGTCAGGGGTTTCCAGGTGGTGAGCAATCGTGTGTGAATTGCTCACCTCTTGTACACTTTCTTATTAAAATTCTTGCTGTTACTGTTCATTTTCTTATTTCATTGCTGTCTCCAGTAAATTGTTCTTATCTCAACCCATGATCTTTGTGTTTTGTGCCTCCAATTCTTCTCTGCATCCTGCCATGGAGGAGGGGGAGGGAAGGGACAGGGGAGTGAGTGAGTAGCATGTGGCTTGAGTGTTTTGTTGGAACACTAAATAAACCACAATGACTTCATGGCTTCAGTAGGACTACTCATAGTTGTAGTTGATATCGGAGAAAGTAAATCAGGACTGCGATCTGGGGCAAAATAAAAATGGTGCATTACAATCAGATATGTTGAGTAAGTACTTTATAGATATTCATGTTTAGATCTTACTACTGCTTTGAAAGAGTAAATAGTCATATCTTTTCCCTCTCTTCAGGTGTAATCCTTGGATTTTCTCTCCGGTCCTATAAGATGAGCTATCGGGAAGTGAAGTACTTTTCGTTTCCGGGAGAGCTACTCATGAGAATGCTGCAAATGCTGGTCCTGCCACTAATTGTTTCCAGTTTAGTCACAGGTAAACAAAAACAACAACAAAAAGGACCCTACTCTTTTTCTGTTCTTTTAAATAATTTGATAAAGATGCGCACATTGAGACACAAAAAATGAACATTCCATGTGCTAGGAGTGTTATAGCCTGCAAATAGAGATATCATTGCTAATGCTGCTTTAGAAACAAATAAGAGGTTTGAATTAAGGTAGGAGAAACTGAAAGACCCTTTTCCTGATTCCAAGACAGTCTAGCTGCACGAAATACTCTATGCAACTGCTTGGAAGCTGACTGTGCTCTACTCTTCTCACTTTCTGAACAGGTATTTCCTTCTCAATGTCCTACTGTTATTAAAGACAATATATCTCAAAAAAAGTAGTTCCAAAACCCAAGAACATTGAAGCTATTGATCATAGGCAATAACACATCCTATAACCCCCAATGTATAAAACATCTGTCTAACTCCTAATCTCCTTTGGCAACAGATTGGAAAAAATAGAATCATATCATAGAATGGTTTGGGTTGGAAGGGACCTTAAAGGGCATCTCATTTCAATCCTGCTGCCATGGACAGGGACACTTTCCACTAGAAGTTGTCCAGGTTGCTCAAAGCCCAATCCAGTCCAGCCTTGCACACTTCCATGGATGAGGCATCCACAATTTCTCTGGCAACTTGTTCCAGTGCCTCACCACCCTCACAGTTAAGAATTTCTTCCCAATATCTAATCTAAACCTGCGTTCTTTCAGTTTAAACCATTCTCCCTTGTCTATCATTACAAGCCTTTGTAAATTGTCACTCTACAATTTTCTTGTAGGCTCTTTAAATACTGGAAGGTTCTCTAAGGTCTCCCTTCTCCTCTCCAGGCTGAACAATCCCAATGCTCTCTGCCTATCCTATAGAAGAGGTCCTCCTGCCCTCTGATCATTTTCATGGCCTCTTCTGGACTTGTTCCAATAGATCTGTGTCCATAGGTGATAGATGGAATAGGTTTGATAGCTTGGAAGAAACTTAATTCCATCAATCTGTTTGCTTGTCTTCTAGTTAACAACTCTATTAAGCTTCTCACACTCCTTTCCATGTTGTTCCTTTACCAAGTGATAAAATATTTAATTTCTTATGATGATGTGAGCCTTGGTCCTTCTAAGCTCTATGAAAGACCTCTCAAATTTTTTAGTAATGTTCAGGATGTACCTGTGATGTACTTATTCTATAAATTATCTGAAGAAAAGAAAGCATGGATTTCAGTCTGTCAATGAATAGTGGTGTAGCTTGGAGAATTTAAAACCACCCACCATGCAGTCCCAGGCTCTAAAACACCTGATACCCTACCTTGGTGTTAGAGGATCCAGAGACTATAAGTTTTTCCATATTTCACTGATTTTCAAATATATTAATATTGAGATCCCCTCTTACAAACACAAATGGACAAAGACTCACATCTTCACAGAAACCAAAGACAGTATGTATTCACAGTTACAAAATCATTTGCCTTCTCACATTTCAAGGAGAAAGTGAAGCTTGTCTCTATACACACGTATTATATGAAAACTGAGAGTTAAATGGACACTGAAACTAGGGAGTAATTCATAAATTTTGTAGAGGAATGATGGTAGGTTTTATTCCCAATCAGTGTATAATTATAATTATTATTTTGCCATATCTTCTTGTCCCTTTGCCTTCTTCCTATCTTATTGTCCCTTTCACATGCAGAACTCCACAGTTTGTCTGGATCCTGATAGAAGAACCATTAAAAGCAGAGAAGGATTTACCTTTTACCCTTTTTCAGTGCCAACTGAGACTGTCACTGCTGCTCCATTTTGCAGGATGAGTTATTGCAGGAGAATTTATCTGATCAATTCTCAGTTCCTCCTAACTCTACATTCATATTGGCTCTCTGAGAGAGCTCAAGGTAAAACAGTAGATTAGGTAGGTCATCCTATACAAGGATTTGAATCAGTTATCAATACTCTAAGTAGAAACACTTTGTTTAGGTAAAGATTAGCAAATCCAATTTAGAGAGTCATATGCATTACAGGGAGCTGGCCTTTTGATAAAACAAATCCATTTGCTGCATCACCAGGTCTCAGTAGAGATTTTGTGAAATATCAGAACAATGAGTTTCCAAGTAACACTACTCTGAAAAGAATTTAATTCTCTGGATTCACGCAATACCTCTTTTTGATTATTCTTTTCACTTTAGAGTCTCTGGAGGCCTTTATCCTTTTTATGCCCTTTCTTTCATAACAATCATTTCCTTTATTAAGGAGAGGAATTTGGCAAAGAGAAATCTTGTCCATCAGTAAGATTTGTCCTATTATCATATAAGTGCCTTGCAATATTAAATGGATTATTCTTAGAGCTTCCCTTTGAAGTAGAGACAGCAATTTTCAAGGCGAATAACATTTTAAACTTTTTTGGTTGACCAGGGAGCAATCAGACAAAAATCAATGCAACTCACAAATGACAGATTTAAATACTTTTAAAAATCATTCAATATGCAGGATTATGTCATTTTTTCATGGAAATAGAAAATATTTCTCAGTTTATATCCAAATAAACCATGGGGAAAAACCCCCTGTATTGTGCACTGAATAATACGTCCTTTAGCATACAAGTTTTTTGTTTTAAAAGATGCTTTTACATATTTATTGTAGAACACTCATACACAAGTAAATACACAGATATTAGTGGATATCTAAACAATAATGAACTATAATCTTTACAGTACTTCCAGTTGTCAATTATTTGAATTAACACTTGGCTGTTTGCAGGTATGACAGTGTCTCCTAGATATGATGTTCTGGGTTTCCATTTGTAATTATGCAAAGTGTGCTGAATATGACCGTATGGCAATATCAGAACACATGGTCTCTGAGACATTAGAAATAGTCTGGGTATGGTTACGTTCCTTTGCAAGTTTTGTAAATGTCAAAGACATCAGAATAAAAAAGTCAAAATAATAGTTACAGAAGCTATGGGCTGTTACATAAATAAAAGATAAACTGCGAACCTGAAAACTTCTACTATACAGGTAAACAGTTCTGGTGAAGTCAATCCAGTCACATTCCTCTATCCCCTGTTTTGCTACTGCCATGGAAGAAACAATGCAGAATCACATTCAGAGATTTTTAGTCACATTTACCTTACAACTTGCTATTTTTGCACGTGATCCAAGCAGGTATGCAGCTTTCTCCATGAGATTCTATCTTCTGACGTGTATGTTACCCGGCGTGTACTAACATCTGCTTGAGAGAAAATCGAGGTTATTTGCATACCATTCACCACTTTTTCATGTTTATAGGAAAAATATGATTATATGCATATCTCTATTATTTATCTTTTGTGGTCTAGACATAAATTCAACTGCATACTCTGTGTTGGTCTTTATTGTCTACAGTCTTTAAAATGAGAGAACTCCTAAGTCAGCATTCCCAAACAGTGTCTCTTATAAAGACAAGGGCAAAATAAAAACATGGTGTATGAGAAGCAGCAGAAATAACCTAAGAAATAGATTAAATTCCCATTAGGATTATATTATGGCCAATTCTGACCTGAATTCTTATACTAACACAGGGCTGACAATTTTGCTCCATTTCTGTTTTGATTTTGTTGCAGTTATAGGAGTTCAAAATATTTTATACTTTCTAATGTCATTACAACTTAAAGCATTTGACACAAAAATTGCTTAACGCAATTATTTTAAAATATACATTGTCTCTAAGATATATGTAAACCAAATATATATACATATGATAAAAATTCAATTCATCATGAAATAGGCAAAAGCTGAAAAAATTGCACCAGCATTAAGAGCATTATGCCTTAACATTTTTTGAGCTGATACAGTAAGATCATAATGAAATTGAGATTCCAGTCCTTAAAAGTGGCCCACAAATTTTATCTGTATGTTTCAGGTATTCAGTGAATACAAGGGTGCCAGAATGAGGTACCTTTGCTTAACAAAAGTATCTATTTACTGAAATCTCATTCACAAAAATTATTCATAACCATTCTTTATAAAGAGCACAGTCTGAGCATAAGAGTTGTGCCAAATATAAAAGCTATAGGAATTCCAATTTTTTTCCCCCACAAATATATTTTGTGTAATTATAGTTCAGTTTAATAGACAGGTTGCTTCTCCTTTCCCAAAATTTTGAAAGCTTGGAATTTGGTGGTACAGGAACCACTGCTTTTAAATGCAAGTGAACTGAGATTAAATTCTGTGCAATTCTTTCAAATATCTTTGTCTGGCAAAACATAGCAAAGGATAAAATGCCCATTCAAGGCCTGAGACCAATTTTTAGTGCACATTAGGGAAACAGTAAAAGAACAGTTCATTTACTCACTTAAGTCAAGAAGAAAGAGAATGTAGAAACAGTGAAACTGAGGTCCACTGGCTCTCCAAAGATGATGCAGCAGGTCAGCAATTACAGAACGACACAAAGATCCCAGTGGTGAACACGAGCACTATGCATTAGACAGTAATCTTGTCCAAACTGCTAATGTAAATAACACTAATATGGTGCAAATTACTCGTAATCACATACCAGGATTTTATGTGCAAGATCCTGCACAAACACAAAGACTGAATCTTCCTCCACAAAGGAAAGCTGTATGGAAAAACAGTTCAAAAGAACAAGTACAGAGGGTTTACATCAAAGAAGAAAAGCATCTTAGTATGTACTTTGTATACATATTTGTTTATATTCCCTCCCCATTCTAATTTAAATAATGATAGAACTGTTGCTAATGAATTCTGGAAGATACAGAAACTTCCCTGCCCCTGATAGAGCATTTCGGTCACAGACTACACCACCAGCTACTGCTGGAGACACAGGTGACTTCCTTTTGGGTAGACTCAGAGACACAAGGTTTTGTCCTCACACTTTTTCAAAATGTTTGTAGTATTTATCATTACAAAAAACTATAGAAAGTGCTGACAAAGACCAGAAGGCTGGAATTTCCTCACGTGGGTGCTTCTTAACTAACTTCACATGTGCATACGATGCTTTTGATTTCAGCTATCAAAGAAATTCAATGAATGGTGACTGTCAGAAACAAGTAGCAAGGAACATGTTCTATCCCCTCACTGAGATTAAAAAGAGGCACATGAAATGACTCAAGTAATGAAGCAAAGCACACACAGAGTTGACAATTAACAGCCAAGTTGTAGATACAGTTGCTTGAAATTACCTACAGTGAAACAAGGGTAATATTCAAAGAAACAGCCAAATTTGACATAGTCTCCAAGCCACTCCCTTACGTAAGTCAAGAAAAATGCGGCATCTGGATATGAAGAGATTTGACTGCACAAAAGCTAAATTTTGCCCAAAGCAACTTGGGGATGTAAAATGTGGACAATCAATGCTGTGACATGCTGTATAACCTTAGGCAAATCAAGTTTTCTTTTTGTATCTCTACTTTTTTTCTCTATAAATGTACTGCTGGTGAAGTTTTTTAATAGCTACTAGACAGAAAAGGAGATGGAAATATGTAGATTAAGTTGTCATAGCTCAGCATATGTAAAGTATATAGCTACTTTAGTTATAATGCTGCAGAGATTGAAATAAACTTCAAATAACTGCAGCAGGAATGGTATATAGGGCCACCACTGAGACAGCTGCTGTAGAAACATCCCAGGTTACCTGGTGACTGCTTGCAGCTAACTGTGATAATATCACCAATAATCAAATATGCATAGGCAGACCATGTTTTTTCACTAGATATCCAGCTGGTTAACTGCAATGTGTTAGCCCTGAAGCTAAAAAAAGTTCTCCTGAAGTTAGCACATGATACGATGGACCTAAATTACGTTTTATGACGGGGGACTGTGATAAAATGGCACAACCTTCCACATCCAGATAGCAGCTGTACACAGCCTTCTGTAAAGACATCATTCTAGAAAACAGTCTAATGTTACTAAATTGTAGAAACTAGGTTTTGTATTTTGCCTTTCCAGCACTGGAATTAGGCACTAAATGACCCATCAAGTGTAACTGGATGCAAATGCTATTAAATCATGTCAAAACACCTATCCTCTAGTAAATTATTATGATTCTCCATTTTGACAGTTGCAACATACTTTCTTAACATATTAAATTAATAGCAGTAAACATACAGGACCAGAATTTTGAATTTGCTCATCCTGACCCCTCACATCAGAGCATACAATACAAAGGCCTCATAAAGAGATCCATGCATCACCTCTTCAAGAAAGAGGCTGTGAAACCATCGTGTATCTAGATTTGTTGAAGCAGGAGCCATACTTTCTGAAATAGTTCCACTGTTCTCCTGTTTACTTGCTGACAAGGTATTATGGAAAAAATATGTCACCTACTACAAGGTCCCAGGTTCTGTCTCATATCAACCACAATGTTTATGGTAACTTCAACAGATGGAAAGTCTCTCATTCAAGCAGAACAGCCATGTGGAGCCAGAATTATTGTTCTCCCAGGGAAAAAAAAAAAAAAAAAGGGAGGGCTCCAGCAGTAATTCCCTTTAATTCATTGTGGCAGAACAGACCTACGCCTGTGAAACATCTTGGGTACTCAGAGTTAAGCTAGAAGGTAAGAGCATTAACAAAACTCAATCTTAGGCCTCTCTGTTTCAGTTTAAAAGAATACATCATTGCTGAGTCAGTTCATATAGTTCATACATGAAAACTGAGAAGCAGTTAGGCAGTGTCTCAGCAATTCAGCTGGCCACCAGAACAATGAATCCATCTTCAAAATTTTAAAAATTGGGAGATTTTCAAATTTTCCCAAAATTCTCTGATTTCTGCAAGTCCTAAAGAAACTATTTTAGAAGTCAGAATAATCATTGGCCACCAAATAAATGAAAAGTTTTACAGTGGACTCAGTTGACTCTAGTTACAGGGAAAAGAAGAGAATTGACTGAGTCTCTGTGAGTGGAGCACTTTTCAGATTGTCAGTGCATTTGAGCTGCCTGAATATTGCACTGGAATCGTTCTACAGAGGAATCCTGTAGACATCTCCTATAGTAGTAAGCCTGCTACAAGTAACCAGTCCATGGACATCCTAGGAGTGTGGCATCTGTTCAATTATGCCTTTCTTCTAATGCATAAAATGTTATTTAAAAAGTAACTCACCTTCTTTTTTAGGCAACTCTTTCCTCTTTCTCCCTCACCCAATGCTTTATTAGCATGCCAGCACCATAAAAGCTGAATTGCATGGCAGCTTTAATTTTATACATTTTTATATTTCATGCACACATCAGTTCACATATTCACATAGGTATTTACACACGCAACTTACATAACTGAGTGACAGCACTACTTAATTTGAACATGCAAATACTTTTTTACAAAAGTAAATAAAAAATCATCCTTTGATTTGTGTGTCTCAAACAAAGACTGGCTTTAAGTGTGGGCACGCAAGTTTGTAAAGGTCCAGTTCACCTTGTAAACCGAATATCCTGTAGGATTAGGGAAACAATTGAAGAAACATACAAATGCTGGTCCATGTTCAGAAATAATTTCATCTTGAATTAGCATCTTTATGGAAGATTCAGACTAACAGCAGCTAAAAATACACAGTCATGAAACTACACACATAAGTACTTCAAAAGTGTGTTTTTCAGGATCTATATTTCTACATAAAACAAAGGTCTATCAAGCCTGGCACATGGCCTTTATTAATAATAATTTAGATGGGGCACTCAGAGATTAAAAAAATTGGAACATTCTCACACTGTTCCCTTCCACAGTTTTTTAAGTGAATGTGGGCAAGATAAGTTTCATAATGATGTCATATTATTCTGAAATATTTTGGACAAAGATTTTAGAGGTTAAAAAACTGAGTTTAAATGCAGGGAGCTACATTTAAAAAAATGAAAACAGCAAGGAAAGAAGTTAGCTCAGAAAATATTCAGCACATAGACACATCAACTTTCATGTCATAACACAAAAAGAACTATGCAGATTCAGAGTGTCTCGACCACTATGCTATGATGTCCTGAACAAATTTTTGCATAGAAATTCATCCAGTAGGATATAAACCATACCCAGCTAGAAGTCAGAAAGCATTGTGCAAGGCATGGATATTAGAAAATCATAATGAAATGTCATACATATTTATACAATAAATACACACTTGGGTGGAACCTCTTCTTCAGAAGTTTTATACATCTTAATCTATGCAGCTACTAAAAGCAAGAAGCTATCGAAAGGTTCATAAAATTAAATTGTAACTCAATTCTGAGACAATTTTGCAATAGGCAATGCACAGAAATCTATCTTCAAAAGAGCCTGAGAGAATAACTCTAAGTGAACCCAGATCTGACTGAAAATTAAAATGCAATAACAGCAGAGATTAAATTCCTGCATAAAATTACAGTCTGTACAAAATAAAATTTGATTATACCATAAAAAAAGAAAACCTAAGTGGGATATAGAGCATACAAAATCAGAAAATACACAGCACTGTGGTTTTTGGAGTCTTAGTCTCTGCAAGCAGCAATACATACACAGCAAGGGTGTGCAAGAGCAAAGTCTGCAGTAATTAAAGACAGCAAAATGAAATAACTCCTCTAAAATAACTCAGTTTTGCTAGTAGCCCTTAATTAAAGGCTGAATTAAATTTCATTGGAAAATACAACATTTATTAGTGGACCATTACTTTTTAGTTGTTTCACAAAGTATTGAATAACCGGTTGTTATATTTTTATTCAGTTTGCATTCTGCATGGGATTCCATCTGATTTAATAACAGGGAGCAATCTCCCTCCACAAAGACTTGGTTTTCATTTTATATCTTAGTTAAAATGCATAACATCAAGACTCTACTTGCTGACAGACAAGCCACTGGCAAAACAAAAAGCAAGAATTATTTCATGGAAGAGCATGTAGGAGTTAAAGCATCTTGCCTGAGCATTGATGGACCACTGTAAAATGACACTGTCTCTTTCTTAACATTTCTATTTCAATCCAGGGCAGAAGGACTAAAAATATGCTGGGGAAAACTCAAAACACTTTTTTTGAGTTTAATACAAGCAAATATGAGTTGGTTACAGAAAAATAGCAAACCTGAAAATTAAAATAAAAATACTACAAAATGTAAAATCAGCTACATTAGATTGTAAATACAAAATGCTTGGGTTTGTATTTTGTACCACAAACTGTCCTAAATGCAAAACCAAGCCTCGGCATTTTGGGAATTAGGACATTGAGAGCAATCATTTTGTTCAGAATATTGGAGACTGAAATTGTAAAGACTGATGTTTTCAGTAATGAATGAGTCTGTGGTAACATGACGGATGAACTAGAATGGTGCCAAGTGCAAAGTAATACACCTGAGAAAGGGGAACACAGCTACACCTAATAACAAGTTCTCAAGTGGGCAGTAGCACACAGGCAAGGCTTGTCAGACTCACTGTGAACGGCCCAGAGATGGTGACTGAGCTGAAGAGTGGAACAGAGTTCTAGTGAAATGCAGTGACGGATTAAACAGACAACACCTTCTTGGCTTGAAAAAGATGCAACAATAGAAATTTCTCATAAAAGAACATAGAAACCATTATGCATTTGTAGAGGCTTAGGTGGAGTAACTATATATTTTTTTATCTCCTATCTATTTTTTGTAATGAAGGAAATATGGGGAGTCCAATGAAATAACTTGGAAGTGTATTTATAATAAAGGAAAGGAAGTACATTTTCACACAGGACACAATTAAATTGTGTTGTGCAGCACCACAAACTAGAAGCTGATATTTTCAAGATGAAACTAGGGAGTGCACAGATACAGTCATTACTGACTATTAAATTTGGGGAACTTGCAGTTTAGGAAGGCCCTAGTCACCAGTGCTCCCTAGATAGAAGAAGAGCAAACCAAGGAAATTATCTTTTTAAGTTCCTCATAGTGCTTTAGTAAGAACTGGCTTTCAGGTAAAGGTGAAGGCAAAGAAATGGGTTGGCTGACCATTGGAGTAACTAATTTCAGATAGGCTTATATTGTTTTTGCACTCCACTGAATTTTGTGTCAGATTGAAAGACTCTGTATTCACTTGTTAAGATTTCACCTACCAATTGCTCTGAGGCGATGACTACTGTCTTACAGTTTCAACTTTCCGATACACACAGGTCTTCAAGAACAAATTCAAAACCAAGGGAAAACTATCCAAGGATCTAAAAATAATCTCACCTTCAACAGACAAAACTATCTCAAAATGACAATGAAGTTAGACTTAAAAATAATAGAGCTAAGGCCAGCCATACATCAAGAAAGAGAAAAAGTAAGCACAGCTATATTAGCAGCTCTTAATTATCCCACTTTTGGGAAGTTGACAAATAACAACAGTGCAAGGGCCATTATCAAAATATGACAAAAAGCAGCCACAAAACTTGTGAAGAGTTGCACACAGCATAGTTAGGTACACAAAGGCTTCATTCAGGCTTTGTGGGCTTTCACTTTCCTACTCCTTTCACCCCTTCGGCTGTATCCTGAACACCACAATCCACATCCTCATTTCATACATGAGAATATAGCACAACTCCATTGTGTTTGCTTCCCTGTCAGTTTGTCTTTGCTAAAATTGCTATAACTGAGAGAATCTAATGAAGAAAATTCCCAAGGCTGGATTTTGGGAACACCAGGAACATTACTGGGAGTACTTGCACACCAGCAGAATTAACATGTATCATCATTTTACATCAATGTTGTAAAATATGACAAGATCCAAAGTATTTTCTGAATAACTGAATCAGCTGCTCAGATCTTTATAGGACTGACTGTAGATCAAACCATATGCAGAAGGCTGTCATCTTTCAGAAACAGGGGTTTCTGAAACCTGAAACCTGATAGGTTTTAGCTATCATTAGGTCCTCTATGCTTGTTTTCACTCTGATTTTTTTCCATTTTTTTTATTGGATAGTTGTCAATGTATAACATATTATTTCTAACTAATACTCAAAGCTAGTTACTGGATCTCCCACATACTGTCCTTCAGACATGTTACTGGGATTATAAACTTCTATATAAACTTCAGATCCATCATTATCATCATTACTGGAGGCAGAGGTACTGAAAACCAGTAAAACCAGTCTCTTGGTAGCATTGCTGGTGGTCCCACTTGAGTTCTGAGCAATGGAGAATGAGGACAGCCACTGTGCACCCCCACAAGACCTACAAGACTCAAGCCTTGGGACTGGATTCCAGTAAGATGTTGGATCATCTGGAAAAGGAGGAAGGCTGCCGAGCTAATTGTTCATGCTGATATCCAGCCACATGTCACAACTCTCACTGGTGATAGAAGATAAGAAGGAGAAAACAGGGACTCTCAGGACAAAAATCTCTAATTTGTTGAGACTACAGATATAATTAAGGACCAGCCATATCTGGGATTTGAGGTGAATGTTAGAGAGGCACAAAGCAGCTCCTGCATCTGCTACAACTCCTTTCATCCAGACACTCCTGTTGCTGCAAATTTTTTCTTTACTTACAATTTGTTTATGAATATATTCTATATCTTCCAGTTCAGACCTTGAGAAATTATTTCTACAATATGTAAACAATGTTATTATTTATGGCATGGAGAATTTATCAAAATATAATAATGGCAGATATACAAGAGCTGGCCCAGGGTAAAATAGCTTCTCCTTATCCCTTAATTGCAATGTTTTCTCCAGATAAGTGCCTGAGACAACCCTGAACACAGCAAATGTTTGCTGAAACCCAGAATCTCCTTACAGAATTGCCAGTCTTTCTTAACTGGGTGGAAAATCTCTTGTGAACTTTTTCAGAATCACGTAGTCTGATCTGTTTTGCTTCACACAGGTGAGTGGGGTGCTGTTACACTGCTGAAGTTTGAAGCAAAACTCTTATATCACCAGTCCCAGAAACTTCTAGGGTTTTGTGGCAATGACTTCTCTCAAAAGCATCAGTCTGGCTAAGTCTAGGCATGCTCTGCCACGTCTATGCACTGCATCAGGTATTTCACTTGGGCCTCCCCAGTGGCACATTTTTCCATTTCACAAGATGTTTTTTCTTTGATCCTCTCAAGAATTTGGTCTCTCAAGGTTTGACTGAATGATGCCACTGACAGACACTACAACAAAGCTAATTCTGTTTACCTAAAGGCCCATCTTGGTGTCTCTGCAAGGCACCAAGTGGCATCTGAATTCCAGAAAGGGGGAAAAAGAAATTCTACAGGCCCTTACCTCTTCTCAGGGTAGTCCTTTCTTGAGTTGTCTGTTTCACTGTTTCTCAGGTCAACAAGAGTTTGTGTATTTAGCATTTTTGACTTTGCACAAGTGTAAAGCATGGCTCTGCTCTTTGAAGGAGCGATATGTCCAATCAGTACAAGCACAGATTCCTCAGAGGTTTGTGCATTTAGCAAATAAAACTGCAGTTTATTACACACCAAGTTTTCAGTTGCTGCTGCTGTGAGCACAGATATGCCTAGTAAACCAGCAGGAAAAGCATCTGGGATGGAAAGCTCTTAAATTTTTGTTCCTTGGCCCACCAGATACAGAACTTCTGTGTATTCCTTCTGTGAAGAGTATCTTGAAAGGACTTTTTCCTCTGCAGGAATCTATCAAAACCAGATATATTAATGATGATCTTCAAAGACAGGTAAAACTATTTGGATACAAAGAGATTTGTGCAGAAAAAAACAAAAAGTAGTGTCATGTAGGAAGGAAAAGATAAAATTATTCAGTTTCACACAACTGAATAGCAATTCAGTTCTAGTACCAAAGAAGAAACATACAAACAGAGAAAACTCAACTTTTGTACTGGCAGGAGCTTTCAGCTTCCACCATCTCTGGAAGTCAAGTGTCAAAGCAAACTACATTCCTGGACACCTGGTTGTGAAGAAAAGCTCACAAATAGATCCTGACTATATTCAGAAAACCCAAGAGTCACTCAACAAAGAGCACTTGTTTGAAAAAATGTTGGGGTTTATGGTATTTCAGTATTTGGAGACCATGAATTGCAGTTCCCAATGTATCAGATCTAATATTAATCTTTCAGCAATATTCATCTTCTCTACTTCCCTGAAGAGCTTAAAGGGCTTGAAGCATATCCCCAGTTTCAAAGAGTTCTTTGGGCAAAGTACATTAACACAAACATTTTTTAGATGCCTCAGTTCATCACATTTTCGGGATCAGGTTTTGGTTTATTATAATTATATGCTTGAACAGGATTAATATTTTTTCAGAAAATTGCATCTCTTCATCCACACACAATCATACCATTAGCTCCTACCTGGTGGTAGATAAGAAAAAGAAAATACAGCATAATACTGGAAGTACACTATTTGCACCACAATTAACATAATGATTCTGATTCTTTCCTCCACAAACAGCTCTTTTATTTTCTCTTTACTCACATGCAAAGCTAAATACTTACTTTATTCTGATATTTCACCGCCCACTTCTAACTTATTTCTGAATACTTAGATAATATCAGAGTTTCTCCAGTGAATATAGGTTCTTTTCAGAGCTACAGAGAAAGTAGGTTTTGGTCAAGAGTTCACCTAATGAATGGTCATTTCATTAATGAATAGACTCTTGCACTGAAAATCAGCTTTGTCCAGTATTTACAATTTCAGTATGTCTTAGCTCCCCAAACTCTGAAAACAAAGTTAGAGAACATGTGCTTACTAAGCCTGGCTAACATCTCTCTCCTGGGTAATGAACCTGTTCAAAGGACCCACATCCATTATGAAAATAAATCTTTTAAATTCAAGATAGGATGATTGATAGTTTGTTAAGAACTAAATAGCTATTTTTCTGTTCTGCAGAACATCACAGTCCAATAACAACAGTGACCTAAAAATCCCCTCTTGTCTTTCACCCATTTAGCTTGAAATCCACTTTCTTTGGTACCTCTATATGAATAGAAATTCATATTCTGAATCCTGCAGGCAGATGATGCCCAGATGCCAACTGTATAGCACTTGAGAAAGACAAAACCCCTTTTTCAACTGCACTTAGCACTGTAACACCCTGAAAAGGAGCATAATAATATTATTAAAGAGCACTGATTGCTACTGTCAAGCATTCCAAAGTCTTAACTTCTTTCCATCTTTTTCTTTGCCTCCTACAAGTCTGCAAGGTGAAGAAATACAAAGACAAAAATGTTCGGCTTTGATGTTGCAAGGCTGTAACTGAATCAGTGACCCAAAGTTCAAGAGGTCATTGAAACAAAAGAGAGAAAAGAAGGAAAACAAAGGCCTGTTCACATGAAACTCCAATTCCACGCTTTCTTAATGAGTTCTCAGAACAGCCTTAACATCATTACTGAATTGTGAGGAAAACCCACCAAATTATTACAACAATTTAAAACATAATAGACTAATTGCAACTACAGTAATGACTCCTTAGCATTCATATGGCATATTACCAGAGGACCTTAAATTCACGAATAGAGAATATTTTTTTCCTAATCTTGATTTGATTGTTATCCCTTAAATTCTTGGGGGGATTTAGAGTGTAATTAAGTTCTGATTTCCTACTATGAAAAAATGGAGAAAGATTATCATGTTATTCACTAGGATATTCTCAGTTTTTATCAATATACTAACTTATGGATTGTAAGTGGTGTTTTAAAATGCAACAAGTTCATAAATTTAAAAATAGCTATACAATTTTTTTCAAATTATGTCTGCATCAGATCCCATATTCTTTAAATAAACTTGACTATATATGATAAAGGAAGTCTCAGATTATTTCTAGATTCTTTATGAATACAAAATTTGTTTTTTGATGCCGCATAAAACTTTATGTGCAGAATTTCTCCTATCAAATCCAAGTTCATGTATTCTTTAAAAACAAGAATCCAGAAGTACTCTGTATTGCCAGATTAGTTACTACTCTGCAGTTTTTAGTACAAATAATATCTCGGAGACATGAAAGAGCTCCATGCATTTCCTTTTGACACGGGTAGATTTTATGTAGGGATGCATCTTATTTGTGCCCCATCTGTCAGAGGGATTGAGGTCCCACTATATTGAGTCCTGTACAGAAGTCAAGACAGTGTTTGGCATAGTGTCTTTTAGGACAAATCTCTCCAGACTGAAAAGATGTTACATCAGCATTGCTGACTTCACTGTCATAGGTGAATAACCGAGCTAATTTTGTATCACAAAAATTAGCAACAACAGGGGAGCAGGACAGCAACAACTCTGTGGAGCTCCATTCAAGGTGATTTATATGGCTTCATGTGAATGCAGATAGCACCTCAACTTGGTGGTAGTTAAAATTATAGTTAAAGTGTGAGACGAGAAAAGTAGCAAACAATGCATGAATCCATAAAGAACAGTCCATGGAAGCACACACAGTGTTGCAAAACAGTACAAACTGAAAAAAAATGGGAAGGAATGTACATGGGAATGGATGTAATAAACTAAAAGGATTACAAGAACATGTAAACACCAGCAGGGTGTGTATGCAACACAGATAAAAAGGAAAGCACTAGTTCCATGAGCAACTGAGATAAATTGTCTTGAAGACCAATGGATAAAACAGCAGCAGATGAATGAACTGCTAGCTTGAAAGCAAAATGAACACTGAGCCCTTCTAAGTTGGACACAGATGCAAAAACCAGTCTTGTTTCACTGACAAGGTTTTTTAAAAAAAAAACAAAAAACAAAACAAAAAACCCAAACAAACAAACAACAAGAAAAAAACTCCACCTACTAAACCAAAGCAGAGGTCTTTTGACTTTTAGTAAACCCAGTTCAAGAATAGGCAGTAGCTACTGCAACAACAAAAATCATGCAGGATTCTTTAGTGAGTTGCAGTTACTAGTGTAACTTCAGATTACTCAAAAAAAATCAAGTCTCATTGAACATATATAAAGGCAATGTCACACCATTCTTTTCCAAATTACGTGATTATTGCTGAATCAGCAAAATGAATGATCTCAAAGTTTTAAAAATTGTGCCAAAATTAAAATTCCAAGCAGGAGTCCAAAGGCCAGCTTATTATCAGATGCATTAGTCACACACTACCATTAGTTCAGATCTTAACTGAGTCATATCCAACTGGGCAAAGCTTTTTTCCAAATGATGGCTGCTGCATGAACTCTATAAAACTAACTTAACTAATGTCAGATCCTAGTGGACACAACATGCAAATAATACTTGTAACTGGAAGTTTCAGTGAAGAAGCCAGGAACTGGCTCCGCAGTAATACTGAATCACATTTTGGTGAGATGACGCCTTTACCATAGAGCTGTGGCAAGTTACCAATCTGTGCAACCCTGTACCCCAAATCCCTTTTTGTTTTGCACACTGATATCTCTCTCTCTTTTTTAGAGGGGAAATCTTAACTTTTAATTGTCTAAATCTTGCACCTCTCTGAGTAGAATTGTGTCCATTTTTCTAGCCATTCAATAGAAGTATCTCTTCAGGCATATGTTACAAATCCAATATGTAAAAGTAAATTATTTTTTTATTTTAGATTGCATTACTCATTACTCTTCCTTTATGAACACCTCTAATTTCATATCCATATTCTCAAGGATGTCACATTAATTTTTCAGTAGCAGCTAAAAAATACATAAGGAGTGATTTAGCATAGTAAATAGTTTACAGCTTCGTCACATGGTATAGAGCCACTCAGATAACAGAAGCACTGTACATTTGTGGAATGTTGTTTAATAAGTGCTGCACATAGAAAAACATGCCTATGAGGAACTCCAGGCATACTCTGCCAAAACTTAGACCAGTACTGTAGTAGATTAAAAGCTTCCACATTTATTTTAAAAAATGGCATTATGGATTTTTAGTGTAGCATTAAGTAATGTCCTTAACAACATCCAGAAGACAAAGATATCTTTATCCCTCCTATCTTGATAGGATGCAGAACATTTCATGTTTAAAGTAGATATTTTTGGCAGTATGTTCAGAAAAAGTGAAAATTAATATTTTCATCCTTGGGGGATAGACTTGAAGTCTTACCACTACTAGCATATTTATTCCAGTCTTGTGACCACATACACTTTAGGATTTAAGCTAATTTAATGTGCTTTGGCTTATCAGCTACCAAACTAACTTTTTCTCCTAATTAAACTGAAATAATTTACCATGTTCCATTATGCTTTTTCA
Organism: Campylorhamphus procurvoides; assembly: GCA_013396655.1. Lineage (NCBI taxonomy): Eukaryota > Metazoa > Chordata > Aves > Passeriformes > Dendrocolaptidae > Campylorhamphus > Campylorhamphus procurvoides. Next base: position 109,600 of record WBMV01004973.1, on the reverse strand, counting down.
TAAGCAAGTGTACTTTTTTTTTTCACTCCTTATACAGAAAATAGTCATCTTTATGCCCAACAGAAGAATCCCATTTCCAGGAAAGGTTAGTCCAAGTGTCTGGATATAAAAGGATGTCTTTTTAGAATTGCTCTATGCAGGTAGCAGCAGTGTTTTGTTACCAAAAAAAAATTGTGAGCTGCTATTTTCTGTGTTCCTGGGTCTCTGATTCTTGGCTTGAAGACAGTCAGTCCTTTGTACTCTGTTATTACAATGAGGTAACCAAAGAAAGAGAGTCTTGGTTTGAGACTGTCAGCTGTTACTAATCACTGCTCCATGGCTTGCTGTGAATCCCTGCTTGCCTCTCCCTCCTGCTCTGCTTAGCACACATAAAGAAGATAAATTACTCCCTAGTTTCCCTTCAAAAAGCATATTGTTTGTGACATTCCAATACTGTGAGCAAAAGATGGAATAATGTGAAGAGTTAAATGAGTATCTGAACAGCCCCACAGCAGGGTCCTTCTCAGGCAGATGTGAGTTTCAGGAAATGTTCTTTCCTACTGGTTCTTCAAATGTATCCTGTTATATTGTAAACCTAAAAAGCCAGTCGACTACACTTCTCAGAACAGTAGAGTGTAATCCTGCAGAAGTTTTCATGTAGTAACGTAAACATCACTGATACTCAGTAGATGCATCATCTAAATATACAATATTTACTTACTTCATTTTATCAGATGTGATACTTTGTTTTCTATAATTCTTTAGCTACAAACGCAGTCTAGAATGGCTTATCAGATACTTCCTTGCCCTCACTGGCTCACACTCGAATCTTACAACAGTTTGGGTTGTAAGGGACCTTTAAAGGTCATCTTGTCCAACTCCCTCCCATCAGCTGAGATATCTTCTGCTAGACCAGGTTGCTCAGAGGTCCCTCCAGCCTGACCTTGAATATTTCCAGGGTTAGGACAGCCACCACCTCTCTGGCCAACATGTTCCAGTGTTTCAACTCCCTCATTGTAAGAAACCTCTTCATATCTTGTCTCAATCTACTCTCTTTTACTTTAAAATCACTACCCCTTGTCCTGTATTATCAGAGTCAACTAAAAAGTCTGTCCCTATTTTTCTTACAGGCTTCTTTATCTACTGGAAGGTGCTATAAGGTCTCCCCAGAGCCTTCTCTTCTTCAGTCTGAGCAATCTCAACTCTCTTAGCTTGGCTTCATAGGGGAGATGCTCCATTCCCCAATATCTTTGTGGCCTTGTGTGGACATGTTCTAGCAGGTCCATATCTATCTAGTGCTGAGTACCTCAGAGTTGGTTGCAGTGCTCCAGGTGGGGTCTTACGAGGGCAGAGCAGAAGGGGGAAATCACTTCACTCAGCCTGCTGGCCACGCTTTTTTGCTGGGTCATGTCCAGCCTCTCACCCACCAGCACCCCCAAGTCCTTCTCAGCAGGGCTGCTCTTGGTCTGTTCATCCCCAGCCTGTGCTGATACCAGGGTTGCCCTGACCCAGGTGCAGACCTTGCACTTGGTCATGTTGAACCTCATGAGGTTTCCATGGACCCCCTGCTCAAGCTTGTCCATGTTCCTCTGGATGACATCCCATCCCTCAGGTCTGTCAGACACACCACTCACCTTGGTGTCATCTGCAAATTTGCAGAGCGTGCACTCGATCCCACTGCCCATGGTGCTGATGAAGGTATTAAACAGTGCTGGTCCAAGAACAGAATCCTGGGAGACCCTCATCATTGATGAGGACATTAAGTCCTTGACCAATCAAATTATTTGTGCACCAAAATTAGCAAAGGAAGAATAAACCAAAGCTGTGGAACATCCTAACATGGAAATATGTCGGGTAAAACTAGTTGCTGGTTTGAACTTGAAGCTCAGTAAATTTTTAATCAGTCCTGTAGAATATATTCACCTTCTATATCAAATGCTGAACATTATGGCCCAGAAAATACTTTCAAACATGGACTGCTCCAATATTTTTTGCAAGATAACAATTAATCTTGATACACTGAAGCCAAACACTTTCATGAAGTGAAGTTATTCCACTGAAAGAGCAGTTTAAGTGGTGAAAAACAACAAAATGGTCTTTCATTATTCATGGTTAACTGAAAGGCAAAAATCCCTGTAAAAGCCACTAGGGATTATTTGGGCTTCCTCCATTTTCACCAGTTGATGATGTTCAGACATTATCTTACCATGATTTCATTCTCCTTCTAACCAATAAACTGTGACTGAAGGAGCAGGTGTTTGCAAGCAAGAGGATAAACCATGAAGTTACATATTTACAAAATGTTTTCCCTTAACAAGAGCTAGAAATAGATAGTGGAAATATATATATAGCTATCACACATTACACCTTTTTTTTTGGTAGTGTGTTTCCATCAAGAAGTATGGGACCAACAGAAAGAGTACAGTTATCAGTTTGCATTGCCAAATTCTTGTCATCAGATGCTGGATGGTGTTTGCTCAGCTACCATTTGAGAACAGAGCCTGCTTGAAGATAAACAGGAGGAATTAAAGACTGCTTAACTTGCTTTAGCAGCACTGCTGACAAAGAGCAGAGGATGCAGTTTACCACTACAGCCAACTTTAAGTAATGGACACTGATGCCAAAATGCTAGCTTTCTACTCTAGGTGCTATTTCCTTCTATTCCCCTTGTAAAAGTTCTGGTGTTCAACTGACACAATTCTGAGATGATTGAAAATGACAAAGTGTCAGAAACAGTAACCCTACAAAACCCGAAGTTGAGTTTTCTGATGACAAGGATGGGACAGGATTATCAAACTAGGGGAAAGGCTATCATTTTGGAGCCACGCTTGGCCACTTAATTGGCTCTTTGAATTGCAATACTATATTCCAGCCATGGGTTTAATTAGTCAGCTTGGCTTATTCACGGTTATGTAACTTTGGATCAAATACAATTGTTAATTTTCCTGTAAGGTATTTGCCCAGTATTCTTAATGGAACTGCAAAAAATAATAAAGTACCGAGTTTCATTATCTAATTATTCATATGCAAATAAAGATAAATTAAATTGAGATTTGGGAACAGCTTGCCTCAACAGTTCATGTAAAAAGGCATATGGAACTGTATTTCAGGCATGTATTTTATGTGGCTTCAGGAAATCATTAGCCATATTGATTTAATATTAATTAACTTCACTAGTACATATAGTCCTTTGAAAATGTTACTATCTTTTTTCTCTGTAATTTTATTATTTTACTGCTATTAAAAAGAGTAGTCTAGAATTTGGATTAAGTTTGTACCTGATCTTGTGAAGGGTTCAATTGTCAAAGCTTAAATTTAACTTTTGTTTTCTGGGATTGCTCAGCACCACACAGGACATGCTCAGCTGCTATCAGAATAAAGTTTTAGAGATTAATTATGTTAATTAAACTCAGGCAATACTTCCACTGTCTTTACCTAACTATTACTTTTCCTTACAAATTTTCTGTCAGCATATTTTACCGTGACCTTGCACACTGTTATTCATTTCCACAAAACCTCATCAACATACACAAAAGGGATTGTTCTCATGGTCTCACACTGAGAGTTTACTCATCACACAGAGCTTAGTGGATGTAGGGGGTGGGAGTAGCCCTTTTGAGGCTGCTTCATTAGGAGAGTGAAAGACAACCTTAAAGAAACAAAATTAGGGCAAACACTCCTGAGTCAACAGTTGCCATTATTGCTGTTCCACCATAGGAGTCCTTAATAAGCAACTGCGATTTCCTAATGAAGAGATTGTAAAAAGTAAACAGGAAAATAATTAGGAATAAAAAGATGCTCTGTTCATAATGTTTTGTTTGTAAAGACTTAGTGTAAAATATTGAAAGGAAATTTATATAAAAATCAACATTGGCAAGGAAATGCCATCAATTCTATTCTAATACACTCAATAAGGAAAGAATGCATCATCACAAAAATCGTCTCTTTTTTTATTTCCAGTAATCAATATGTGCAAGGACAAGAATGGACTGTGTGATCTACACTTTCAGAACTGTATATCACTATATGTGTTTTCATTAACATGTCACTAGGTCTTGGCAGAATTCCGACTTAGAGTTGTTCAGTGCTGTGCCCACAGGTGGAACCCTTGCAGCAGTGACTCCTCAGCCAAGTGTCTGCACCAGGGTTCTGAACCCACAGTCCCTCTTCTACTGAGCAGGATTACTGTTACCCTGTGAGGAGGAATTGAGGACTTCGGGCTTTGAAGGAAAGGACGCTGAGGGGTGACCTCATTGCTCTCTGCAGCTTCCTGAGGAGGGGAAGGGCAGAGAGAAATGCTGATTTCTTCTCCCTGATATGCAGTGACAGGACAAGTGGGAATGACTGAAACTGCACCGGGGGAGGTCCAGACTGGACCTTCAGAAATGTTCCTTTCCAGACACCCTCTCTGGCACACGCGTCCTTGGGAGGTGACTGATGACCCCAGTTTGTCAGTGTTTAAGAGGCCAACACCCTTAACAACTTTAATTTTTGGTCAGCACTGAATTGATCAGGCAGTTGGACTAGATGGCCTTTGTAGGCACCTTCCAACTGAACTATTCTGTATTTAAAATTTTCTTTGTTATTGCATCAAAAGAAATTTAAAGAACCCAAAATTTAAAATCAGAGTGGGAAAAATGTTAGATTCTGTTACTGACACAAGAGTTTTAGTGCAGGAAAGCAGTCACATAAGCTATTTAGTTTTTCCAAAGGTTTTTAATGGGCAGCAAAAATATTTCAGAAACAGAAGCAGTGGCTGAGCATTTTAACTGTTTTCAAAATGAAATTGTACACATGCATGTTATGTGACTCATCCACAACCCTCCTCCAGTGACAGTTTTGCTTGCTCTGAGAAATAAAATCTTGGAAGGTACTAGGATCAATCCTAAGTAGTCATTGTTTACCTAGGATAAGCAGAAGAAAATGAGTCTTGCTACTTTCCCAGTTCTTCATTGGTATAATATTTACTTCAGAGTGTAAGAAAAAAGATCCTATTTAAAAACTGCTAGTTAAGGGTTCTCATTTTTCAAACCACGTTAATTAATGATTGATGCTGTGGCCAAACGTAAGCCCAAGAATGCTTTGCTGAGTAGGAGTTTACACACAGAAATAAAGCATCAATCATACCAGCTGCTGACCAGTTACTGTTGTGGCAAATATATATTCCATCTAATTGTGTAATCTTTTTTTTTTTTAAACACATGTAAACTCAAATCTCAGACTGAAATAGCTCTTGACTGGAGGACATTGAACTGTCCTGCAAAGTATCAGTTGATGCAGTTGTTCTAATTAAAGAGAGAAAGTATTCTAAACTTGTAAGACTTTTAGCATGAGGTCTACAGTTCGGCTTTTAAAACAATTCCTTTGAATTCATTCTTGGACAAGCTGATTCAAAGCTATTATTGGCTTTAGTGTTATCTAAAGAAAACATGCTCAATATATTTTACCTTTGATCTTTCTGAGGAGTACAGTACCATTCCTCTCTTTTAGTGTGGCCTAGTACAATCCAAGATCACACATAGATTATGTGCAGTGCGCATCCAATGTAAACCAAGTTAAAAACAAATGCAGCAATTTTAGATTGCTAAATTCTCTATATTAAGAATGATGTAAAATATAGAATTATAAGTACAATATGCACAAACATAATTGACACAAAACTAGTCATAGTATAGTAGATACTCATGAAGGTTCATGGAATCATTGGTTCATGCCAAGTTGCAGAATTATGATCAAGTGAGGTGAGCAATCAGAACTCCCAGATTAAAAATTCACAATTTTTAACATTGCCCTGACTAGATTTTTTTCTGCTTTTCCCTGTATCCATTCTCTTTTTCTTTCTCTTATAGTTACATACTAATTTTCTCCTTGCCTTTCCTACAGCCTACAATATTTTCTTTTCTTCTCTAATATCTTTGTTAGGAGAACAAGGTAGTGCTTTGTGTCGTGACACCCTGGAGAACTCCTTGGCGTGTCTTTATTTCATCCACAGTGTTATGTCTCAAGAGAGGCAAAGAGTACGTAAAGAGAGAGGACAGGGATAAGGGCTTCTGTTTGTTTGCAATTTTGCAGACTTGCTCCTGTCCCCTTCTTTCTTTCCTTCCCTTCCTTCCCCCTTGCCTCCCTCCTTCCCCATCGACACTTAAAAAAAATCATCCCCATTCATGTTGTGTGAGCACACACGCTGGGAGAAATTACAGGGGCTCTGCTCCAGGTCTCCTTGACAACTTCAAGGCATCCCTGTTGGTGGGGACCGGTGGCACAGCAAAGTTTCCCAGGCCCCCTGGGGAAGGGGAGGGGAGAGGAAGAGAGGAGGCAGAGGTGCTGGAGCCAGCAGCGTGGGGAGGAGAGAGCAGCGAGAGGGATGAAAGGGCCACATACATCTCCTGCGGGACAATGGGAGTTTTGCTGGCTGACTGTGAAAAGGCACACTGAGGATACAATGCCCTGTGACACATGAAAGCTTTGGGGACCCTTCCAGAGTCCTATTCAGTTCTAAGAAATCTTGTCAACATCTTAAAATGCAAAGAAAACAACCCACTTCATTTTCACATGTTTTAAAAAGAGATTTAAAAATATTTTTTAGAGATACTCCTTCTCTTGTGTGTGTGTTGTTTTTCGGGTTTTTTTCTTTGTTCTTTTTTTTTTTTAATGCTGGGAGTTTTTGCAGTTCCCTCAGTTCCCATTAACTGCAGTGGGAGTGAAGACTGCCCAGCAGCCCCCCAGTAAGGGCTCTCAGAAGTGAGCACTTGCTTCCTCCTCATACAGCTTTTGTTCATGCTTAGGCTTGTCGTCCCTCTGCTTTGAGTGTTTTCTGCTATACATGCCATGACCATTTACAGCCCAAGAAGAGAGGGATTGCTGTTCCCTGTGTTCAAGCTGAGAAATAATTTATATATGATAGCAAGAGCAGGAATGACACTAAGCAAGGCAGAATAAGGAGCCGTGTAGTCACAGCTAGAGTGCGCAACAGGAAACCAGGCTGGAAAGCAGCTTACAAAGACAAGAGCATGACTCTTGCTCCCTGACACACCACTTGCACAGTCCCAGAATCAGTCCAAGAGAGAAACAGGATCACAAGCTCTAATACTTCAACAAGGTAATCTTTATTGGCAAGATATTCCCTACACTGACTCCCTATGATTTTTGGAGTATAGGAGACTCAACTGGCTATCAGATGCGGAGTATATAAAGAAAAAGATCAGGCTCAGCTGAAGCACAGGTACATAAGTCTGTGAATCCTCTAAGACTCACAGTGCTCAGCCTCTGGCTCTGAATCTACTCCCTGCCAAGGGAACTGACTGATTCAACATCTGTGCACATCCAAACATTCCTACCAAACTGTATATGTTAACCTTCCATGCTCAGGATGTGAACTGAGTTTAATATTGGTCTTAGCAAAAATGAAAAAATACATGGACCTGTGTAGCTACTTTAGAAAGAGCAAGTAAGAGCACACACACACAAAAAAGCAATTAAATATACAAAGATGAAACTCACTAGATTAAAATGCAAGCATTTTTTTCATTTTGTAAATTATATTTCATTATCATTTTCACAGTAGTACTTTAAAAATAAAATTTGTAACAAATGTTATCTGAGATAAACATTGTGCAATTCAGTAGCAGATCTTAAATTCCCAAAAAACTATTTATTTTTTGCACTGCTTAATAACATTTGCACTATTTTGTATTTAGCTTATTTTGAGGACTCTAAAAAAGACCCTGATCTTCCATCCACCAACAAGAGGGCTACAGGACTTACTTCCTGTTTGTAAAGATAAGAGAACTAGTTACTAGTTACTAGTATTTACTATTTTCCTCACAGAATTTCAAAACATAGATGTAAACTTACCATGAACGTTATCATCCAGTTTTACAGATGGAAAAACTGAGCAGAGAAATGAAGGATCAAGTACTTCAAAGTTGGGTTTCCATTTTCAGTTTCTTACTGAAACTGAAATGTGTACCTGTAACACTTTGTTCTTCTACGACAATGGCACACATAACCAAACAATTCAGGGGGTGAGCCTAGTGATCTTCTTTTGCAATTCCTTTTGTGGGTACAGATTCATGGTTTCTGCCAAAAGAACAGGCAAAGACTAGCTGAAATGAAGGGTAAGTATGAAGCATGAGATTGGTTTTATACTTTGAAGATTTGGTCAGAGCCTACAACACAGCCTTGATATAAGTTATATCAGTGACTAGAGTACTCTTACTGTAACTCCAGTAGCATGTATTTCTTCCTTTAGAAGACAGACAGATTTATCTATAATGATTTGAGAAAACATTTAGTTTTTCCATGATTCTAGTTTTATATATCCATATTATTTACATTCCTGCAATTCTTTCGCTTTATTTTAAATGCTTTATCCTCTGAGACAGACACCCAGTGCAGAAGGTGGCCAAATTCTTTATTTTGTATGTTCAAAGATGGCATCTGCATGTATGTATGGGCAGTCCACAGAAGCTTGGATTAGACTTTTCCATATAGGAGGAGATAATAAAGCGAAGAAATCCTTTTCTGACCTCTTTTTTTCATTCTGCACTATGAAAGCTTGATTCCAACAAGAAGCATCAGAAGTGCTTTGAGACAGATGGCACATCCCCCCAAATGAATTATGGGGAAGTAACTGACTCATTGAAATTTTAAGGAGAAGGAACAATGGGGCATTTTAAGGAGAAGGAACACTACCTGCATCTGCTGGAAAGAGAAAGAGCACAGAAAGCTGTAACTCTTAAAATAGAAAATTGTGTCACAGCAATAGGGGTGGGATGGAAAGACAGCAGCTGTACGAACTGCAGAAGAGACAGCTTGCCTTGGGTAGCCCTAAATATACTGGTCACTGCAACTCTTCCCACAAAATGATTTTCATCATGCTTAGTTTATACTCTTTACTCACGACTGTATCAGGTGAATGTCATTGTGCTTAAATTTACTAGGAATTGCTGCCCTGGATAGTAAAGCATCAGGGAAGATGGGAGTCCGAGCAGTAGTCTACTACATGAGCACTACGATCATTGCTGTACTGATTGGTATAATCATTGTGGTCATCATCCACCCTGGGAAAGGTACTAAAGAAAACATGCACAGAGAAGGCAAAATTGTGCAAGTGACAGCAGCAGATGCCTTTCTTGATTTAATCAGGTATGGCTATGATATTGCACATTTTCTGTACCATAGCAATGACAGTAATATTTAGATTCACTGAGAACAAAAGTAGAAAATTTTAGACAGTTTACTGCATGAAGTTGCCAAATTTCTTTCAACTGTGTGATACCAATATCTCTAACCCCTACAACACTACAAAATGCATTTATTTTCAAAACAAGCTGTTGCAGGGGAAGAAACTGCTTTTAATATTCAAAGAGAGATTTTTTTCATTCACGCACTAAAGAAAGACTTCTGTTCTGCTATCTGCATGGGTCTTTTTTCCTCCTTCCATAGCACAATCCTTATTACCAAATTCCTTTGCTTTTCTTTACTTCCAGCTTTCAAGAGTTTTCTCACTTCACTTGAATCCCTAATTTGGTTATTCATTTGAATTTTGAATTGTAGCCGCCGGTATGGGTGCATCTACTCAACTTGTTAAATTGTATGAATGGGAAATAAATTCCAGGAATAGGCAAGTAAAATGCTTGAAGTAGAGTGGCACAGACATAAAATCTTGTTTTCTCCTTGCTCAGAGACTCTTTTATAGAGCTAATATGTCACAGATGTATTTCAGGGAGTAGGAAAGCTGAGGTTTTGAACTCAGGAGCTTTTCCACAGGTAAAGCCACCAAAATTTTGTGTTCCACTAACCCATTTGGAGAAGCCAGAGACATGGAGACAGGCCTCCAAGAGTCATGCTGCCAGGAAGGGGGACTTCAGAAAGACCCATGAAGAGGTTTGCACTCAGATTCCTCAAGATTTATTCAGTTGGGCTGCTTTTAATTCTCTCTGAAATGCACCATTCTGGAAAGAAAAGAAACAAATCCCCAGCTGTAACATATGTACGCACACATATATAATTATATGTGTATGTGTTATCATTGTAGAATACTCAAACTTCAGAAAGATTAATTTTTTAATCACAAGACTAAATAGAGTGATGAATGTCATGAAGTATTAGGCTTCATGACTGCAAAAATTGTTTGAGAACTAGAAATGCATTACATATTATTATTAAATTATTTATTAACCTAGATTCATAAATCATTAATAAATATGAAATTAAAAGTCAGCACCATCCCACAGAGCTTTGTACTTTTGATAATTTAGCTAATATACTCCTCCATAATCGGACCTGCTGTACAATATTGGATACAGAGATTCCAATTGCCAGGATCTATCCAAACCTACTACATTTTGTCTTGATAAGGATAACCAGGCCACTGCTCTATGCAAAGCTCTACTCACTGAACACATGACTACATGCTTGTCTTAGGATTCCTTCAAAAATTAGCTGGTCAATTCTTTTATTAACTATGCCCTTACTTAAGGTATTACTAGAGTATTGTCACTTCTCATGTTATTTTATTTCTTTTTCACAGAAATATGTTCCCTCCAAATCTGGTCGAAGCTTGCTTTAAACAGGTAAAATGTTTTTTTTTTTTTATTTCCAAATAAAACATAACAAAGTAAGAAATTGGAATATTGTAGCATTTGGTTTAGATTATCACTTACTTATACTTGGAGCAAAAAGACAATTCATGTATGCTGTCAGCTGTCAAAAAATCCCCAAACCAAACAAATATGTGCTTTGTTTTCAATCATATTGAGACAATAGCACCTGCTATGTGAAGTGAAAAAAACACACCTGGCTTGACAAATCAAAAACCAAGTTTTTTCATAATGTTAAATCCTTAGCAGGGTTCACCGAAGTCAATAGAGAATTTGCTTTTCAAAAACAGTGTTATGTTAAACTGGGGGATACTGAGGTGTACACCATCTGCACAAAGACTGGAAGACATTCAAGAATACCATGTGGGAAACGTGCGTAGGTCCAAAACAGAAGGGAAAATTTTGTGGACATTAATAACAAAAGCAAACAAGGGGACTTCCTGTCGTCTATGGTAGGAGTACATAGGAGTGCTTTTTCTGTGTTTCTACCCAAATTCCTCTGTCATTACCCTGGTCTCAATATTAGCTCTTCTACAGTAATAGTAATTAGTTATATTCTTTTTTTAAAAAGGATATTGTAGATTCAGTGAAACATGTAACATGTGTTTCCACAATCTAATTGCTTCATATTGTCCTCCCTGATATTATTCACCAAATACTGCTGTAGTAATGGAAAAAAAAAAAAGCTGAAACGTGGAGGTCAAGAAGAAAGAGGATAAAATAGACACTTTACGAAGTCCAGCTGAGTTGCATCTTGCAGAAGAATTGAAAAGAAATTGTAACATTATCTTTAGCTATATAAACAGAAATGAACAAAGAGCAGTGACTTCCTGCATTAAAGATTTCTAGATTAAAGATTAAAGACAAACCAGACCCAGGTCCAAAACTAATAAATGCTATTCCTCTGTCTTCAGCCAGGATGTTGATGGCCTCAGTACAGCGATGCAGAAGAGCAGTATGGAAATACAAAAGTTTATGTCTAAAATAAAATTCAAAGAATTTAATGTAATAAACCACAGGAATGATATGATCTTTATCTCAAATAAATAAAATAATTAGGGCATAAAGTTATAGATCTAGTAGCAAGTATTTTTCATAAATCTCTGAAGCTGGGAAGTTTTTATCTAGGGCTCCTGAAAGCAATCAAAGTGTCTTTCAGATTGTGGTTTCAAAAAGATTTGAGAATTGATTTAAGCAGATAACAAGACATTAGCTTGATCTTGGTTATATTACAGGATATTTTTTAAAAAACAACAAACAAAACCAAAAAACCAACAACAAAAACACCCTCCCCCCCCCCCCAAAAAAAAAAACCAAACCAAAAAACAACAACCAAAAAACCTGGCAGGTTTCTGAAACATGGATTCTGCCATCCTTCTTCCCCAATATTGCTAATTTTCTCCTTTTTTCCTTTGTTTTGGTTTGGGTTTGGTTTTCATTTGGGTGGGGTGTTTTTTTTTTTGGTTGATTGGTGGGTTAGCTGGCTTTTTGGCTGGTTTTTTTGTTGGTTTTTTGGTTGGTGGTGGTGGTTTCTTGTTTCATCCTTTTTGCTTTGGTTTGATTTTTTGTGCCAAAGAAAGGTAAAGTCTTTGGACTTCTGATTTTAAGGAGAAGTTTTTAATATGAGGAAGGTGAAATAGTTGAGCAGGTGATAAGAGTATTGTAAGAATTCTAAACTTTGTGGAGATAGCAATGGGAGGTGCTGAAAGACCAGGCATACTTCAATTGCTATTGCTGTGAATGACATTGCCATAAGATGCACACAATTAAATTAAGAGATGACAAGAAAGTCCAAGCACTTTGTATTGAGATCTGACAAATGACACAGAAGGTGGTGTGTCCCTGGCACACTGTAAGAAGGTAAAGTCACAGCAACAAAGTGAATCAGCTCTTACAGACATTGGCATGTTTTCTCTTTGTAGCTCTTCATCACATGTGAAATAAACATTTAGAAGTTAACAGTAATTTCTGCTTTGACATGATGAGTTATTAACAAAAAGATGAAAAAGAAAAAAAAATAACCTCTAATTCACCTCTTGGATATATTAGTTGACAGAACACTAAGACAGGAACTAAAGCTGGAGGAATGTGCCCATCTAGAATACTCGAAATATTCAGGTTTTTCATTCATAGAGTCATGCAACATTAACACAATGGAGAGAAGAGTTGTTTGAGTTACCAAAAGAACACAACTTATAAAGCAAAGAGAATACTGATCTAGAAATTATACAGATACAAAACCAAAGTGACAACAGAGATGATTAAGATAAGGAAAAATGTTTATACAAAAGGAAAGAGAAATCAGTATTATTGAGTTTAAAATGGGAATTAGTAAGGTTTTTAACCTTCAATTAATTCAGGCTAAGGTCCTGGAAAAATCTTTAATTAAAAGTCATAGGAGCACCTCAATAGTTTAATCATGCAACTTAAAAAATCCTTTTGCTAAAGTATCCTACAGCAATAGGAAACTTGATTTAGTGACTAGCAGTTCTATATATATGGTTATAATTAAAGATGTCCTGCAGATTCTATTTACTTTAAGGATGTTGTATTTCTCATGTGTTTTACAGCTTAAAGGAATTTCTAAAAAGTAGTTCAAAAAACAGGAAATGTTTAATGAAATTGAATGTCAGAATGTTTCTGACATTCAGCAGCAGCTATACTTACCTAAGCACCAGGATTTTAAATCTGTCATAGTGATAATAGTAATTTCTCAACTTGGTACCCAAGATTTTTAGGTAAAAGTTATTTTGTTACAGCAGATTTGTTAAACTAAAAACTTAGTTTACAAGTATGTGTGAGATTGGTGGGTATGCAGGTGACTTTGTACATCTGACTCCATAACTTTCTTTTCCAAAATTTCCATCCATTCTTTTGTGTGTTTCTCAGAAGACTTCTGAAGAGGGATAATCCATCTGGCACTAACCTGGTTCTGTAACATGATGTTTTCTGGGCCAAACACAAAATGTACCATATATATATTCATAGTTGTCCACACTCAAAGACATAACACTGATCTACAGCTTCACCCACCTGGAAACCATATGCATTGAAAACTCAGTTCACATGTTTTGGTAGATTAGATGTGCACATTCTGTCTTACACCATCCCTAGGCAGGTTCTTTCCTGATGGAAACTTGTATTGGAACCCACTGGAAGGTGCAAAATGAAATGGTAATGTGTGGAGTAACCAAGGTGGGAAAGTCTTCTATATGTAGCTGGGAAAGCTTTTATAGGAATGTTGCTGAGAGAATAAGAGTCATGAAGGAAGACTGGGACCTTAGGACTTACTATAGGTCTTCCTAAATTTTCTACTGTTCCTCATTCAGTTGTTTTGTCTTTTGAATACCCTTTCCTGGTTTTACTTTCCTAACAAGTCTGTGACACAAGGCTGCCTGCCCTTGCTATTTCTTCTCATTCCCCTTCACACATTTTCTTTCCCGGAAGATATTTCCCTTTTTCCAGTGACTGGGAACAGTCAGACAGTGACAGTCTCCTGACTGACATGGCTTTTCAAAGATGATGGAGAGTGGTTTGGCAACACCAGCTGGTTCCCTCCAGGCCCTGGGGTGCGTGTTGTCAGGTCCCACAGGCTTCCATTCAGTTTCATTAGGTCATTTCAAACCTTGTCTTTGCTTACAGTAGGAGGGACTTTGGTCCTTCAAATTCCACCTGAAGATTCAGGGACCTGGGAGATGTGGGAAACCTGACTGCCAGACAGTGAAGACTGAGGCTAAGAACTCATCAAGTACCTCACCTTTTTCAGACTGATTGCTAAACAGCAGATTATTAATCCAAATAGCACACTTTCTAATGCTGGTTATTTCTGTATGACATCTGTTGCTACCTTCACTATGGACTGATCACATGAGGCTTTTGTGATTTTTATCAGTAACAGGAGAATCTGAATTGACTGACTGAGGATAAATATTCCACACTTACCTAAAGCTACATTACTTTGTTCAAAATTTCCTCTATGCCCCTACATTCACTTCCAGTTTAGGGATATCTGAAGAAATCTTAGATAAATAATTTTGAGCTCTGGCATCGTTTATCTTTCTCTGCTAAATTCAAACATTCTGTCTAGCCTGGGGCAGAGCAGTGGTAAGCATTCTGCTTCTTAAGCAGATAATGCTTCTTAACTGTTTGTTCTTTCTGTGCTCTGGGGTGTCTATTAAAAGGTAAAAGAAACGTGAGTGAACTTGGGAAATAAAGAGAAACAGAATCAGTAATAATTTGGAGAGGGTCATTCTGCTGTAAATAGGTGGAATTTAATGCCATCTGACACTTAAAAAATTTCTTCTGAGCTATTTTCAATTGCATCTTCTTTCCTGGACTAGTCCTCATCAAGGGGGTTGGAAGTGCATGCATTCAGAAATTCACAGTAACTGGTATATGCTGTCTATTCCTCATGATAATTTTGGCAAGTTGAGATATATTGTGACTTGTGTCATCAGCTCCTCTGCAGAAAATTTAGAATGCTTTCAACACATATCCATAAAGAAAGCAAAGGAAAAAATTAATTAGGAAGATGGAACATTACTGCCATCTTTTAATTTCTTTTAATATTTTAAGGCTGAATTTATGCAAACTTGTTGCTTTTAAGATCATAATTCACTAAATGTAGCATCATCATACAGATGTACCACAGACAGTGGTAATCTCAGGGTAAACTATGACAGTCAATTTTGAGTTTTCAGAACAGTTACCTGCGCAATCACCTTCTCTGCAAATTATCCACCAGAATGTGCTACTGCCATGTTACGGTGTTGCTCCTTCAAAAGTCCTTCAGTTTATCCAAATTAAATGACTGTGGGTATCTTTTATCACTAATGAATACAAAATAATAATCAAAATGTAAACAACTGATGCATTATATTATGCAATTAAAAATTTATTATTTCATAATGAGCTAACAGTTAAAATTAATTGTTGTAATAAAAGTTGTTTATTACTGCCGTGTCTTGTAAGAAAAAGTCCAGAAATGCATTATTTTTATATTTTTCTTGCAGAGAATGTTGTTCATAGAAAGGAAGAATTATGAGCATTTTGCATCTAAAATTTTACTGGGCAAAAATTTCTCTGCCTGGAGATACAATGCTCCAAATATTCTCAGAAAGACTTCAGTGATGTTGTCCTGCCCATCACATATAATGGGTGTGTGGACCTCTAGTCTCTCTTCTGGAGCCATTAGTGAACAGTTTGATTTTGTCTAATTTCTTCCATTTCTGAATGTTGAGAAGCAGCAAGGATCAGCAGAATCAAATGTGATATTAAGCTGTCAGTCTGAGCTGCATGAACAGCTGATAACTACGACTCCCACTGAGACAAAGATCTGCTGGAAGCAGGAACATCATTAAAGCTCACAAAATCATCTCTTGCCACCCGTCGTTCTGAAGAGCAGCAGTAGTCCACTCTGCTATTCTCTCATCTATTTCAAAACACTTTCTAACATCTTGGAGGTGGTCTTTCATATCCAGTCACTTCCTATAAGCAGTTGGCCTTTTCACCATTTCACATGCAGAAAATACATTTGTGATGATCAAGCAATCTTGTTTTCCCTTATTGTCATTTGAAAAAGCAATAATAAGAGTAAAGCTCAACCTACTCCTTTTCCCTTAGTCGGTATTTCCTTTTCCGTATTTGGTTTTCCTTAATTTCTTTTCCTTCACCAGGAAACTTCTCATGAATTTTGATAGACAGCTTTGGGCACAAGAAGACAGATATATCTACAGAGTTCTCCTTGAGCTCATTCAGTACAATGAAAGAAAGACCAGCTCACGTAAATATTCCAGACCAAATAAAGTTGCTCTGGTTCCTGTCACTTAGATTACCATTTTGAATCTCACTCTAAATAAATCAATTCTCCACTGCTTTGGAAGGGGTTCCAGAAAGACTATTTTCCCTAATAATATTTCTGAATACTTAAGTCTGACAAATAAGGTGAGTCAATAGATAAGATCAGCATCTCTGTGTACCAATCTAGTAGCTGAAATGGAAAAGGACTTTTCTATGTGAGGTCCTAAAATATATATTATACCCCTAAAGAGACTTACTAATAAAGAATTAAAAGCATGTTCCTGCTGTGACACAATTCCAGAATCAGCACAAAATGAAGGATTGTGCTTATTGTGACATAAAATTATTCCTAGTGTATGTTTTGAAGGTACAAAACTTCACATGATTGTGCTTTCCCCCTGTAGAGCCCAAAATTTTCTCAGTCCCCTGTCGTGATTGTTGAGGACCATGACCAACTCCAACCTACTGTGGCAGAAGGGGCACAATCTTCAGGCAAATAAAGACTTCCACTGAAGGAGGAGTGGTTTATGACTTAACTTGTGGGATGTTCCAACAAGCAGCAGCCAAACAGGGAGGCAGCAACATCCAGAACTGCCCAACACCTGCACCACACGTGCTTTTGACCCAGTTGAACAGTCAGGAATGAGATCTGGAATGAGGGTGACAGAGAAGAGTCAGGATCAAGGCAGTTGTGACATGCTCGGGAAAGTGGTAAATGAGTAGGAAATTTTACAGGAAATTAGGCTGTAATTCCAGCCTTTATTGTTCCAGACCTGATTAACAGCTTGGTTTTCTACATTTGTCTACTCTGTATACTTGTAGGTTCAGCAGAGTTACACCATTCAGACATTTGTATTAATGAATTTGCACCTAAGTTTTTTTCCTCCTAAAAACACTAATAAAAATATACATGTTTACCATACATAATTACCATACGTGTAGGAAAAAAATAAAAATTAAAATAAAGGTGTGTGTTAGACAGTATTCTAGCATTCCTGACAAGACTGAATAAAAAATGCTCTAGTGAGCGCTTATATTAGATTTCCATTTACAGTCTTAATTCCCTTCTGTCACTTAAAGAGGCAATCCCATCCCTTCTTCCCTGGATGTGTAGTTCTAGTCTCAGTAGTTTTTCCCACTCTGACATCCATCCATCAGTGAGAGCTGATTCACCTACATAGCCTTCATCCAAAAAATAGCCACTTTTTCTGCTTAGTAATATTTCTGCCTATTGAAAATGTAGGACTGGCTCACTAAGAGGTTAAATGAATTATCACAGGTTGGGTGTGAGAGGTTGAGGCAGTGGAACTGGGCTTTTCTGTGTCAGCCAGCTGTTCAAACAGCTCCATTGATTTCTCTAACCACAGCTCAAATCTTAAAAGATTTCAAGTAAATTTGATTCAAAACTCAAGATTATCTGACCTTCATGAAAATCTGTTCTGCTACATTTTATTCGGAAATTTTTCATAAATCTTTCTTAAGTAAGTTATATTTGATATTCTGAAATACTTAGCAGCATTCTGCTGTTTTAATGGGATAATTAGCATCCTGAGACATATGAGAAACATTTGACTAGTGATATTTGACATTCTTTTTGTTTGACAGAATTTAATCAGGACAGAGCTGCAGGACCTTTTGAGCCCAGACAGAAATATTCAGGATTTATGTTTCTCTTTGGAAAAATATTAGGGGGTGGATGACTGGTTTTCAAAGCAGATATTTAGGACTGTATTGAGATTTTTAAATTGATTTGTCTGTTCCATAGTGGAACCATTTAAAGCAGAGTACTTTCCTTAATTAAGGAAGTGGTGACTTGTACTGCAAATAAAACTAATTGTCTTACCATTTTAAAGGAAAAAGGAGTTATGTTATATTTAAGTAGCTTTAGTCTAGTTTTGTATAATCTGAATAGATGAACAAATAAAAAAGCTCCAGAGCACCTGAAAATACTTTAACTATCAAAAAAAAGACCTATTTACTTAACAGTTGGATTTTTCTTTTTTGGGGGGTAAAGTAGCAATTTATGAAAATGCAAGCTAAGAATCAAGAGCTTTGTCAGACAACTCAGGAGCAAGACAAACTTGCATCTTTGACTTTGACATATTTTTGAGAAAATGAGTTCTGGAAGCTAAAGGTGAAGATTTAGCTCTTTAAGTTAACATGAATTTTTGTTGCTTTGGGGAAAAGCAGGTTTTCATCACAGCACATTTTACCTGGAAATAGTATGCAAAGAATTAAAATCTCCTACAATAGTAATTGTTAATTTAATTTGTGATTTTGACCTTTGTCTGCTATGATTCACAGATTTTCTATCTTTCTTTAATTTTTGTTTTAACAGTTCAAAACTAACTATGAAAAGAGAAAGTTTAAAGTAGCTATTCCATCCAATGACACATCCACAGTGACTTCCATAATAAGCAACGTGTCCGAAGCAATGGAAGCCCTCACCCGAATGAGAGAGGAAATAGTTCCTGTTCCAGGTTCTGTAAACGGAGTGAATGCCCTTGGCTTGGTGGTTTTCTCAATAAGCTTTGGCCTGGTGATTGGAAGCATGAGGGAGCAAGGTCAGGCACTGAAAGACTTCTTTGACAGCCTTAATGAGGCTATCATGAGATTGGTAGCTCTAATCATGTGGTAAGTGCCTCTTTGATAAATTCCTTTTTTAGTTAGTAACAATATTTTTCATCACAATCAGACACTGGGTGGCAAGAGTCTGTCTGGCAGAAAGTCAGACAGGCAGATTGTATGTACCTTGCAGCTTTTTTCACAAGTCAGCTCAAGAACTGTGATGCTCTGTGTCAATAATTTGCTTGAACATGACAACTCTTTCAGTGGGTTTTGCTTTCGAAACTGAAAAAATCAGGGTCTATGGCAGAAGTTGCTATACTTACATCTTACATCTTCATAAAGATCACAGCAGTATGCTATTTGAGTTTCCATATACCCTAATCTGACTTCTCTAGAGAAAATCAACAAACCTCTCCAATAATCTCATCTCTTCTCAGCAAGACCTTGTTACCATCAGTTTCCAGCACAGCTGGCTCCTGTGGCTGTGCTGGGTACACACATGTCCTTGCATCACAGCTGCACTGCTCACACATACACACATTTTTTCTCCTTTCTCTACTGTGTTCATTAAGTAAATAAAACAAATACCTTTTCCCTCAAGGCATGAAATCTTTTCAACAATGAAGATTCATTATTTGCCAGGTAGGAAGTTAATTATGAAAAGAAATTATGTCTTACTGCCTTCTTTACTACAGAAAAAAACCCCCAAATCAACTCCAAAGGCCTATCCAAGAGCACATGTTGCAGTACTAGATACAAAACTAAAAACAAGTGTATTTGCTCCAGTGACTAAAATTCTGTTCTGCTAGATCACATTTATACAAAGCAAAAATCTTTTCTTCTTTACAAGCATGCTTAAAATTGTAAAGCAGAGGGTGAGAATTGGTACTTCAGATAAATTTCTACATGGATGTGATGTTTTAAAGGGTACTTCTGATACAGTAGATAGATTTTATTCTGTGATATCTTAGTGTGAGAAGACAAGTGGATGTTTACAGAAATAAGGCTGTACCAAAAGAACCACTGCAGCAGAATTATGTTAGAGTTTTATGCTCAGCACCAATTCTTTCTTCACCTTTGTTGCTGTCCCCTAAAGCAGCCAGCCTTTGTCATACGGATGTCTTCGTGCTGAAGAATGCATTTATCCAGTGCCCCACTGGATAAAATGCAGCCTGGCCAGAGGCAGCTTGAAATCTGCAGGGGTTATCAGACTTCTGTGTGGGTTCTTTCCCCAACAACATGGGAAACAGCACTGGAGTAGAACTAGGCACCTGGCATAGTCTGCAACTACGTGGGTTGAGCCTTTGTTCACACAGACAGAATTGTAACAGAATGGGCTAAACTAACTTTTAAATTACTCTCGAATTCTGAATAGAATTCATCTCTCTATGTGTCCGAGAGATGTATTATACATCTTGTAATCCTTACCAGATCTTGAATCCACTGAAGCATTTCAAAAACATTCACTGCTGTGGTTTAATCCAGGCTGAACTATTAGGAGTAGAAGAGTTAAACTCTTGAGCTGCTCCTGCACAGGAGTAGCCTGACAGTGAAATTCTCTATTCATGCACACCTATGAACACAAACAGTATGGGTGAGGAAGTGAGTCGCTACTTTGGTCAGTAATACTGCTTTGATTTCTTATTTGCAGGTATGCTCCACTTGGAATTCTCTTCCTGATTGCTGGGAAGATTGTTGAGATGGAAGACATGGGTGTGATTGGTGGCCAGCTCGCCATGTATACTGTCACAGTGATCATCGGTCTGCTGATTCACGCTGTCATTGTCCTACCTCTTCTATACTTCGTGATCACTCGCAAGAACCCATGGGTATTTATTGGAGGCTTAATCCAGGCATTAGTCACAGCTTTGGGAACATCTTCCAGGTAAAGAGAGTATTTTAAAGCCATATTTTTTTTTAGTATTACTGGTTTGTGAAACAATTTTGCCTACAGTTTGGTGAGCTCTGTATTCAAGTATTCATGCAGGAACTGTATTTCAGTTTCACTGCTATCCAATACTGACTCAAACTCTGCTTTCTATAAGAAACCCTCAACAGAAATGTAATCTGTTTGGTGATGAAGACTGTATGGCCAGAACCCTTGTGATTGATTAGTCTTGGTGTTTGATATATCTAAGTAGCCTGTTACAGCTTGCTCATAAAGGATACAGCTGGTAAAGGATATGCATGGCAAAATAGAGCAGCAAACAGGAAAGTTCAGAGGGGATTCTTGCCAGAAGCTGGCACAATGTGCTCGAAATCCTGATAGCCAGTGATGGATACAGAACCTGCAATAGAAGCACATTTGTTCTTTGCTGGTGAAGTCATAGGTAAACCATAAGAATTAAAAATGTTTGCATGTGTGATGAAAGGAAACATTACCATAATTAAATGTACATTTCTATACCATGTAGCCTTTCATAAAATACCTTCCATTTTAATAGATTTTAAAAGTGGCTCCAAAAGACAGGTGTTTTAAGTTAGATATTCTGTAATACTAAATTCAAGTCCCTGGTGTTTGGGATTAATTTGAAGGTCTGAAGGAGAAGAATTGTGACCATTAATATAGAATCTGATTTAGTTTTGCACCACTGAAAAAGGTTTTGAGGATTAAAAAATTCCTACCATATATTAATGGGAAAGAGGGACAATTACTAATTTCACTTCTGACATTTTGCTGTCAGTCCTTGCAAATCTGTGGAATGCCTAAAAAAGAAGTTGACTAGAATTTATTTTTAAAATAGAATGAAACTTATGTCAGTCACCATAGTGAAAATAAAATGAAAGTGCAGTTTCATGGGCAACAATTACAGTGTTAAGAGAGTATGTTCCAGTTTTTGTAAGACATTCCTCCTGGAGTTGATCAAGATTCTCAGCAAGGACCTTGGCTGATGCAAGACAGCATGCTGTACTGTGAGTGGATTTTAAAACTATTCAAATTTCAACTGTAAGAGGACTGTCATCAAAGATATTTTTCTAGCACCATCTTTCACAGTTCTTCTTTATTTTAGTTTTTGTCAGTATTTTATGACTGTTGATAGAGTTTTCAAAGACTTGGGAGTCTGGTAAGTAGTTATCAATTAATATTTCACTGAGACAAAGTAATTTGAATTGCTATGTCTTGAAAAACCTCTATACTTTGTTGTGATCAGATGTAGAAATACACAGCCTGGCTTGGTCAGAGTTAACCTCCTTCATAGCTGCTCACGTGGTGCCATGTTTTAGATTTGTAACCAAATCCACAATGATCACACACTGGTGTTCTAGCTATTACTGAACAGTATTGGCCCAGCATCTGGACCTTCTCTGTCTCTCATTCTGCCTTCACAGTGAGTAGATTGAGGGGTGTGCTGTGGGCTGGGAGGGCACACAGCCAGGGAGGTGAATAAAACTAACTAAAGGTGTATTCCATACACATCATAATAAGCCATGAAAGGGGGAAAGAGGATTTTAGGAAGGCTGGCCACCTGTTACCAAGGAACTTGCCGGCCTTTGCTCTACCCATGGGAAGTGGTGAGTGATGACTATGCAGGACTTGTTGTCTTCTGCTCCTCTTCCACTTATCTGTCACTTATTAAATATTTTCAGTCTCAACCCCTAAGTTTTCTTGCCTTTACTGTTCCTTTCCATTTTGGCTGCCCCAGTCAGGGTGTGGAGGCAAGTAAGCAAGCGGCTGCTTAGCTGCCTGCTGGTGTTAAACAATAAGTGGTAAAGCAATGCAACTGTTGATCAAAACATCCTTTCCAGAGGAGCCAGCAAGTAAATAAGAGACAGAATGCTTTTTACTGATATATTGAATAGCTCAGCTTGTATAACTTCAAGAAAACTACTTAGGGATGACTCAATCACAGCTCTGTGACCTAAAAGGAGAAGTGGGACTTTCTAAATAGATTCCTCTGCCTAACAGAAGACTCTTGTATCAAGACACTAAACTTAGATACATTCAGACTAGAGACTACATAGAGAATGACAATAAATAACCATTGGGAAAAGTTCCTAAAAGCATTAGGAGAACCTCCACCTTAAATTCAGACTTTACATTTAAATTCAGTTCTTAAATCGAGCCTTTGCTTTTAAAAAAAAGTATTCTGGTAGATCACAAACAAATAAAGGCATTTCCTGCCATCATGATGTGTGATGGTCTTTTCTTTCCCTCTTTATATAACTTGTATGATATATTACCTTTTTATTTGTGTTTCAGTTCTGCAACACTACCTGTTACTTTTAAGTGCCTAGAAGAAATAAATGGAGTGGACAAACGAGTTACAAGATTTGTACTCCCTGTTGGTGCTACAATTAATATGGATGGAACTGCTTTATATGAGGCTTTGGCTGCAATTTTCATTGCACAGGTTAACAACTTTGAGCTGAACTTTGGGCAGATTATCACAATCAGGTATGGAAGCCATTATTACTTGCATCTAATAAAAGCACCTTTGTGAAAACTCCTTGCTGGTTTATGTTGGATTAATCAAAAGCATCTAGAGCTAAAACCAAAAACTGCTAAAGTACCTGAGTATCTGTAATTATTTACGTCTTCTGCACAGAAAAGGGCCCACAGCACAGATTCTCCTCTAGGTGAACCTTCAAAAACCTGTAACATGACACCTGTCACTGCACTTGATAAAGTCAACAAAACCAGTTTTTTATTTACTATAGAGTTTTTCTTTCTAAAGAACTCATGCAGCTGTTGGGAGCCATATACTTAAAATCAGTACCATGCAATTCAAAGTGCATGCACAAAGCTGTAACATAAAAACATCACAGTGTTAAATCTGGGAGAGGCAGTGTTTTCCTAGTCCTGATGGCCTCAGAATACAAGCAGGGGCAAGCTGTGTAAGTAGCAATACTATCATTTATTACATCACCTCATAGAAGTAGAGAAGGCAGGTATATTTTCAAGCACAAGTATTTTTGCTTGAAATAGAACAGCAAATAACTCACTAATTAGCACCCACTAGTTAGTGGTAACTGGTCTGCATTGACTTCATTATGTTAATCACAATTTAAGACAGAATAGTGATGGGTACATGTGCAGAAGAAGAAATGTCAGCAAGGGGAGAGATGGACACTGTAAGACAAAGAGACAGAGAGACAGAGACAGGAACAATAAAAGTTCAGTTATAATATTTTTCTCCATAAAACCCCACCAGTTTATTTCAATATTCATGAAAGTAAGGCAAAGCTCTGCCTTCAGACTCCAAGGCAACAGTTTCAGTTCATCAGTACTGGAGCTGCTCCCTGGCAAACCTCTTGATAAAACAAATTCTTCCTAAACCAGGAGTGAGCAAGCATATTTCTACCAAGTCACTATGATTCAAGGTTTCTGGCAGCTTTCTATTTTCTGATGGCACAACACCAACTGCTGGAGGACAGAGACTTCACCTGGCATGAAGTTACAGTGAGATGGATAAAGAATAAAAGTTCTTGCATTAGATTTGCCAGGACAGAATTACCCACTCATCTTTTTTCTTAACATGTTTGAGCTTGTGGAGAGAGTTTTTTCGGTGGGTGGGGACTTGTAGCTTTAATGTTTTGGTCTGGCCCCTGGCATCTAGTAGGGTATTTAGCACCTAACAAAATCATATTCCAAGATTTCTGGATAAAGCCTTAGTGTAAACACTTTGGATCAAAAGTCCTGCAGCTATGAGGTGTTCAAATAAGGGACGAGGCTCATCTTTATTTATGACTGAGCAAATGCCTTCTTGCTTCATATCTGGTTCTAAAGTTTGCCAGATGATAAGGAGAGTTTATTACAGAAGTCAATTAATTGCTTTTGCCATCTCTCTGCACAGCATCACTGCCACAGCTGCCAGTATTGGGGCTGCAGGCATTCCTCAAGCTGGACTGGTCACCATGGTCATTGTGCTGACATCTGTAGGTTTGCCTACAGATGATATCACCCTTATCATTGCAGTGGACTGGTTCTTGTAAGTATTTTTATGAATTGTTAAGGGATTAGACCGTATTTATAAGTGAAATAGACAGGGACATTCTGGTTATACAGCAACGTTTTTGCTATGTAAAGCAGTTCAAAACAAACGTTTAAAAGAATCACAGTTTCTTGCAATTATGATGTCTTTGTAGAGCAGATGGTGAGGGGTATTGCTTAATGATGATTCCCTTTGCATGCCAAAAGAGTTTACTTAGAAACCTGCATTATTAGGGTACTAACAGGCATAGTGTAATTAAATAGGCAAAGAATTGCTTTAGTCTTCTATTTTTTTGTAGGATGGCAATGAAAACCTTTCCATCAATCGGGCTCAGAACTAGATCAGATCCAACAATGCATTGCAGCCTTGCTGACTCTAATCTAGGAAAGGTTCATATGTCTGCCCCATGGACACAAAAAAGAAAAACAGTTGTGTAACTCTTTTACTGAGCCATCACAAAGTATTGCCCCTAAGTTTTTCCATTCCTCTATCTGCAGAAGACTGACAGACACCTGTAGATGTATAAATTCCCTCAAGTCCAGGAATTAAATCAAATGAAGGTTTTCTCCAACCTCTGTTTCACCTAATACCTATTATTCATAGCTTCCAGGAGCTTTTCCCCTTCAATCTTCCCAAGTGATCCCATCAAGAAGTTGCCCATGTTGTTACCAGAACATAATGCCTTCAAATGATTACCTAGCCACATGCCCACAGTCTGGTGTAGGTGGATGCCTATCTGCTAACAGTGCCAGTCCCTCCTCATCAAGCTGCCTCCTACATCTGCTGGGCAGAGCCCTCTAAGAGGCCTGAATTATTGTAGTTTAATTTGAGTAATTTCAGCATAATCCCACCCTAAATTATTAATCATCATTTGTGATCAGGAGACAAATGACCCTAACAAGATAGCTTCTCATTGTTTTACATGTTCAGAGGATAGAAACACAAATGACCAGAGTGCCAAAATGCCTCCAAGAAGCCATGTGCTCCCTTTGCTGTCCTCATCACACGGCTGTTTCTTGCTGTGAAGTTGCTAAGAGTAGTAACACATTTTGAGACTTCGCATCCCAGTATATTTTGTAGTTTCTGTAGAAGAAACCATGGCATTAACAGTTCAGATAAGTGAATATATATTAAATAGGTGACTCATATAGTAGCTATTTTAAGGCCACTTTCACAGCTAGTCTGCATGCTTCCCTGAGTAAGTGATGAAATCAAGACTAACTTAATCCTTCTTCCTTAGGGATCGTCTCCGTACCACTACGAATGTCTTGGGAGACTCCATTGGAGCAGGAATTGTTGAACATTTATCACGGCATGAGCTGAAGAACAGGGATGCTGAAATGGGTAATTCCGTGATAGAGGAGAATGAAATGAAGAAACCATACCAGCTGATCTCCCAAGAAAATGAGAATGAGAAACCATTAGATAGTGAAACCAAGATGTAGGCTAGAGAAAGCGTGAGTTCAACACTACAAGTGTGGAAAAACACACACATTTTCTGGCCATTTATATCTTGAATTCACGAAGTTCATGTGTTCCTTGATTACTCCCTTTATGATCGCACTGGAAAGATTTAATGAAAATATATTCCAAACTAGCAGTGATCATGGTATATGTTGGCTTCCCAATTAAAAAAAAAATTAACAGGCAACAACAGTGGTCCTGCTAGACATATGCTAACTGGGGATAAAAAAGAGATTGTGTATATGTTACTCAGTCCTGTGAATTTTTTTTTTTATGAACTGGAAAGTAAAAACAGATAACAGAGCTTGAAAATGGTTTTATTTTTTTAAATACCTGTTACAAAATTCCTAACATCCTTAAACACACAATCAATACTTCTAACTTGATAACTACATCCAGCTAAGTAAATTAACGGGACTTTTGCTTTTTTATCTGACTTTTTTTTCTCTAGTATTATATTATTGTTCAAATACTAGCAGGACAATAAAAAAGCAGGAGATTAATTGAGGGGATAAAAAGGGGGAAGAGATATAAATAAAGAAAAAAAATACCCCCAAACCAGCACTTTTACCAGCTGAGTTGAAATATTTCCGAGAAAGTCATTTTATCTAGACAGTTTTTCACATTAGATTCAGCTGATCCTCATAAAAATTTAGCCTAGCTGGCTCCCACTGACTCTCAAACATTTACATACACATGTATGTACTTCCAGTCTGGATTTGCTCCTTTAATTTCAACATCACAACCCAGCTGAACAATCTATGTGCGTAAGTGTTTGTAGAGGCAGGGCCCTATTCTGGGACAGAAAATGTGCCTTCACCTCTGTTTGGAAAAAAAAAAATAGCGTGCTCTGGATACATTAATGATCTACTTAATAAGCAATGATAAGAGGGCAATGCCAGCCTTCTGTAGAAGGTGCAGAAGGGTGAGATGCTCAGATTATAAAGGGGATGGATTCTAAAGCTGAATTCCTGAAACCAACAGGACCTTTTCTGTTTGGAAACCTCCCAAATTCTTGATCATTCCACTAGTAAATTATAGAGCAATTAACTGGATTTACATTTTTCCATCTGGAGAAGAAGGCTCCCTATCTAAATGTGAAATTTTGGATTCCTAGAGTGTTTATCAGTAGCATCCAAGAAAGAAAAAAAAACACCTTTAGAAGGTAAAACTAATGGGTGCTTTTATATGTTTTAGTAGGAAAATATATAAATTGCAAAATAATAAATACTATTATAAATGTTGAAATTTTAATAAGAAATTATTTTAAAATGCAATATTGTAGGTTTATTTCAGGCAATAGATAAGCTAAGAATGAAAAAAGGGAGACAGTGCACTTGTAATCCTGTGGCTTTTTTGCTCATTTCAAGATTATTCCCTTACAAAGCCCTTTTCTAGAAATATAATTTATGTTCTTTTTCTTTTTTGCCTTGTACCATTAAGAAAGTTAAACTGGAAAAGTCTATAATGCAGTTACAGTTGGGAGAAAGGAAAAAATATTAATTGACAGGCACAATAGCATTGAGTGATCTGTTTTATTAAAATATCCAGTTGTCTTCTCTCTCCCTTTACCAAAAACATTCTGATGACAGAAACGGAGGATTCCCTTGCATCGTCCCAGCTGCCATTTGAAAAACATTCAATACGTTGCTTCTGCCACTGAAAGTTCATAATAAGGTGTACAAGTAACTAGTGAAAATGTCAGCATGCAGGTTGAAGGCAAATTTTTTCCCAGGCAAGATTGGTTTTTTAGGGCTGAAAACTCTGGTCCATCTTCTCCACTTAAGTAATCTGAACAATATGAGCAAGACCTCTCTGGTGAATGAAGTGAGCAGGGTTTAATATAGAGTATTGAGCAGTCAAACCAAGCAAGTTCCAAATGAATCTCTGACTGAAAGAAAATATGGGTTGTTCTTTTCTTTTTTTTTTTTTTTTCTGCTAACAGAATGCAAATCTAGGTTGCAGACAGGCATTTTCTGATATATAATTAGAGGTATTTTTATATAGATACTGTATTCAGAATGTGTGTGTAAACACTAACTGTAGAATTTATGGCATAACACTTTAAATTTTTGTTAAGATATTGTTTGGAAATACATTGCAAAGACAATGTAAAAGGCTGTCTTTCTATGACATCAGCTGAGAAAAATGAATTGTGTCACAAAGAATGTGATCTTTTTTTTTATACTAACTTTGTTTCTTATGGAAATCAGGTATTATAGAAAGATTCCCTTCCCCATCCCTCACTGGTTTTGCATTGGTATGCACCCGGAGTGGATTGAGAAACATTACTTTGTAGATGTATTTTCAATAAAAATAGTTTTACATTACTGCTCTTATTGTGATTTAGAATTTCTTTCAAAGGCTCTACAATAGAAGCTTCACACAGACTCAGGGCTGAGAAACTTATAGTATAGGATTTCAGGAACTTCAGGAATTATTCTATACACCAGGACTTTGAAATAGCAGGGCTTCCTTAATTCAAATATCTGCTTGGAGATTGGTGTTAAAAAATAAAGAAATAAAGGGTAGTAGGGAGAAACATTAAGAATTAAAAGAAGCAATGTTTATCATGGTCAAGTTCATTCAAGTTCACCATATCTATACGTATAGCCACGAAACACATTAAAAATTATTTATATTTTCAGTGATTCAGATACTGCAAAGTTGCCAGTCCATTTTGGATGCATAATTAGATGGTTCAAACCCCTATTACAGCTTTGTAACATTAGAACCATCTTCAGTAATCCAGTTTCTCTCATGAAAGTGGTCTGTGATGCTGTCAGGGTTCATTTGGCAACAACTTCAGCTAGAAGTCATCTTCTGATGAAAGTGAATATCTCATCAGAAGTACTGGAAAGGTATAAAAGACATGAGCTGAATCACTTGCATCTGGAAAGTTGTACTGGTTGGAGCAAATGGAGATAGCAGGCTGAAGTCCTGCCTTCTTGAACATACACCAGCAAAACACTGAACAAGGGCCTCTCTGAATTTGTCTTGTTTGTTTGATTGTTTTAAGTGTAAATAATGTATAATAATAAATAATACATAATGCAAACAGTTGTGTGGGAAAAAAAAATCAGAGGACACATGGTGTTCCAAAGCACATGACTATAATTTTTCCCAATTTTTTTCCTATTTATCTGCATGTGAATTCACCCAATGCAGGTAAGTATCTTTGTGTTTCTAGAACTACTATCATGA
The DNA here is from genome assembly GCA_013396655.1 of Campylorhamphus procurvoides. NCBI lineage: Eukaryota > Metazoa > Chordata > Aves > Passeriformes > Dendrocolaptidae > Campylorhamphus > Campylorhamphus procurvoides. Next base: position 80,049 of record WBMV01004973.1, on the reverse strand, counting down.
TGGGAAGAGTTAAAAAAAGAGTCAGTGTATCAGAGAATCATTTCAGTTGGACAAGACCTCCAAGATTATACAGTCCTACCTCTGACTGATCTCCAGTTTGTCAACTAGACCATGGCAATAAGTGCCGTGTCATCTTTTCATGAACACCTCCAGGGATGAAGACTCCAACACCTCCCTGGGCAGCCCATCTCAATGCTTGACAATTCTTTCCATGAAGAAATTCTTCTTGGTATCCAACTTGAACTTCCCCTGAAAAAGCCTGAGGCTATTTCCTCTTGTCCTGTTGCTTGTTACCCGGGAGAGGAGGCTGACCCTCACCTGACCCCTCATTTCAGGTTGCTATAGAGAGTGATGAGGTCTCCCCAGAGCCTTCTTTTCTGCAGGCTGAACACCCCTGCTCCCTCAGCTGCTGTTCATGTGGCTTATTTTCTAGACCCTTCCCCAGCTCCACTGCCTTTCTCTGGACATGCTCCAGCTCCTCACTTGGAGACATTACTGGCACGGTGGCTTTGCTTGCTCTTCTGTACCCTCATGCAAAATAAAGATCTCTGGTATCCTATAATTTTTCAGCAGTGTTTTCTTCTGGAAGGTGGGGTACAACACAGCCTTGCCATTCTTAGGCAAGAATGCCTGTCTCTGTAACAGTGTGTGGCCAGTATAAAGCAAAGTGGTCATGCATGTGGAAAATCGACTGCTGGCGCAGGAAAGTATTTCTGTGTTCTTTTCTGAAGGACTGAATTTGGACAAGTGACATTTGTGTTCCAGTGCAGGCAAAAATGATAAGAAGTTTAAGGCACTTTATTTCAACTAGCCCTTGCTTTTTAAAATGAAGTTACAATTGAAATGGTACAGAAGAGTGCATCTTGCTTCTCCTGTAAACAATAGTGTCCTGGTTGTGATAACAGTTCTAGTGTGATCAGCCATTTCCCAGAACAGGATAAAAAACCCGAGATGAACTGATAGATTCACCTGTCTGGATTTCTCTCTTTCTGAATAGATCAGCTTATTCTGGAAGCACAGGGTAAGACTGAGAAAGCTCAGACGGGCAACATCAACGACGGAGCAGGATTCCTTCTGATAATCCTATGATACAACTCTGTATGATGAGTTCTTTCCTTTCTGTCTTCTCCCACCCAGCTCCTCAGATGTCTCTAAGGTACCTCAGAGGTATTAAAATTCCAGAATTTTAAGACAGGAGCACCTGCATCTCTAACCAAAGTTTTTCTTTAACATGCCTCATTACACAACTAGGGCTGCACAATAACTGATTTTTCACTTCAGTGAGAGAACTGAAAAACTGAGGAGAATATTTTTTCCAGGGCGTCATCAAACAATTTTTTATTGCTTAAAATAAAAAAAAAGTATTTTTCAAATATGAAATGTTTCATTCTCCATTCTCTCTTTCTTGAAACATCATATCTCACTTCTTGATTGCTTTTTCTCTATTTTAAATTATAACAAACTCAGCTTTAAAATGAACCAGACTTGGAGATAAAACATTGAATCATTTTGCTAAGAAGATGTCAAAATATTTCAACTTTTCTATAATATCTCCTGACTTTACAGTCAATTGTATTTATAGTAGTTGGCACAGCTTCATAAGTACTTGCCTCAAAAACTGCATTTTTCAGCAGTATATTTTTATATTAATGCTTTTTCTTTGTTCTTTACTACTTCCTTTCTCTAGACATTGCATATTTTTCTGTTTTTCCTGGTTAGTTAGATTTTTCCTCTTTATTGTACTATTGGCTTTTTAAAACCCTTGATACTTGATAAAAATGACAAAAAAACCAAACCTCTTCTGATAGTTGTCCACTGTTGTTACTATTACTCTGGATCCTAAAGTTTCATTTTCTGCATCATGTTTTCTTCAATGCCTTAACTAATTTCCTATTTTCTGCAGTACCACATTCCCCTGTCCCTCTATCCCACTCTCCCTCTTGGCTTTAATCCTCATTTTTACAGCTTCTCCTCCAAGAACTCCACTGCAGCAGGTTTCATATACCTAGATAAAGGCCTCAAGAGTATTCAACATGACTCTGCCTTTCTGAGTTTTGGTTCCCAACCAATAAAATGGGGACAAAAGCATTTCTCTAGCACCAGAGTTTCTAGAGAAATTAGGGCTCTGGAGAGCCTGTACAATGAGGCTGACACACACACCTGGGCCACGTCTTGGGCACCATCCAAACCCTGAGGATTTGCCCCTAGTGCATAGCACCTTTGTATTTTTATCTCCTGTGCTCTAGATACTGTATTTAAGAATTTATGATACTCTCTCTTCAAAACAGAAATTTAATGCATTTGTTCATTATAATTGTACAAAAAAACAGGCCAAATCATGTAGTGCTAGCTGTCTCCTTTCACTGGCAAAACTCATGTGAGTATCAAAGTGAGAAGGATAAAATAAAGATGTGCAGAGAATGAACTGCATTGCGAGTGTATTCAGAATAGCATTAGTACTGATGGCAGACGGTGACTGTCACTTGGGCTGAGCAGGTGCCACACAAACCTCCCTTCACAAATCTTCTGGTTCATCCTGCTCATGACCTGCAGGACCTCTGCTACTCGAATCCTGCTCCTCTCCCAGGCAGTAGCTCCTGCCCATGCCAAATTGCCTGGTGTTTTTGTGATATGCACAAATGGGGACTGGGATGAGACCACCCAACTTGCTTTCATTTACAGGGTAAGCCAGGATGTAAGGTTGAGTCTGTAGAAGAAAAAGCCAACAGTACTAACCCACTGTGCCACTTAGCCTCCACAGTGCAAAAGAGCTATTCAGCTGCTGCCAGCGCTTCATTTTCAGATGTAGTGTGGCTCTGTAACAATCAGCCTCCTAAAAACTGCAGTGTTTCCCAGAAATTACTGCCAAAATTCGTTGTATCATTGGATTATGCTGCCATCGTGTGGCAACTGGTTTTTTACAAGTAACATTTTGCATCCAATTGCAAAAATTCAGTTAAATCCTCTGATGATTAATTGAGCACAACACTTAACGCTTGCTTCAGCTGCAGAATGTTGTTGTTGTTATTATTCTATTTGTTCACAGAAAGAATATATTAGTTCATCTTGTCTTCTGTTCTGCACAGCCTTAAAGAGGTTCAGCTGTGAAAACTGTCATTCATATAGTGATTCATTTGTGTTTCTGTTCATTTGTCTATGCTTTATCTGAGCATCTTTTGGGCAAAATGAAGGTATCATGGTGAAAATTGTGTGTCACAATTACCGAGGCATTCTTTTATAGGCTGGGTGAATGGTGTTGCAATGGGCTATTTTGCTAACACTAAGTGCTAACACAGCAGAGTCTCACACAGTACTGATATCTCTTCCAGTCTCAGTTGTTTCTCTTTGAAGGGGCTTTCTCTTGGCAATCTGATGTGCCCCAAGGTTCCACGAAAATGCTAGATTTGCACACTTGGAATCTGTACCTGCCAAACTGTGTCCCTATTGATGCATTTGGACTCTACCTTGGTACAGTGCATGTCAAAATGGTGAGGAGCAGTGGAGGGAGTGGGGAGTGCTTATCCTGGAGAAAAGGAGGTTCAGAAGAGGCCTTATCACTCTCCACAACTACCTGAAAGGAGGTTGTAGTTGTGTGGGTGATGGTCCCTTTCCCCAAGTAAAAGGGACAGAACAAGATGAAATTACCTCAGGTTGCTGTAGGGGCAGTTTAGATTGGACACCAGGGAAAAATTATTCATGGAAAGCGTGGTCGAGCGCTAGAACAGTCTGCAAGGGAAGTGTTGGAGTCACCATTCCTGGAGGTTTTTACAGGTCTGTAGATGTGGCACTTGGGAACATGGTATAGTGGTGGACTTGGCAGTGCTGGGTTAATGTTTGGACTCAGTTATTTTAGAGGTCTTTTCCAGCATAAATATTTCTATGCTTCTATGAAGTAAATGCAGTGTGACATCTGGCCAGGGCCTGAATTGTTCCTTTTCAAATCAGCAGTGTTGCCAACACTTCTAGTACTAAATACTGTATTGCAAACTCCTAGAGACAAAATTGGAAGAATCTTGTTTACACTGTCTTTAAATACTTTTCCAGCCCTCATCACTGTCTAAAAACATGATGTGATATAAAGAAACATAAAGCAGAGAAAAAAAGATGAAAACTTTTATTTTTGAGTCAATTTTATAAGGGTCTGAGTTATGATTTTGAACATTAGACATCCTTAATACTGAATCCTACTAAAATAACATCCCTCAAAAGTTACTGCAGCAAATATTGACTTTCCTGTCAATTGCTGTCTTTATCAAAAAGCAATAGATTGTTCACAGTTCACCAACAATCAAACCACCATGAAAATCCACCACTATCAAAAAGTGCACCATCTACTAAAAATATAAAAAAGAGTTTTAAAATCATAGATATAATTCCAGGAGCATGAGCTCAACTTTGCTTACTGCAAACACAGAGCAGCTTTTCTATTTCAGTAATCAATAAATTACAATCAAGCCTTGCTTCCTCCTTTTTTTTTCTTTCAATTCATTATTTCTCACAGTATATTCAGTCTGGTGAGTAAAGCATTCTCCAGATATAAGCTCAGTTGTGAACACAAGAGAAAGAGTTGGCAAGGTAAGAGGGCAGATATTGGGAATTACAGAACAATTCTGACTTCCTGCCATGTTAAGATACAAGCACAAACTCACTCAGCACATGGGCAAACATAGAAGGATATCTCAGCTAAAGAGCTGAAATGATTTCAAGATTTCAAGAGATGGAAAATCTGCCCTATGGACCTGCTGGACCCCTTTAAAGTGCACTTATAAGGAAATTAGTTACATTGGTGGGTGCAATATATCTGGATTTTCAGAAAACTATAAATTCTTACACCTATTAACGTCCAGAGACGTTAATAGAGAAAATAAGATGCCATGGGCTGAAGGGTAGGTCCTTTATGGATTTAAAGGTCTCTATAAGAAACTAAGGCTAAACTAACATTTTTCAGTAATGAGAAGTGTTTATAAACAGAAAGTGGTTTCGGGACTATTTTTATTGATATAAAAATATCTATCCTCTATCCTCTATAACTCCTCTATCACCTCCTTGGAGAAGAAAGTTTGCAGTGAAATCTCTTTCTTTAAAGTAGTTAAGCTCCTTGACAATGGCACCAAATTCCAGAAAGAGATCACAAAACTGAATGGGTGAAAGGTTGCCAGGTAAGCTTTCTTTTAGACAAATTCGATGTAGTGCACTTATGGACAAAAAGTCTAAACAGCAACTACATGATGCTGGACTCAAAACTGTCAGTTAAGAGCCAAGGGAAGAGTTGATGCTGTTTCCTGACATCACTGCATCAATGCATTGGCCAAAAAAGGCAGCAAAATGCTGGGAGTCAGAACAAAGAGAACAGAGAACAGCATTTTGCTGCTGTCTAAAGGCCTTGGTGCAGTCATAGATCTAATCCTGTGGGAAGTTTCAAGGAGGATGTACAGGAATTAAGAGAACTAAAGAGAAATGAAAGTGAAATAAAACAGTCACAAGAGGGGATACAAAAAGGCTGTGACCCCTTAACCGCGAAGGTTGTATGATGAAGAATAACAAAAACAAGAAGACAATGGCTAAGGCAAATGTAGCACTGCTTTTCACTATATCCAACACCACAAGTCACAGGTGGAATTTAATAGCACTACTGAAAGCGCACTTTAAAACAGAGAATTTAAACTAGATAAGGATTACAGCTTTACAAAGTGGATAGTGAATCTGGAACTAGATTGTCACAGGACACACAGACAGTATCATAGTGGAGGCAACAGTTCAAAAAGGGATTATATACATTCAAGAGCAGGCAAATCCTCCAGTATCTTTAATAGAGAAACTCTGAAATTTACAGAAGTCACACAGAAAACTGGCCAGCTCACATGCTTTCACTAAACTGTGTTTCCACTGCATGGTAGTAAGAAAATAATGGGTTTAACAGAGCATTGGTCTGACCTAGCAGGAGACTTTTACTTTTTTTCCACCTGTCCCACAACAGCAAGAATTTAAGCAACATAACATGGCTCATTCTGTTATCTGCTTTTGTTATTCTGATGTTTCTGCCACTTCGTGCAATATTCTCTGAAAGAACTTAAGAAATTATTGGGACTGTGAAAAAAACTCCCTACAGAAAGACGACTTTTGTCACATTTATTCTACTCCTTTATGTTAGAGAGAGCAACAATAGATAAAGAAAGACAGTAGCTTGATGAAGTAATTCATCATCTGTTAATGGAAGTGCTGTCAGTACCAATCACTGAAGAGCTCCATTTAAAATGCTTTTAATAAAAAGTATTTTTATTTTAATTAATGAAATTATTATTATTTTCAACAAAAATTATTATTATCTAAATGTTGTGCAAATATTTTATGGACTTTGACCTCTGGTTAGCAAATCTTTGAAAACATTTTATTAAAAGCATGTTACTGAGAAAACCTAACATAAAAATAATTAGAAATAGCATACTTTGAAGCTGATAAGTTTTCTCACTCTCTCCTGTGAGATACTAACTGGTTTTAGTTGGGTTTTTTTTGGGGGGCGTGTGTGTTTATTTGGTTTTTAATTTAAGTTTTTATATATTTTAGGTTAAAAAGTAGTTGTGAAAGAAAATATACTGAAGGTTTGTATCATGTGGCAAATCAGACCTATGAGTTGATTTTGAATGACTCTAGCATATTTATCTGGGAGAGTTCATAACTTGGGCAAATATTATTTGTATTAAAATCCTTAATCTCCAGATATAATGTGGTGTTTCTATTCTAACCAGCATGCCAAGCGTGTGGGAACGTGAGACTCGTGATTTCCTTCCCTTAACAGGTCAGGGCTGTAAATAGTTATAACCCAGTCTTAGGGACATCATTCACTGGCCCAGTCAGCCAAGATCCAGATGACATTGCAGAACAAAGCACAAGTTTTCAACAGTGTGCGAAGGATAACAGCTCTCTTAATTTAATTTTTATCCCTTTTCAGCCCTCTCCTCCTTTACTCAGTTCTCTCTCCTGCCTCTTGTTTTCTGGAGCCAGGACTGGTGGGTTTTGAACATTTATGTACACTGCCTTTCGAGCAAAAGAGCTCCTGAAAGTCCCTCTCAGAGACTGTGCAGTGGGCATCTATCCTTGTGTCATGAAACCGGCTGAGGCAAGAAGCAGCTAGAACAAGAATTTTTTAGCTCCCACTCGCTAGAGATTTTGCATCTATAGGCTGCACTGAATCAGTGAGGTTTAAATCCCCTTTGGCGGAGTGCTTTTGTCCAGATGCACCATACAGAGAACTGCACAGAAAGCTTGAGAAACAGATGTGACATAGTCCTGTAGATAGCAAGTCCAGGGACTGGGAGCTTGTTTTCTTTTCCCTTCCTCAAGCGAAGATTTATAGTCTTTGCAGTAATCCCGTATCAGGATGAAATTCACTCTAAACCAGGCAAGGGGAATTCTTTGTTCTGCCTGACACCTAGTGGTCCTGAACAGAAACATTTTCAACAGTTCTGAAGAACTTTTATCTCAAGTTTCCTGCTTGGATATAATGTGAAAATTTACTGATCTAGATGGAGGGTCTGGGACCTTTTCTAGCATTTCTCCCTGAAAACTACTGAAATCAGCATGTCAATCAGAATTCTGTTTACCTTTCAAGTGAAGCGAAAATTTTAAATAGAAGTATAAAGATGGCAATCACTTTTCAAGAGAATCACTTGCCATGGGCCTTTCCCATGTGCAAAAGAATGTTGTGGAAGAAGAACAGCTCTTACACATGACCAGTAAAATAATGGTACCATGCTACACAATCGTCCTGTTTTTAAAAGTAATAAAACACAGATTTTCTGGACTAATTGTATCACCTTTAGACATGGCACTCAGCAAAAGAAGTATGTGAAAATTTTGCTTGGATTGTATGTACCTTAATCACCACTTTTCATTATTCTGATTTAAGAAATTAATATCTCTTTCAACTATTTTTCAAAAACAAACCTAAGGACTACCAATATCAAAAAAAGTTCAAACCCTGAAAGGATGGATAAGTAGAAAATTTTTGTGGGTTTTTTCCAATGGGCTGAATAGCAACTCCTCACTGTTCATCTTTGGCCCCATCAGTTTAAAAACTATGAAACAGCAAAAAAGCATTTCAAGAAAGTCAAGAGTCCCCTGAGGGCAGAGAGGCCCTGCAGAGAGACCTTGACAAATCAGAGAGATGGGCAATCACCAATCGTATGAAGTTTAACAAGGGCAAGTGTTGGATTCTGCACTTGGGATGGGGCAACCCCAGATGTGTGTACAGATGGGGGAATGAGAGGCTGGAGAGCAGGGCCACAGAAAGGGCCCTGGGGGTCCTGGTCGATGGCAAGTTGAACATGAGCCAGCAGTGCCCTGGCAGCCAGGAGGGCCAGCCCTGTCCTGGGGGGCATCAGGCAAAGCATCACCAGCCGGGCCAGGGAGGGAATTGTCCTGCTCTGCTCTGCACTGGGGCGGCCTCACCTCGAGTCCTCGGTGCAG
>WBMV01004973.1:8512-71348 GCA_013396655.1 Campylorhamphus procurvoides | reverse complement strand
CTCTGGTGACCAGTGACAGGACTTGAGGAAACAGAATGAAGCTGTGAAGGGGAGGTTTAGGCTGGATGTCAAGGAAAGGTTCTTCACCCAGATGATGGCGGGGTGTTGGAACATACTCCCCAGGGAAGTTCAAAAAGCACTTGGAGAAGGCTTTCAGGCACACGGTGTGATTGTTGGTGTGTCCTGCACAGGGCCATGAGTTGAACTCAGTGATCGCCATGGGTCTCTTTCAATTCAGAATATTCTATGATTCTACAAGGAGAAATTACATTGGAGAAATGAAAAACCTTACAGATGAAAAGAGCATTGAAGGAGGAGAACTCACTGGAGTGCTACCAAAGAAGGCATTAAGTGACCAAGATCTCCATTGAGTGGAAAGAAGATGTGTCATTTATGTTGTGCTCTAATGAAGAAGCAAAGTGTCAGTCCATGAAATGAGAGGCTGAAAATTCACACATTGCAGTTAGCTAGTTTAGATTATATTAAGGTGAAGATTTCAACAGAATCCAGGAGTTTTCATGTTTATAACGACAGTAAGAACTTCCATACTCACAACAGATAAAATCAAAAATAAACTTTTAAAAGAGAAAGAGATTGCCATGCCCCAGGACACCCACCAGTCTCTGCATGCAGAGTTAGATCACATGCCCTCTTTAGAAGTTCTGCACTTTCTCAGAATCTTTAGCTTGTAGTTGTTACGTAAATCAGACTATCAAATTAAATGAACTCTGGAGGACTGATCCAGGATGGCAGTCCCCCTGTCCCCAGTTACCACAGCAGCATGAGAAAACAAGAGTCATGCAAGTATATCACTAGAAGATGGGAAGGGAAGAGAGCAAGGGCCCTCACACCACCCATACCAAAACATACATCTCCTGTCATGAATTTACCAAGCAATTGGGATTTGGTATTTTACCTCTAACTTTGTAACTGGGAAGCTGTTTATTCACCTATTCAATGGTAAGGAATTTCTTTTTGATCTCCTGTTTTATAAAACTATTTTATGTCTCCTCATTCACCATGTTGAATTACAAAATTCTCTTTCAGTCTTTTTTTGCCTGGACTCAGTAAATTTTTCCAGATTACTTCGTGTATCACTGCTCCCATGATAGTGCTAACAGTCCTGTTTTACACTGAAGCCCTTGCCCTGTTTGATTGTAGGTACCAGAATTGCTAACTGTATTTCAGATGAAGTTAAGGATGCATAAAAAAATTAATTCTTCCTAATAGCTACCAAATACTTCACACATCCCAAGATCTCATTTACTGCCTTGCTATCATCTTATTCTCTACATGCAGTCATCCTTTAAACATTTTCAACTAAGTGCCTCCAAGTTTATAGCAAAAATCCCAGTTACTTCTCCCTAAGTGCAATGACTTTGTGCTTTGCACAAATGAATTTCATTGCATTGCATCAGTATTTAATTTCTTTTTCTATCACAGTGCTTAACAGAATTATAAGGATTTGACTCAAATGGGGAACTTTACTAGTACCTCTCTCCTCTTCAGTGTCACTCTTCTCTTTTCCTCTTTTAACCAGTGTCTCAAACTTCTGAGCAGTTCAAATTAATCTCCAATGCAGTTAATATTTTTATTCAAGACATCATGCCATACAGTATGCTGAATAGCAAATAAATGAGACCTGGTAAATTATTTTTGCCAAAAAAGTTAGTTATATTTAGAAAGAAAATTATACAGGAAGTTTGCCTTGATCTGTATCTCATGAATTCACACTACATTTTATCCTATTCCTTTTAGCCCACACGTCTCATTTCTCTTCCTTCTGAAGTTTGCCAAGTCTTCGTTTCTACTAAGCTCGAGCTACACTTGGTATCACAGCAATGGAGACTTCAGAGAGATCTGTACAGTCCAATTGGCTGTGCAGAAACAAGATCAGGTACAATCAACATTATCTTTGACATGTTTGTCCAACCGGCTTTCAAAAACTAACACAGCTGTGAAAATCTTCAATTAACCCAGCACTACACTCTGGTTAGAAATTTCTCCTACTGTTCATTCCAAGAGATGATGTTTTTATCTTGTTCTTTTCCCACCCAAAAGTGAACATTATTGATAAGTTTTTTCTAATAGTCTTGCTCTATGGATAGACTGTGGCTGTTTCACTGACTTCCTCCTTGAAGTACAAACAAACCCCGTTCTTTCAACCCCTCTTAATAGCACGTTTTACAAATGTGCTTCCTATTCACATCCTGTTCATTTCATAAGATTAAACTATTGTAAAGTCTAATCTATTTATTACAATTTACAGTACACCTGCAATCAGGGAATTCTTGTTTCAAGCATGCAAAAAGTATCATAACTGCTGCAGTGAATACTTCTTGTGCAACAAGTACACAGGGACACAAGTCCCTGTAAAACAAATATACACAAGATGTGAACCCAGTGAAGTGTTTCCATGTGTATCAGTCAGATAGATGCACCTTCTCTCCATTTGAAGTATTTCATCTTTTCCTCCACTCCACATGTCTGAAGTCCTGATCCTACAAATTTAAAAACTGAAGTCTATTCAATCAGTCTACAGAGCTCATGCCTACTGTTTTTGATTACTACTTGATAAGAATTATTAGTATGACACACAAATCTGCATTTTGTAAATAGTGCCTAGGCCAGCTAGTATACTTGTTACATTTCAGAACGCCACAAAACCTCTACTCCTTTCTACAGTATTCAACATTACTCAAACAATATTCAGATAAGATTTCAGTCGACGTGCAACTTTCCACTTCCAACCTTCCTACAAGAACTTATCACAGGGTAACCCAGCAGTGGCTGCCTGCCTGACCACAATGTACCCTGTTCTCTGTGGAGGAGATGGATCCTTGTGAATTGCTTCTGCTCTGCCACCTTAGCCTTGTAAAAATCCCTCAGGATGAAGGTAGATGGGGACAGTATGGTCTCTTCCTTTGCATAAGTTTGTACCACTAAATGGAAAAGAATCTAAGGTGCTGAACTACAAATATGATCATTCTGATGGTCACTGTTTTGGATACACATCTGTGTTTTGGCTGCTACTTCAACGCACATTTTCATATTTATATTAAGCAGTCAATTAATGCACATTAACACATAAACACATCTTGAAGCAGGAATTGAAATCTAGAGATTTACTCTCTTAAGTGGTTGAACAGCCATGTAACAATGTCTGCCCACAAGTTCAGGATAATTCCATTTAAAAGAAGACAGATACTTTGATCCCATGATTCCATATGCTATAATGAAAGGAGATGCTCAGGAGACTGAACATAAAAATGCAGACATTCAAAATCACTAGAATACAAACTCTAGGAGACTTGTCTTGGGAACCTGAGCCTCCAAGATCTCCCATCCTGTGCAACAAGGGACTTCCCCAGAGTCTTTCCCCAGAAGAAGCCTCAGTAAAACACTAGCACTTTTTAGATTTTTTTTTTATTATTTTTTAAAAAACAAATTTATCATTTTGACAGCAAATATAATTTCACCTAGCTCACACATTGTTGTGCAGCACTGATTTATTTTGGAGGTCCTTCTTGTATTCTAATTCAGATCCTAAACTATATGTTCTGGAGTTTTTATTTCACTCTTTTCCAGCACAGGGGTAACTAATCCCTTGCTGTCAGCTCCACAAGCACAGTTGCATCAGTTTACAGGGTTGAATTCCAGCCTTGTTGTCTGAACAACCATGATGACAGTCCCTGAATATCTGATGCAAGAGCACACTCCCCAGGTGGCAGCTGTACCTTATTAACTACTTCTTGACGTTAACACCTCTGTTTATCTGTCTCAGAGAATGCTGCAATCCTCACCTCTAGTCTCCTCTGCTGCTCAGTGCTTATTTCAGCAGTAAGACTTCCAGTGACTTGCCCTCATCTCACCTTCTGCTGTCCTGTGTTTAAGTGAAATGAGCTAAAAAGGATGTTGTGTTGCTGTAATCACAGGTTTTATAGTGAGGGTGTGCATCAGTCCCAGGCAGATTTTCAAGTTTCCCGTTTTATGATGCTCCGTTCTAATCAGTGACAGAATGTCTCATGGGGTTTTAAGATGCCTGGGTTTGCATAGCAACACAGAAGGAAAACCTCTGTTTTCTGCAGTTTAAAAGGCTGCAGAAACTCTGTCTTTGTAATTTGAGATGATTTCAGAATCAGTCCCGCTTGAAAGTATCTTCTTGCAAAAAGTCAACAGAGCTTTCAGCTGCTTTTATCCATTCATTTTCTGAGTACAATTGCTGAGTTTCATATCACTATGACTCACAATCTGACTTTAACTCCTTTTACAGCTGTTCATTTCAGGTGTGATGGAAAGCTCAGGGTGGAATTTAATCAGATTTTCTTCCCCTTCCCTTCCTCCTCCCCTCTCCCACCCCACAGTGATTTTGCAGGAGCTGTGTGTAGTCTGTCCCTTGCAGCCCCGACCACAGGGACTGTAGTATATTTTCCTCTGGAAGTCTTTTACTCTGATTTCCCAGTGGTCATGCTGCAAACACCTTCCTTTTTGAAAAGGAAAATAAGAAAATGGACCCGAAATGTCCCTTGAGTATACCTCCTCAAGGAAGGACATTATCCTGGTCCCAGGGAAAAATATTCAATTGGTAGCAATCACTTGAATTATTTCGTTTTTTGTTACCTAAATGTAAGAGGATAACATTTAGCATTAACACCTCACTACCTGCCTTCTGTGAGTCTTCCACTAAGTACCTCCATATTTATTGTTGTTTATGCTTCACTCAGGCAGAAGCCTGATGTCTTCCCTTCCAGGATACAAGTAGTTAAAATTCAATTTGAAATACCAGTCCCAGAAGTTTCACTTCCCTCAGTAGTTGCTGCTTAGGGAAAGGAAAAAAAAAAAAAAAGAAATTAAAGCCAACAGAAAACCCAAGTCCCTAAATTCCCATAGCTTGCCCATAGTTCCTCTTTGCAGCTGACATTTTATTTACTGATATATTTTAATTCAAGCATGAAAAATTAGTCAGATACCAATAACTTTGTTAACCAGTGACTGACAAAGGCAACAATGGAACAATTAAATGACACATTGGAACAGGCTCATTAAACATATATTGCTACCATTATACTGGCAGCAGGATCTTCATTAAAACTGGTTTTAGAATCAGTCAGAGTGAGAGGAAGAAAAGGCAGGGGAGCTGGGAAAGTGAGACAGAGAATGCAGCACTTCACAGGACATTTTCCAGTATGGGAAAGAACATGATACAAAATTATATTTATTTTCTGTCAGAGAGTCAGTGCCAACAATGAACTATGTTGAATTCCCTTCAAATGATCAAGAACCTTCTCAGTTTACACCTGAGTAACTTTATGAGGGAAATAAATCATCCTGATTCAGCAACAGAGTAATTCCTGCAAAGTGTCGAGGGTACAATAGGATATTGTGCTCTGACCTACACAGGATTACAGGTATTCCTGCAGGACCTACCTCTAAGTCTCCAAAGGCCACAGCAACTAGTCAGCTGCTCACCATAAGGTATTTACCTGAACACATCAGCAAACTAGAAAGGGTTGTGGCCAGAAACTGCTGCTGTGCCAGATGGTCCAGCATCCTTTCTTAAGCATAATGAGCTCAGTGTTCTCCATGGACCCCAGGATTTTCCATGAAATTTTCATTGTCCTCTTGAGCAGTAAATAACCAATTATCAAAGAGATTGTTTGCTCATTTCACAGCTTTTCTCTTTTCCTTATTGAGGTAAGTGGCATTTCTAACAGGAATGATCAGCTGGCGAAGATTTCTCTAGGATAAGGATATGCCCTGTCTGAATCTGCAATCAGATGTCTTGAAATTACTAGGTTCTCCTGGGGAATATATTTCAGACAGAAACAGCAAATCTGCCTCAGTCTGAGCGTTTCATGCTCACTCAAGGAAATACCTTGCTGTCTCCTTAGGTTGTTGTGTCCAAGTCATGTTTACAACCACAGTTCCCCCACAGAGAAGTTCTTCCACTGCTCGTCTGGATGGTCTCTGAAAATCCAGCTTCTGGCACCAACAGCTTTATCAGTTTTATATCACCTGATGTGGGAACCAGATGCCACGAAGCAACCCCACCCCTCCCTTTCCAGTCTATACAGGATTCATGCATGCAGCATTTCATGTCATTTGGAGTGAGAAATCTCTGCCAAGCATAGGTTGGGATCATTTTCATTTCAGAGCGTAATTATTCAACCAACATAAAAACGCATGAGTCATATATAAAAGGCATGGCTCAGTGAGCAGGCCCAGCAGGGCAGGAGCTCTCTGCACTGCCACGTGGGAGAGGTGGGGACTGGTGGGAGCATCCTTAGAATGGGTAAGTGCTGACCATGCCATGCGTCACAGAGGTGGAAGATGCATTTTTACAATGACAATAGCAGTCATATGCTGGCAGCTTTGAAATGCTTTCTGAACATTATAGATTCATCCTGGCCATTTCTGAAAATGTGTGAAGCAAAATGAAAATAGGGCAACAAAACCAGAACATACAACAGAGCCAGGGAATTACTGCAATGTAACTCTCCTCATTGCCCCCAGAAGTGCCTCTGGCATTACCTTGGTACATTGGGCTGGCAGTATATATGGAGGTCTTATGAGCCAAAGGAGCAGATACATAACCTTGGCATATTTCCCTGTAGCCCTTGGGATGTCTGTGTTTGCAGCAGCACTTCCTCTCACCTTAGGGGGACAAGAAACTTATTGCTGGTTTCAGAATTAAATATTAAGAAAATGTAAATGATGTATCCATGGGAATCTCCAAGCATTCCACAGTTTTGCATCCCATGGATCTCTAGGTGGGAGACGCCATCCATCTGCTATAGCCTAAATTGTGCATAAAGCTTCAAAAAACTCTGCTAGTGCCTCTAAAATTCACCAGGTGCAGAGCCAATGGAGGTTTTAAGGCAAATAGAAATAAAAAGTAACAGTGGGCTGGTGCAATCACCTCTACTTGGAGCCAAGCTACTAGTTGGTGTTCCAAAGGGTAGAGATGGCCATTGAACAGAAGTGCTGTAATAGCTGATAATATTCAAATTGTTAGGATCCTTATCAGCTGGGTGAAACCATCCCTCATTCAGGGTCAGAAACAAGAAGTTCAGGAAGCAGCGTAAAAGCAGCTCCTACCTATGCGGCTTAGTGGAAGGTTAAATAGTAGTGAGGTGCTAATGTTAATGGCTGGAAATGTGCAGCAATGTCTTGGGAACAAAGATAAAGAGGTTTGTGTGAGAGCGTGTGATCAATTAATTTCATAAGAGAGCAAGGAGAGAAATGAATGAAAGAAGGGTAGATCAGAAGGACTCAGGTTGATTTGTGTTCTATTGATATAAAGATAGAATCTGAAGGCATACAGATCACCAAAAAATGAAGTGATGGAGCTAAGAAGATCTTGTTAATTAAGAGATTAGAAGGGTCCAAACATAAAACACCAAGTTCATCTAGTGCCTCACTCACTCACTTGCAGCCTCTATTGATTTTCTTGGGATTACAGTATATATTCTGCTCTGAGAGATGTTTAATCAGCTGTTCTGTTCAAATAATGATTTAAGCATTATTCTGTCCCAACTCATCAACCTCGATACAGGATTGATCCCGTAGGCTGCTTCACATCACAGAGAATTGTGAGACTGTAAACTAGACAGATAATCACCTTGGGGATCTGCTTTTCTAACAAGAAAATACAAAAAAGAAAACTAAAATCCATGCTGGACTCGGTACAAATTTCTAATTACTGCAGTTCAGCTCTATGTCTGGCTTTTCAGTTCCGTATCTGACCTCCCTGAAAGGTCCGTTGCCAAGACTTTGTACAAGAAAACATAATTCATACTTTCCATCTAGATCAAGATTAAAGTAATATCATTCCTGTGGGCAATGACAAGCAGACTTTTGTTCACTGGGTGAACTACAGGAAAATACTCTCTGGGTGTATAACACCTGTAAAGCAAAGTGACTGAGCCTGCCCTACTTTCACCACAGGCTGAGCTTGTATAGGTGTTATAAAGTTCATATGTTGGAAAAGCAAGGTCTATGAGGCTCACAATTAATACAACCGGAAATAGCATAAAAGAGGACTGATAAACCCCTACTACTACAAGGACATGTTCACAGAGCCAGGGAGCAGTTTTAGAAAACCAGTCTCATCACTTTACAACAGATTGGTAGCTCCTTGAAGAGACTGAAAGAAGATGCTGCCTCTTGCAAACCTGGTTCAACACATCAGAGAATAAGATAGTAGGCAGCAGCTAGAAGCAGCAAGTTTAATTTTACACAAATTGGCAAACTTCAGAACTCCAGCTTCTCTGCACAGGTCACTGCAAACTGTTTCTTCCAAATCAGACTTTTTAAGGGATCAAGGATTACTCTAGTAATGGTTCCAAGCTGTACCAGGGCGATTCAGATTGGATTTAGAAAGCCTTTCTTTCCTAAGAGTATGGTCAAACAGTGGAACAGGCTTCCTAGAGAGATGGTCAGTGCCCCAAATCTGTCTATTCCAGAAGCATTTAGGCAATGACATTAATAACAGGCTTTAACTTTTGATAAGCCCTGAAAGTGATCAGGTAGCTGGACTAGATGATCATTGTGGGTGCCTTCTAACTGAGCGATTCTAGTCTGGTCTAGTGTGGTCTAATCTAGTCTAGTGTAAAAAAAAAAAAAGAGTGTGGAATCCCTTTGATGTACACTTTCTCCAGATTTCTTTCCAGCTCCTCACATTCTTCCAAGGAAAAATATGCCTAAGACAAGTCCAAGAAGTAACAGGAATGCTACAAAGAGGTTGGTTTTCAATGAGTAGAGACAGATATTTTTGACACATTTGAGCACAGTGTAGTCCAACACAATGTATTCCAGATTCCAAACTGTAAGTTTTAGTTTCTCTACTAGGAATGAATAACAGCCATGCAACATATCCAGAGAAAAGAGATATGCATAAGTCACAGAATAATAAAAATTCCTGGTTCTTGCCTATAACCTTCTGTATTACCCAGTCAAATCATGCCTACATGTGTGCTTCAGATGAAAGGATTCATGCGTCATGTCTCATTCCTTCTTGCTGTTGTCATTCTTTTCTATCTTAACTCTGAGAAATTTAATGCCGTAAAGTCTGCTTGAATGGTATAGGGATTGTCCACTGAGATCGGGGTCCTCTTTATTTCCAGGCAGAATCTCAGGGCACTGGACATGCATGGGTCATGCAATATAAGGGAGAGAAATGGGTAAGCATTGCTCCCGGTGTGTGCAGTTCAGTCCATCAAATGTGTCTTTTGTGGTAAGCCCATATGGTTCTTTCCTTGTGCGTCTGCTGAAGAATATAAAAGTACTTCCCAGCATCAAAAAGGGGTAGTTGGACTGATTGCCCGTATCCAAATGCAAAACGTGTCACACAAAATCCCAAGAGTACAGGAAAATCAGCAATGTGGTTTTACTTCTTTTGTTGGTTTTTCCAGTCAGAGTCCTGTCACTTACCACAGATGACTAAAGTTACAGCCCTTCTGCATACAGGCAAGATTAGTCTCATGCTACACTAAATTCTGGGCCACCTGGGCTGAAACAAGACACAGGGTAATATGTTCATGCTATAGGGGTCACGGGGAGGTAAGCTGGCACTAGAGGTGTTTTAGGAACTGCTCTTTCTCAGGCTAGACCTGGGTCAGGCTCCACTGCAGCTTGTGAAGCTCTGAGCATTCAGCAGGCCAAGCAAAGCTCATTAAAAATAAGGAGGACCGGGGAGAGGAGAGAGGAATGACAAGAGGGCATGTGAGAAGAATATAGCTAATTGTGGTACAATGTAAATCTCCCGCTGGATTTAAGGCCAAAGGCAGCCATGATCCAAGTGTTGAGAAGAGGAAAGAGGAAACAGAAGTGACTGGGGACAAAAGTTAAGAAAAAGGAATGACTGCCACTGAAGTAGTTGTTTGTTTTGGTCTACTTTTGCATTTATTGCTTCAAATAAACCAACTTTACTTGAGCTTTTCGTGTAATGATGTAGCTCAGTTGTTGGGCTCTGTCCATGAAGAGCTAAATGACCCCTGGCTGTGAGATGCTGGACAGCCAAAGATATTGCAACTTGCTCCAAAATGAAACTAATTGTCTTAAGACAGTATTCCGAAAAGCTTCTCTTTATGGCAAATACCATCATAACCTTTTTTTTTTTTCCCAGTCACATCTCATGCAGCGTTGCTTGTATCTTTGCCTATATCAAATTACTCTGGAACTACCTGTATGAGAGTAACAGAGAGAAAGAGAGAAGTAAATTATTTTGCAAGACTGAAGCAATTACAAGGAATGTCAACAGACTTGCCTTTCTTTCTCCCAAAAATATACAGCATCTTCAAGGTTATTTCCCTTGTCTACAGAGTTTCAGCCTTTTAAGGTGTCCCTGGAAGTATGCTAGAAAGCACATTGTCCTCTACATACTTGGCATGCAACAATTCCTGAGGCTGCTCTCTACAAAGGGAAGCCGTGAGCTGACCAGAAGCCCTACACCAGTGCTCCTGTCCTCTGAAATATTTTGTTCCTCCACCTGTTATGAGGCTCCTCTGACAGTATCCCCCACAGAAATATGTGATGGCTGAATGGGTGAGAGACCCCAGAGGAGACAGGACCCCAAAATGCACCAAAGTCAGCTCCTCTCCAAACTTCCAATCTGACTGCTGGCACAAGCATCTCATGAGCTTCACCTTTTTTTCTCTAATTTAAATGTCAAAATGGAGTTATCTTTTTAAATACCAGTGAGAGAGAAATAAATGCTAAAAAAGCCTCAAAAATAAAACATTGTGCTACAGAACACTTCCCCACTTTTAAGAAAAATTGTAAATAATCCACTTATTTAGATGACACATTAATTTTCATTTCATATTTACAAGAAACAAACTAGCTTGCTGTTTATCTGAAGTTTGCTTCATGTCTGAAGTATGTACAAAATGATAGTGGCATCTCCTTGATCAAAGCCTTGTTTGGCTGCCTTGATTGTTTCACTGTCAGTTCCAGGCAGACTTTTGAAAGTGATTTTAGGAGCCAGAGGTTTTAAAACTGGTCCATTCTCAGATATGTTTAAATCCCACTATTCATGGTTCTTCTTTCCAAAGAAAAAGAATAAGCCACTGTCTGGAGTAAATAAATATCTTAAAATGCTCAAGAAATACCAAGAGTAAGAAGAAGGATTGGCAACACATTGCTTGGTCCTCTAATATATTTCTAAAAAATCTTCAGCTGAAGATGTGATTTAATGGACATATATGCAAATTTGCAGTTGCCTGTGACCCAAGACTCCATGCCAAGAACAATCTCAAGGGAGAATTTGGATACTCATGTCTATGAATTGTCTTCTAAAGTCAACTTTTACATAGCTGGTATAACCAACGGTCAAGTTATGTGTCTTCTCCTTTGGTCACAGATCGCTTGTAGCAAGAGCATGTGGGAGATCTTGTGGAACACAATGTTGGCATCCCCAGCTCACAAACCAGGCCACAGGATGTCATGTGGTGGATGCAGAATTCCCTGATCTGAATCAAGCTGCAGAGGTTTGGTGGAAAAGGAGGAGTCAAGTGCACTACCTGCCTGCTGCCTGTCCCCTGTGATGGACCTCAGTGTTAGGCACAGCAGAGCCACAGCTCACAGCCCTGGCAGCAGCAGGAGGGCAAAGGAGGGCAGGGCTGCACTTTGACTGCACAAGAGGCACAGAACACAGCAGGAGGAGAAAGGCTGCAAGACACTGAATTGCATCTCTACATCCAAAACAGAAGCTTGACAAGATCACTTGCCTCTCCTGGTAGGATCTCTGCAGAAGGCAATGATGACTCTGTCCTTTCATAGCAAGTAAGAAAGAAACAACATGTGTCAAAATATGGCTCTGTTGCTGGGAATCTGTGCCTAATAAAACCCAAGATTACCACAGTCTCACATAATCATGGTCTGCATACAGGATCTCTTAGTTACCCTAATATATGATGGGAAAGCATGGCCTGTGCTGGTCCCTACACACCAAAATCTCTTTTTGTAGGTGGGGTAGAAGAGAGAAAGAAGCAGATGTTCTTATTTCTGCTGCACATTGTGGAGATGGTATGTCAAAGAAGAAAGCAGCACTAATTATTCTTTTGTCTTTTTTTCTGTAAAAGAGAGGGCCAACTATATTGCAATATACTGAAAGCAGTATATTGACACAGATACAGAACCAGTAACACTGAGGGTGAACTCACGCCAACTAATTTGATAAATGCCAGCTCGTGCCAACTACAAGATAAAATTTTGGAGATTGAATAATTGTCAGAAAATTCCACTTTGTTTTCCTAGAGAAAGTAAAGTCGCTAATCTGCTTAAGGCCAGGCTCCATTGTCCTAGACATTGTGCAGAACCTGATGTATGTGGGGTGCTTCACAGCACAATAAAAAAGTGCATTTTGTGAGAAATGCAGCACACTATAGCCAGTTTTTCATTACTTATTTCTGTTTAAGCATTCTAAGAAGGTACATGTGGACACACTTAAAATACTGACCTTGTAGTCATAACATACAGTGAATTCTGCAGGAAAACTTCTGCAGCAGAGAGATTACCACAGTCTTTTATACAAACAGCACAAAACTCTTTACTTCATATTTGTTCATGTTTTATTGCAAGCATCTTGTTTGTGCTTAACAGAAAGGATGACTATACTTGATATATCCTGTCTTCAAAATCAAATTCCCTCTTGTAAAGCATCATATTGAGAGACTTTAAGGACTAATGTTAGTCCTGAAAGTTATTAGGACAGTAAAATGATGGCAGCTTATTTCAACATTATTTTTACGATTGTTCCAACCAAATTAATTTCTGTCAGTTGAATAATCGTGTATTCAATAGGAGTATTGAATGCTGTTTAATACTGAACAGAAATATCATTGCTGCCCTAACTGTATTTTCTCTATTAAATTCCTCACCGTATAAAAAGTATTTTAAATTACCAATTCATACCACCAGAGGGCAATATCGTAGGGTCGAGTTCACAAGGTGAATTAGGAAGAAACGGTGAGCTCTATAACCCTTCTTGCATATTAAAAACCTTCTAAAAAACCTCAAAAAGCTTTATTCCTTTTACTCAACTTTTTCACCATTTTAATTTTCATGGAAAACAAGAAACAGTATTGCGCATCAATATACTAAAAAAAAGAAATATCTAGAGAGGACCAGAATATGTAAACAAAAGACAGTCTGGAGAAAATTACATAAGAATAGAGCATCAGTAAGAATTGCTGTTGTTCCAGCTCACTGAATTTGTACTACAAGGTAGTGTGGGATGCTGGGGGTCTAGAAAGAGAAAGAACTATGATCATTCAGTAACTTTTAAGACAGAGAATAATGGTTGACTGACTGTAACTAAGGGCAAACATCAGATAATTTTGAACAACTGTTTATAAGCAGTGATCAGGTATAACAGCACGTGATGCCTTTACTACTTCTGTCAAGAAATTTTTATACAGAGTCTCTTCAAATCATGTGTATAAATATTGCCCTAGAGAAGAAACCTGAAACTGTGTTTATTGTAGAGCTGACAATACAGTTAAACCTAAGGAAGCTGATACATTACAGATTGCGTTACTGTTCAAAATTGGGGTGGGAGAACTACAGTGAAATTGATGGCTAAAAAATATTAGAAAATTTCAGAGATTATGTTTATTCTTAGAAAATTGAGACTGGATTTTTCTTTTCATGTCATTTGCCTGGAGAGTAATTTGCTCTCCACTTCAGGTTTTAAATAAAACTCAGACTTGAGTTACAAAGAAATGCCATTCAGAGACATACCTATAAGAAAACGTTTAAAAAAATACAGAATTTTCGAAATCCAGAATAAAAGGGGTTTATGCAAAGCCAGCATCTAGACAGTCCTGATGTCCATTTTAGATCATACACATCAAATGAGGAAAGGAAAAGATTTACCTCCATACTCATGACAGCAGCATTTTCTCAGCTCTTACTTTGAAACCACAGGGGTATCAGCTTATGAGCAAAAGCCCTAGTTAGGAGCACTTCAAAGTTTAAGACAGTTCAGTTCCAAAAGGAACTGACCACTTTCCCACATATGAGAACTATTACAGAAATTACACTCACCCTGGCTTCAGTAGAGTAACATTTTTACTAATTCAATTAAAAAGGCCCAAAGATCTGGCTGGGATTCCTCACTGAAACTTAAGAGACCATAGCTTGTGGGTATGCAGTATAAAATGGACAACTTAAGATAAAGGAAATATATGTTACCAGTGAGGATGGAAGGTGCCTTCTATCCACAGGTTTGCAGAGTTCCCAAAGCCTGGTAAAATTTAGCAGCTATGTTTTATAAACATCATTTATGGTAAGTGTTTATTTTGTACAGACAGAAAGACAGACAGAACTTTCTAGAAAATGGCTTATCAATCAAAAAAAAAAGATGATTAAAATTTTTGTAAGCTTTGTACAGTGGAAATACGCTCATCAGAAAGACTCATAAGAAAAATACCTCAGAAGACACCAGAATTGAAGCAGGGGTGATGCTTTGCTTTTAGATACTATCTTCCATCTAAGAAAAACATTCCAAAAATGTAAGAAAACATATCAGAAAATTAAGGGTTAGGTTCTATTTAGCCAAGGCCACACCATGAATGAAAGACTTGGGAACAAAAATCCACACCTTCTGTCACCTGATCTGCTCCCCAAAGACTGTTTGCTACTTACCCTGCTAAAAGCACTCTCTCCTTCACTGAGAGTGATCTGGAGCTACCTTTTGTGCAAGCTGAATTCACATCCATCAGGGGGTTCTGCTTCATCATTAGGGGTAATATGTGCTGGTCATGCATCATAATACACACAGTATGTATATTCCAGTCATTTGTGGGGGCAGCACAGGCACATTCAGCTTCTAGAGGAGTCACTGCCTAAGCTCCAGCTGATTTGACAGAGCTTGCACACACTACCATGTTCGAGCAAGGCATGCCATCCATGCCAGGAGAACACATCTGTCTCTGAGTGGCTAAGCCCAGCACCACAAAGAACAGAAACACCACGAACCTGCTGAAGCTTCAGTGGCAAATCTGACCCACATTCCAGTCCCCATGATTCTTTTGGATTTCAGATTCAGCATAATTCAGTGGTCATGAAAAAGCATGTGATGAGGAGGGGAGAAAAGAGGAAAGCAATTTAGAAACGTGGTTTAGCTGGAATTCCACCACCATTTGATGCTTGAGGACTAATGCCAGTGTCAAAATAGACCTGAGATGCATCTTCAGGGCACACCGGAATGAGAAACTACTGACACATCCAACTACATTTTCAGTTTTAATCACTGGACACCAGTCATTCATGGTCTTACTAACAATGCTGTGGTACCTGTAGTAACTAATTACTTTGTCCTGAACAAAGCACAGTGCTTAAGGTAATTCTCAAATGCAAACCAGGACATTTAATGGCAATACTCAGAGTGGTTTGAATAGTCAGAATTGTCCTGGATGGTCCTTAAAATGAGCAGTGAAGGCCATAAGTGCACTGAAACATTATGCTTTGGTTTCTTTCAAGATGGAAAGCTGGCAATACTCTTCCCTCTGGGGAGCAGTATTGTACAGCTAAACTAAACTGGAATCCTTAAGACACAATAGAGCAGAACTGATGCCTTCTCCAGGCCTTGATGGTATTATAACACTCAGTTTGACAGGAGCTGCTTTTTATTATTTTTCAAGTCTGTTTGGAATTAAAAACTGTAATACTTTTTACAGTTTCTTTATATGAAACACACAATTTTCATGAAGTATGTGTTAGGTGTCCTATTACCTGGTCACCTAGAGCTAAGTAAAGACACACATGGTGGATCATTAATTGGAAAACAGAGTCTGGACCTTACACCATTGTCTGTTCTTTCCACATAAACAGTCCCTCAATTGAATGGAAAACTTAATCAGTAAGGTTTGGGATTTACTAGCTATAAATACAGACATGATCCTGTCACGTGTAAGAACAGTTCTTCCCAAAAGTCAGCCTTGCATTAGTTAGAGTTTGAGTCATATCACCTGTATGAATTAAGGATGGTGCCAGCAGGATGGATTACATGTTAGTAACAGAAAGATTGTGGGCACAGCAGGAAAGGAAAATTATCCCACACTTACAGCCATGTACAAACATTGTATATTTATAGCTCAAAGTTCAGCAATGTCCTAGGTAGTGAACCAAATGTCATCTAAACTGTGGTGACCTGACATGAGTTATGCATGCCCCACAACAGGTTGTACAACTGCTCAGGTAGCTGAAGCTGGAGTTTACATAATCCTCTGGACTACACTTCAGAGGAAGTGTAGCAGAAACAGGAATAAAGACCTAAACTTCTTTTTCACTGAGGAACATAATTCTTAAAAATATTTATGTCTACTTCTGAAATCTTGTTTTTATAATAAATAAATGAATCAGTCCTAAACTAGGAGCCCTTATCAGCTTCTTCTGTTCAAAATTAGAATTTTAAATCTACAAAAATATTCTACCTGAAACCCTAATGATGTGCTATCTCAGATTTAAACCCCTTTGCTTGAAGTACCATTTGGTGTTTAAGTCCCTTAGTGTTGTTTACACTTCCCAGTGTCTTCTTGTGGTCTTGGTAGAATAACCACATGCCTCAAGGGACTGACCCTGAAGGTTATTTCCATAAGAGGTTAAGAACTGCATTTCTAAGATTCTCCCATGGTGTCAATTTAACTTAATTAAACTTGGACAATATGACTGTACCTATTCCTTCTTCTCAAATCACTCCCAGTCCCAGCCTTAGAACTTCATGATGCAGAGTTGTATTGTGATATTTGTGAGCAATTTGACTGAAAAGGGAACATTAAAGCAATGATACTCAGTGACGTCTCAGCAAAGACATCTTCCTGTGGAATCTGTCACATAGGCCTGTTCTACAGATGCCTCTGTTCAGAACCTCACATAAAGGAAAGAGCGAAGGAATGGGGAAAATGATCCAGGTCATTCTTCTCCCTCTAAAACTACACATTTTCTATCTTGATCTATCTGACAAAATTGCTTTGAGCTCTGCAGAGTAATACCATATCTGTTTGTTACTTTTCATCAGTATACAGCAGCAGCAAGCCTTGGCAATTGTTATTTCAGGTTGTATTGCTCTCTAAATTCCTGCAAGCCCAGAAGCTCTTCTTATAAACGTTTTCAGCACACGTACATTTAGTTTTGCAAACGTTTTGTTATTTCATATTTTTAATGAGAACCTGTTGAGCTAAATGGATTCAGGTTTTTATAAAAATTAAAATCACAAAATCTACCAGAGCATTTAAGAAAGGGTTTGTTTTTTTTTTCAGATTGAATAACAATGTGCTAAAGAAGAAAAACAATCCCTGCAGGGTTTGCAACCCACGTATTGGATACTTTTTAAGTACAATTTCTGAGAAGTTAAGCTATATCCAAAAGAAAAGAAGCAAGACATAAACCCTTCCTTCAGTTAAGTAACATAAAGGAACTCCTAGTTTTAATCTTTCATCTGTGTCTAAAATAACTCTAAGGAATCAGTCAGTGGCAATAAAGCTGAAAGCTAGGAGAGTAGTTGTGACCATAAGACAGATCTTTTTGCTGGTCTGAAATAAGGTGAGCAAGAAATGTGGGGCTCCTGTTTAGATTACCTGCTTCATTGACCTTCAGTTATCATACTGTTTTCCCAGATTAGCCCTTAATTAGTCCTCAAACTCATCTTGAATATGGGCCTCAGGCCATAACACACATGTAAACACAGTAATGAGTATTTTGGTTAACCTCTCTACAGGGGGAACCAGGCTTTCCAGCTTCCTCTCATGGGCAGACAACAGAAAATCTTTGGTGTCAAGGCAAAGATTGGTCATTTGTCAACTGAATTCTAAATATCTGAATTCTGTCCATGAGCTATATGAGCTTCAAGGCTAGCTGGGCAGAAATCTGGATCACCACCTCGGAGAACTGCTTGGGTCTTGCTACAAAACTCCTTTTGCTGCTGAACATTATGGAACAATCCACTGGTTTCAAGGAAATATTTAATTTCTTTTACTTACCATCAAAAATTCACACTCTAGCAGTTCCTTTAAGGTTTAAATATTCAGGCCATCATCCTAAGAAACACTGAAAAAACTTACTAGCAACATCTCCTGTCACTAAGATAATGTGTTGCAGAAACACTGAATGAAGACCTGTTACTAACAGGACAGCAATTCTTTTGTAGTTGCAAGATATTTACTTTTTGTAGCATAAAGGAAATAACGTGGCTCTACCTAGAAAAAAAAGGTCTCTGTAAAATGTAAAAGAGTGTATGTACTATATGAAAGTGAGAGACAAAGTAACTTCTAAGATGAATTCTGCTTGTAGACTTCTGTGATGTGTGGCAGCCCAGGGCCATTCTTTTGACAGACTGGATTTAGAGCCCACAAGAAGGAGTTGTTGAGCTTTAAAAGGTTCAGCCACCTGGCCAAGCCTGCTTGAAGCATATGCTGATTTAAATGCTTGGACTTCATGCAGATAGTTTCTCACTCAGCTTAATGAGATTTTTTCAGCTATTACAAAGATGTTGCAAAGGCCCCCCCTGCCCAACCAGCATATATTTTTCCAATTTTTCTATTGTGTGCTCAGGAACATTTTAATGATTATTTTTCTATAGTGCCAACAAGAGCCAAATGCCTTTTTTAGTCGTAAATGACAGCCTTAATTTTCACCTGTGCTTGCTTAAATTTCACAGCAGAGAAGAAAGAATGAAGAGGGAATGAAAATACTTCTTCTAGAGATGCTAAGTAAAAAAAAAATTAAAAAAAAATTACAATTATCTGTAGATTACAGTTAGCATTCAAACATCTTGACAACATTCACTGCACAAACAAAAGTATGTACTGGATTACACAAGTCAACAGAGCTGAGAAGCAGCCTAAATACCAAATAACATTGAACTGCATTTAAAGTTCAAGGTGTAGCATGCTGTGAATATGTATCAGGGAAAGACTCTCACTAGGCAAAGAAAGGCAGATACACCAATTTTACCTTCTTCTTTCCAGCAGGTAAGTCTGAGAGATGCTGTGTAGCAGAAGGCTGTCTTTCCTTGTTGGAAATGCACAGAACACCCTACATAACAGGCATGAAGTCTACTATTCTAAGTAACAACATTATATTAGAATTCTAAAATGTTAAACACAACTAATAGAGGTATATTTCCATTATCCCTTCCTGTCAATGCCATCCTGGGATGTCATGTCTTACCAGTGTTTGTTTGTGCCATTGCTCAACCATTATTAATGGAAATAATTCTATAATCCTGATTTTCTAGTACACTGGAAAGTAGCTAAGGTCTTACGAATAATTAATTAGGGTTTTTAGGAATGATGAGTGCCTAAATAAACAATTTTACATACTACAAGTCCATATTCATCTTAGTATGTTTTAGGTGACAAGGTATGTTTTACAAAAGTCCAGACACTGAACTTCTAAATGTCACAATGAATGATTCACTGGATTCCCTCTCCTGGCACATCCCTGTAGGGGAACCCTGCCTGAGAGACTGCAAAAATAGCCAAGGTGACCACTTCCCAGAGTGGATGGATCTGACAAGCAAGTAATCAACACCAGAAATGGACAACTACCTCAAACCTCAGAAGTTTATGTTTTAAAAGATTTTCTATAGCATAGATAGTATTATTGTATTAGATAGATAGTTATTCTCCCTGTATTTGTATGTTTTATTCTTATTGGTGGGGGCTACCCCATTACCGGTCTCCTATTGGTTGTGTATTCCCTATTTTTTCATTGGCTGACTTGTGAGTCAAACCCAGCATCATCATGTAAGGCTAGCCACACCCCATCTGTATTCCCCTCCTACCCCTCCTATCCCTGCCCCTACTTGCTGTGCTTCGTCCCAGCTCCTCCCACTTTCCAAGCTTCTCCCTGAACCCTATATGAGTCCCATGCTCCCTGAATACAGAGTTCCAGCTTTCTTCACCCTACCATCGGCTGAGGACCATTCCTTCCACCCCTGTGGAACACAGCACATCCCTATTCATGTGACCAAAGCAGAAATTTCCCTATGGCTGGAAGAATATCAAGACCTGCAAAGGGACCAGGAAAAAAATACACTCCTTTATATATGGGTCTTTTAGGTACTGACCAATTTCTCGTCTTTCCTTACCCAGGCACAGCCTTTGTGGTGCCCAGCCTTCACTGTTTAAGTGGCACCTCTTTTTTAGTCAAGAACATTCTCTCGCTGAGATGTTTTTCCTTCAATGACTGAAAAGACGCTGTTTAACCAGATTCCCTAATTCACTTTGATCCTGGAACACTTGATAGCTTCTCTGCCCCTCTTTGCTTGTCTTGCAGTCCTGCTTTTCTAGCCTCGCAAGCCTTTAGGTGATAGAGCTGCAATAATACCTATCGGTGCTGGGGTCTATGCAGAGCTCATACAGTAATGTTGTTCTCTTTCATTAGTGCAAATCAACTAAGAAAATAAGAGGCTTAAGAAACCACAACTTATTATAAGAACATACTACCAAAGTGCAAAAAGTATGAATTCAACAGAAGTGATTTTACTCAGAGGGATGTAAAAAGTAGTTTTCCGAGAGATTGATGTGAATTCTGCTGGCTGGACTAGCATTTTAAACTAATTACCAAGTCATTTAGCAACAATGTAGCATTGTAACAACAAGGACTTCAGAAGGAGGTTAGAATTAATAGAAGATAAACCTCAGGAAAAATCCAAAAGTCCTATATTTCCTTTTCGTACAGAAGAACCCTCAGAAACTTATGGTTTAGTATATTTTTGACTGGCCTTATTAAAAACCCAGTAACTTTAATTCCCTTATGAACATATTGCTCACTTTTACTCTAATTTATAATTGTCCTTGTTACTCTTATGGCCATGTGCACACACAAACACAGTAACTATAGAAATATTCTTCACAGCACATGCAGTTGTGGCTGTATAAACAGCTGTGCTACAAACAAGGACAACACAAATGCTTTTGCATAAAAGACAAAGTTCCATTTTCCAGACAGCAAGATCACTTTCCTCTGTTTCTAATATTCTTTCTGTATGTGATGCACATGCCCTCCCTTTCCTCACCAAGTTAAATAATAAAAATCATGACTCTCAGTCCAAACTTGACTACAACTCAGGTTTGACAGGACGGATTCATGTTTGCCCTTTCTGCCTACACCCCAGGGACAGCTTATCCATGATGCTTCTTAGACAGTCTGACTTCTACACTGAGTCACCAGCACAGCTCTTCCGTCCATCACCTCCAAGGAGCCAGTTCACTGTGTGGCACCTTATGGATCACCTCTGCCTGCAAGAAGTCTGCAGCAGACCTCAGTTCAGCAGCCACGCTGCAAGCCAAGTAAAAGACGGGCCCTTTGCTTTGTTCAGAAAGCGCAGGGGCTGCAGTTGGTCAGTTGAAAATTTTTCGCTAAGCATGACTGAATGAGGAGGCATAACAGGGATGAAGTCCAGGATAAACAAGACTATGGTGATGCCATCAGTTTGCAGAACATTCTGCATTCGACAGGCACAGCTTTCTGCTCCCATTAGTGACTGTTTTGAGCTATAACATGCTTTTATGTGTAAGCCATTCTCAAATCACAAGTGGCATAAGTTGTTTCCACAACACTTGTTATCTCCTGGAGGCTTCTTGTCTCCTTACAGAGCCCCTAATGTCTGGACTTTAGGTCATCCTGCATCAAATGCAATTTAAAACACTAAAGAGAGAAATCCACAAGGGACATGACTGAATGTTTAGTAGGTGAGTGTTTATAAGGAGCAGAAATTACACCAGCTGTTGTCTTCTACAATGATTTCTTCTTTGCTCACACGCTGGAGTTCTGGTCTATACAACCTTAGAAACAGCTTAAAAGAATCACTTATTTGTCATTGACCTATAGGACAATTCAAGTCAGATAGTACCTTAAGGTACTTGATTTCCTGTTCAGACACAAGAAGATGTTGCTATTTGTTTATCTGGCACAGACAATCTCCACTTACAGAATATAAACTACTTCTGAATTGACTAACATGTTTTGTTGATATCTAAACTCAGTGAGAGAAGTCTCTTTTGTTCCTCAAGAGATCTTCTTTTGAAGACACTGGGACAGGAATTTGACCTAAAAAAGGTCAAATATATATGTGATTTATTTAAATTTCTGTACACTTTCCTAAAACAAAATAAAAAACCTTTACATTTGTGCTGGTTTAAAGGTAAACTGGCAGGACAAATGAACCCAACTCAAAAAGAGATCACAAGTCACAGCTGTAATTTAATAAAAAGATTACAATAAATACAATGATACAGATGGAAAATTGATTTTAACCCACAAAACCCAGATGTATAACCCAGCACCTTGGGGCACAAACAGATTGGTGTTTGTTAGTCCCTGTGCTGAGCTTGTCCTAAGTACAAAGTAAAAGGAAAGGAAAACCTATTGGTGAGGATGATGGTGGAAGTCTGGTAGAGAGTGGCAGTTGCAGTCCTGTTGAGGTTCTGGTCCTCCTCTGGATCCCACAAGTGGTACCAGAAGTCCCCAAACCCCAAGATTATCTTTGCTTAGGTTCAGATGGGAATGCCTAGTACCTCACCTCGGGTTAGGAGTTTTCCAGTGAGTGATTTACTCTGTGAGTCATGGGATATTTTTGGAATATTTGCTGGCCCATTAGCAGATATGACCCCTCAGGCTGGGTGTGAAGGTGCTAAGGACTCACCAGAGGGGAGTTACCAGGGCTGGGTCACTGGTGTGAAGACAGGAAAACTTCCCTATCTCACAGAGTTCCTAAACACCCAGCTTGTAGCCTGAGGTGTCAGGTGTGCCCTGGGCAGCTGCTGCAAATGATCCATTTTTAATAGTCCATGAGAAATGACACCGAGGGTGTAGAATACACAGTTTTGGTTATACTGACATAGTGATAAACAGATCCTGGCTACTATAACTAGGACAATATTGCATAAAGTTATCAAGAAAATTATTTTCAAATTAGAGGCAGAGAGTATTTTTTTTAACATAGTGGAAACTACTTGAATTACATATCATTTAAGATCCCTTGGAGCAACTAGGTTTCAGTGTGAAGCATTCCAGCAGACTTCATGTTGTTTTATCACTTTGCATGACATTCCTTTGCAGATTGCTAGTATTTGTACTAGGTACTTACTGTTTAATTAAAATAAAAATAAGGATTAGCTAAAAAAGACCCCTGTGCATTTTCAGTACTGAGCAGAAAGGCAGAGAGGAAAGGAGATACATCTGCACACATCAACCCATGTGTTACACTGACCATTTCTGACAATCTGAAGTTTGCACCCCAATGTAAATACCAGAAGCACCCAGCTAACCTGAATTATCACCTTTAGTCACAAAGCATCTTGTATTGGTTTTGATACAAGCTGCCCTAAGAAGCAACATGGATTTCCTCAGTTAAAGTGAGGAAAATCATGGAAAGAGAGCCCTAATGGGGAGCACTTGCATGCTGTTTGGAGCACAGGGTAACACAAGGACTCATCTTTAAAAATACACATTATTTAGTCTGTATAATATGCATGTATTGTCAATCTTGTAATAATAAACAATAAAATGTGTATTTTCATAAATTTTTATTCTCATATAATATATTTAATGAAAAACAGTCCCTTTTCTTTCCAAAAATCTAAAGGCCAGTTGGATATCCAATTAAATCACGAAATGTATGAAGACAGACCCATTCCCAAGCTCTGCTTCTGAAACTTTCTCACAAGTGATTAATTTTACAGCTATCATTTCAGTGAATTCGTTGCTGCTTATTTTCTTTCATTTATCTCCCTCGAAAAATGTTGATGGAACGGATATGCTCTAATAGGCACTTTAAAATCTCTATAATATTTTCAACATTAATTAATTTTATTTTATCCTTGGTTTGAAGCTAGATAAGATTCAGATTCTTTCATTCTTCATCATGAATGCCAGTGGTGTCATATATCCTAATAAAATTACATTTAGCTGGGAGAAAACCAGAGGAACAGGAACTTTGTTCAAAGTCTTTTCCTGCTTGTGCTGGAACTTCAGCTGTTTTTAAATGAGATGGCTTGCATTTTCATAGCAATTCCTTTTAACCTTTTTTTTCTGCAAGAGAGAGACAAGAGAAAAGGAAGAGGAAAAAAGTACTGAGTTTAAAGTTATGCATTCCTTGTATCTCCCTATTTTTTAAACCTCAGAGGTGTAAATAGGATATAATGCATCAGTATTGGCTCTTAATTTTTTGTCATATCTTAGTACTCTGTCATAGGTAATTAACTTCCCATGAGCTGTTTAAAATTAGCAGATTCTGAATTATTTAGCAAAGTCAGGCAAAATTCAATAGCAGCTCACAACTAATTCTACTAAGTAAATCGACATATATTTGATATAGAGCATATATATTTATATAGAGATATATTTCCATGAGTGTGAATTATTGAATAGAAAAAAACCCAAACCAACGTAACAACAGAAATTGCTATTGAAACAAATACATTACAGCTGATGAGCTTCATCTTTTCCTCAGAGCTTAATTACATCAACTTGAGACTGATGAAAGGGGACTCGAGAAACTCCAGAAAACAATAATACTGTGGAATATTTTGCAAATGATCAAAAAAAAAAATCACTTAGTCAGATTCTGCCTCCCAGCCCTGATCTCTCACTGTCTCTGCCTTCAGGGGCCGGTGGGATGTGTAGGTTTACTGCTGACCACCTCGGGACTGAGGGAAGAGAGTGAGTGCTGTGTATCACTCAGCAAAAGCAAACAACACCAAACAACTAAGCAATACTGCAGACTTTGGCAACACCTATATACAGGAGCCAAGGCTTTTGTATAATTCATTGATTTTGGTGGAACTAAGCCAGTTTTGACTTACTGAGGATTTGGTCTGATACAGCTTTTATAAAGCGAGGGAAGAAAAAAAAAAGAGAAGTTTGCACTAGCCAGCCCTAGATTGCCTTCCCTGTCCACTGTGAAGTAAGGAATATACAATTCCATGCTGTCTCTGCAACTGCCTTGTCAAACAAGATTATAATAGTGTCATAATCCTTGCATTTTTGAAAAATATATTCACTCTAGCTACAATGAAAGACAAGCAAATTATGAGATTATTGTTGGGAAAACCTAACAATAAGATGTCTCCAGTCAAGCTTAAGAGTGTTTAGTTTGCACTCTGGTGTGCCAAGGGTGTGTGTTCAAAATTGCTTACATGATCTGTGTTCCCACCTGTGAACGCCTCATGGGCATTATAGAATGGGATCTTTGGCACTAACGATTCGAAGTGTTGCTTTCAGTAAATAATTGTCAGGACCTGAGCTGACTCCTCCCCTTTGCATCTGTGTCCATTTTCCCTGAGGGTGTCAGACCCTTTATTCAGCCAACATATCCACTCTTAACAATTAAACAAGCTTGTGAAGCTAGCAGGTGCGGCAGCTTCTGCAATCGTCACTGAGGAGGTTGTTATCCTAAGTCAAGTGTTGGGAAGGAGTTATTTCACAATGAAATCAAATATTTAACCATAATCTTTTCACTGATGCTGCACATGCTGCTTTGTTTTGATGCTTCTAGCTCTATGTCATACAAGTAAAAACCATAAAAAGATACTCTCTTCAACTCAGAAATTAAAAAAAACATTGTAGAAGAGGCTGAATCACTTTGTACTACAGGTCAATGTTACATATATGGATTCATTTTTCAATATTATTGAAGCTTTTCTCTTTCCTATTTTCAATGCCATCTTTGTCTTCTTTGAAATTCTATGATTGCTCTCATATTGCCTGAAGTGCTTGGAAAAATCTTGCTTTCCATGGAGAAGGCAGAGTGATAGGAAAAGAGACATTTCTACTTTGGTTTGCAAAAGGCAACTGGCTTTTAGGACAGAAAAGACTGTCGTTTCCATGCAAACTTTGATGTGAAAGTGCAGGGTCACTGCAATCACAGAAAAACACACACTGTGTTCCCTCTTTGAAGCCCTGCAATTTTTGTCACTGTTCTCTTCACCCAGATACACTTCTCTATTTCAAGTCTGCAGGAAACATAACACTTAACCTCCTAAAGGCATTCTATATTGTCTCTCCTATTTTGAAGTGGAAGGCTATAGTACCTCTCCAGTTTCAGGAGCCACAGCTATTTTACCTCTGGATACCAGGTATCCACCAGCAGGCTGACAGCTTTCTTTCCATCTAGTATCTTCAGAGTTTAATGATTTCTGAATCTCACATTAATTTCTGATATACCTATCCATCCCTCAATATACAATTCTAACTCCTCCTTTTGCAATAAAAATGCACATAAAATTACAGAATATATATTAATATATTTTTTATATATTAATGGGTCAGTATGTGGAGCACATTATTTCACAGTAATCACCTATTAGAAAATAATTTTTGCATTCAACAGGAAGAAAAAGAAGAAGCAAAGCAGGAAGGTGCATAAGAGTAGAAGAAAATGAGAGGCAGAGGAGAAAATTCTTCCACTATGAATGCAAGACAGAAGTGGTAACATCTACACTTAAATTGTTTTTTCATTATCTTGTCATCTATGCAGTGTTTTCCTGTATAAAAATGTTGTGATCTTCTGTTCCAGAATTTTTTCTGATTTCCAGTATCTTAATATTTTCCACTGCTGATGTTTATACTTACCCATGCTGGATATTGACATGACACCAATTACACCTCCTGTAAACTCAAACCAACTTCCCTCTTTTCTTCCACAGCTCCCACTTTATTCTTCACATTCTTGTGGCAGGAAACTTTTACATTTCAAAGAACCTGCATTTACAAAGACTGTCTTGACTGCTTTGTTTGTAGCAGAGGTTTTAATTCAACAAAGTAAAATAAATACAGACTACCATAGTTAAGTGAAAGTACTTGGACTCAAATGTGTACATCGGTTTCCACTGAATCAGATCTTGCAATATTGTGTTAATATTCAAGATATTATTGCATAGATATTTTTATTCTTCTCCAAAATTCATATGCCCAAATTGCACGACTGTTCTGAAAATCTGACCCTAGTCTCAAGTGTATATTTCAAAGTTCTATTTATCAGATTCCCATAACAGGATGTGATACTTATTACTGGTAGCGTCATTCTTGCAGTGTATTGGTTCTCATGAATCTGTAGTTCTCAATTTCACACTAAGCTATTTTAAAGAGTCACTTTAAGTGTGAAAATTACTTTGTTTATTAGGGCTCACAAAAACTAGCAGACTGAAACAACTAGCAGATTTTTTTCTGTTGCTCCTAAAGTAATTTGTTTTTAACTGTATCTTTAATTACATGTCCAACACCTGTATCAAGTATATAAAGTCCATATTCTCCTGTTCAGACTTAAGTGAATCATGAAATCTTTATTATTCTAGAAAGGAATGAAGAATTGTACTGAAAAAGAATGTAGTTTCTACATAATTACTAATTTTTCATTAGCATAGATCAGCTACTGAGATAGTCCCAATGTAATACTGAGAGTTAATCTGTTTAAAACTAGTTTCTGTATCATTCCACTGGAAAGAGCAGGAATGCAAAGCAGCCTTTTTCAGTCCCATCCACACAAAGGCTACAGTTCTGCTTGGTATTTTCATGAGCTGCCTGAGGCATTCAGAACTCCTGAGCCATTCTTTCCTCTGCTCACCTGTTAAAAAGAATCTACCTTCAAGCAAGCACCTGAGGATTTGGTTACCCAAGAAATGCCCTTTGCCTTCATTATAATTGGTAGAAAGAAACAACTCCCAATCATTTTTATACTCTCAAGAAAATCATTTAATTAGGTCAACTTTATGTATCTGAAAAAAAATATAGTAAATAGAATTAAATGGTTTAAAACATTCTTTTAAGAATCCTATTTTTTCCCCTAAAAGCATATGTGATTTTGCTCTGATAATTAGAGAGAGAGAAAAATATGTGATCTACATAAAAGACTCTGAGAGGCTTGTAAATGTACAGAGGAAATTTTGCCTCCAAAATCTGAGTATTAATCTATATAATCCTGTAGAAAAGCCTATTAGTATCAAGCAGGATGTTTAAATGCCTTTCAATTTCCCTCTTAACAGGATTATCTGTCAAGATTACATTCTATATCTTCCATTATCCACTCTGGTGATGAAACTGTCTTCCTCTCCTATCACAAATGACTTGCAGATATCCGGGCTGGTCAGTGGTGATCATTAGCATGGCATTCCATTGTCTGGAGATGGCAGCAGTGTCTGAAAGCAGAAATTTCACTGCAAACTCTCCTGAGTACAGCATATTAAGGTGTTGTCTTTGTGGAGGGCCGATGGGCATGGTAGGTTGCTTACCATTTAAATAAATGCCTACATACTTAAATGCTTTAAATTTATAAATATTTAATGTACAAAATCACAGAGGAGTGTGATATATATATATATACACATACACACACACTGATACTATAACATGCTATGGCTGTGAAAAATAAAAAGCAGCAGTTGATGGCCCATCTGTAGAAACAATATGTTATTTCTGTAGCTGCTCCCTGTGCATTGTGCTATTTTTCTAAACACTTTAACCATGAAAATCTGCAGGATGCTCTTAATGTATTCAAAAACTAGAAATTCTTCCCCACCCAGCTGTCATAGAGTCATGGCATCCAGGGGGAAGGCGTCAGGCAAAGAACAACCTTCCTCAAATCCTTTGCATTTTCAAATAAACAGTTAAAAAGTAAGGAGAAACATGAAGTCAAAATTTCTGAAATGCAAAGTTGAAGAAAGGGAGAGACCCCACATTAAAACTCTGCTGCTGAGAGAAAGAGTGAAGTATTTGCAGTAAGTACTTTATAGCTCAGAATAAAGTCTGTAAGTTCTCCCACTGAATTTTCTTCATCACAGTGTAGGTTCCATTTAAATAACTAAAAAATGGTATTTTCATCTTTAACCCCCATCCCCCCCAACCAAATCAAAACAAAACAAACAAAACAAAATAACAACAACAAAAAGACAAACAAAAAGAAAAAAAAAACAGAGAGACAGAGAGAGAAAAACAAGAGGCAATAGATCTTGTTGGCTACCACATATCACTATAACATGGGATATATCTGTAGATGTATCCATAAATACTGTAATATATACATGTATACAGATATACTGTCAGGTACAGTAGATAGTGTAGATACTGTAACCAAAAGCAAAATTGGGTGCTAAAACGATGACTTTGATGTTCAGAAAATCCCCTAAACAAGACCCTGATGATGACAATGACCTTCCCATTTATGAGGAATGAATGGGTCATCCTGTTCAGAAGAGTGCAAACCCAGGTTATAATAAATTATTTGCAGTACACCTTGAGAAATTTTTATTCCAGTGAAACAGCAGTTTTCCCAGTTTTATTGTCAGAAAGGATAAGAATGCATTAGCGAAATCTGACCAATAAATCCTAATTGTTCATTATTAAAGAAGATTTCTGACTTCTCTATCTAAATCTGATGGAATTGAGGTGGTTAGTGAGAGTAGTGTAGATTAAAGAATTTCCTGGGAATTGTGAAATGTGAATGCTACTTTGTACAGAATGACATTGTAGTGAGTAATTTCATCTCATTAAACCCAATACATTTCTTTACTTCCAGATGCTAGGAAAATTTTCTATTGAGCAAGTATCTACAATTTCAATCTGAAGACCTTCAGCTTGGACTATTATGTAGCTTTCATTTAGCATTTTCACTTTTTTTCTCTAAAAACATGGAGGTCTTGAGCTATATTACCTTCAGGATCCTGTTCAACCAGTTCCATGCTTTCACTATTTGTTGTTTATGAAAAACATGCCTCACAAATTCCTGTCTGTGTTTGCTTTTCAGATTTAACAATCAGTATAATTGTATTATCATCTTCTGAAATTTAGAGCACATCTTACACAAATATAATGGAACTCCAAAGACTTCAGATCCAAAAAGCCACTTGAGAACCTAACAATGTGTTTCCCTATTTCAGTCTTCTTAAAATATTTATTCAGTGCTCTGCAAACACAAACAATTAGCTGATGTTACAAGAGGGAGTTCCATGTGGCATGTGCTCACACTGATCAAGATTATAGAATTCATTTAGAAACAGATTCAGAATACACTGGTGGTGTTCATTTTAAAACCAGGAGTTCTTCCAGTGTTTCTCTTCCTCACCTATTTCACTCTGGTCTCAGAAACTTTGAGGAAAACATCTGGTTTTAGCAGATTTGGAGGGAAACCTTTAGTTTTAGCAAATAAAGGATGAATTAACTGAAATAAGTTGATAGATACGATGAAACTTTTACAGTCTCTCATTTTCCATCTGTGCAATACACTTCATCCTTCTCCTGTGCCTTTGTTACTGAGTCCCAGAGTGATCTCATTCAGCCCAGTTTGGCATTTGCTTCTCTTCACTGACAAGATCTTTTCTTTCATACTTATCAGAGCATTACACAGCCCACCCTTGTCATCACAAGTCAAGAACACACTGACACTTTCTCTCTGAAAGACGCATATCAGTGTGCCTTTCTACTCCAGTTGTACAGAAGGAAAGTCACTAAAACAGAAACATAGCAAAGAGAAGTGTCATTTTTATGTGGTTTTTATTTTTAAAACATGATCTATGTTGTCAAAAATTTTTACTGGCATGCACAGCTTAAAATCTTTCCCTGAGAAATTTTCAACATGTAGTGTTCAAAACTAAGGGTCTTGCTCTGGTCTATAATAATTCTTAGCTTACCTGCTTTTATTATAATTATTGTCCAGTAATCTAGCAGCATATTTGTTTAATAACAATCTCACAGTCATGGCAGACACAAAGACGTTTTCATTTCATCCTGCCACATGAAAATAATGTAATTAAAAGTCCAGTAATTCATATTTTTTTTATTCTATGGGAATCTGTATTGATAGGAGATACTATCTGTAATGTATCTTGATTTATAAAAGTCATCCTGTCCTTAATTTTTTTTTTTTTTTGAGCAGGGCAATTAGGCAGGTTCTAGGTCTGTTGGCTAATACTTGGATAATACTGTGTGCTTCAACTTACTGCTCCAGCCTTTCCACTCAAAAATGAAGGATCTCTTCACTGAAGTCAAGTAAAATCCTTTTGAGACGCAGGTGTCTTTTTGTCACTGTATGAAACAAGCTTTTACTTCAGGGCAACTATAAACTTCTTGTTTCTTCTTGTTTTTTGTGGTTAGATGCCTGTCTGAAAACGTAGGCTATAACTTTCTGTTTCTCTTGAGACAAGTAAGTCAACAATGCTGCTGAACAGGCAGTCTTACCTTCTCATTGTTCCCATCTCTGAAACATTTTCTCTGTCCTGGATCAATTGTTTTCCCAGCCATGGAACAAGCACCTGGCAAAACTGGCACAGGAAAAAAGCAATGTTGGTTCACTGGCTGAGAGGGTTCACTTGACTGCATGAACAGTGAATTAAAAAAGCAGAACCACTTTGTTTTGGTAAAATTGGCTTGTGCCAGCTTAAACCATCTACTTCAGTCTCAGTTTATTTCTGGAGTCAAAAACCACTCTTCAGTCAAACCTTTTATATCTATCAAGAAATCCAACCATTACTTCATTGCTGCAAGCTTGTTGGAACTTTGTCCCATTGCTTAGTAACAACCATTCTGCAGTTCTTGGAGAACTCTGGAGAAAAGCTGGTGGTTTTATGCATTTGTTCCTTTTTTTTAAAGAATGACAGAACAACACTCTTCCCTGACACCTCTGATTTGCATTACGATCTTTTAATGAAAGAAGTTTGTCTGTGTATTCAGTCATCTTTATTTCATGTTCTATTTTAAATAACTCCTTTTTTACAGGTCTCAGAATTTTGTGAAACAGAATTTTTATTATCCTTGCAAGTACTTGTTATTTCCAATTTCATCCATCTTTTCTACATATTTTTATATTAATACCTAAGTCTCACAGATTGAAGCATTTCAGAAAAGCAGTTTTCAATTCATTCTATTTGTACACATTTCCCTTTTGAGAAACAATTTTCTTACAAAAATCTTAAAGGTTTTTAAATATCAGGTAATTTATTTATTTAGTGTAAGAGACCATGGCAATAGACGCCAACAGCTACTTTCCTTCTGAGGGTACAGCTACTCATGTTTGCTGATACCATTTGGCTGGGAATCTTGAGCATCCATGAGTACATGGAAGTTTGACCCACTGTAGCACATCATGTATCAGAGATACCTGAGATATGCCCAGGTCTGACAATCCATATTGTTGATTCCAACAAAAATTATGATCTTCGCCACACTGGTACCTTAGCTACAAGAATTTAGCTGTAAAATCCAAAATTAAATGTAAGGCTCTCTGTGCTTCACCAGGCAAAGCTGGTACACAATAGCATTGGAAAATTTATTTCATCTTCCTGTATCTCTTAATAGAAGAGATTTCATCTCATCTATATATTTATCTGAAAACAAGTAGTTTCTACTTCCCATGTGGGATGTTGTCTGTGAGATTGCATGCTGACTGGTCCTTCCTGCACCTTTATGGCTTAACTATGAATGTTGGACAATTTGAGAACTTTCTGCTACTTCAGATGCTCTGCTGGAGAATAGATTCAATATTTGAGGCCAGTGGATTGTGACAGGTGATCTAACATAAATTTCCTAGTTCTATTGGACTTGGAGTAGTGTTCTCTAATTTTCTTGGACCATTATCTGTTCCTTCCTTAGATATCCACTCATCTCTTTTCTGGGATCTACTTAACTGTCCAAGTGCCTTCCAATCAGTAGTGTAGTATCTTGTCTGAAATTAAGCACAGTACCTTACTGCAAAAGTGGGAGTAAGACATAAAATATCTTGTATATGGCACTTGCAGAATTTTGAAAAATGTATAAATGTAACAACAAATGACAATGAGTAAGATTACCTAACAGATACCTTCATTCATCTTTAATATTGAACTAGTTCCAAACACAAAAAAACTAGTAATTCATGGCAACATACCTTTAGTAAGCTGTATTTTCTAAGAGAATGATAATAAAGTCTGTATCTTATATACATTTTAAAAGGTCTCAACTCACACTATACAATTTAAATGTGGATCGCCTTTTTACAGTGTGACTTCTGAAAAAAAGAAAAATTATTGGCCTTTTGGTATCATAAGAATTGACTTAAGGGATGGCACTATCACAGCAGGTTGTCATTAATTTATGAGCTTCCTCTACCCCTAACATAAATGTAAAAGTGACATAAGATAAAGTGTATTTTAATCATGTCATCTAATTACAAGGAAGAGGAAATCACTAAAAAAACACATATAAAGTGTCTTTGCTACCAAGGAACAAAGAAGAGTAATTATCAGTAAAACAGGATATTCCCATTTTGACAGGCTAATGGTGTACTTGGGACTCGTAGAATGCTTCTCCCACTGGGATGCATGACAAAGGCAGAATCTTTCGAAGTTGTTACAGGGAAATTCAAAGATAATTTGGTTAATTATTTAAATTTATCATATAACAACTTTGAAACTGCCTTTGTCTTGTTCAGATGTATTCTTTGAAAGGAATTTCTTTTATACTTGTACAAGTCTCAGAGGCAAGTGCACAGATTTCTGTTCAGTTCTACAAATTTACATCAATAGCTGCTTAAGAAGAATAAAGCTTCAGCACTGAAAATGGCTGGGTACATCTCAGGGACAACTACAGAGAAATGACAGCTTTACAGAGACCACAATACACCCCACGCATTATAAAAATTATGATACCCTTTTAAAAGTATTATTTTAAATTCAATATTAATGCATATTACACCTTCAGTTTAGATCCTCTGCTCAGAGGCTCACACAGATTTTATTGCAAAAGCTCTCTGCTTTTCATATGGGTAGTTCAGGATGTCTCACATTATCCCAAATAAGTGAATTAAGTGCATTTAAATGGAATTTCCTTTGATCTTTGGAATTGAGCATGTTCCATGAATACTGTTAAACATTATATTCCAAGGTCAGTGTTTGGAGGTTCAGATTAGATATTAGAAATTTTTTTCACCTGAAAGAGCTGTTAGGTATTGAAATAAGTTGCCCAGGGAGGTGGTGGTGGTGGAATCACCATTTCTGGAAGTGTTCAAGACACATTTGGATGTGGCACCTCAGGACATGGTTAAGGGGTGATTATGGTGGTTCTGAGTCAACAGTTGCACTCAGTGCTCTCTTCCAACCTGGATGATTTTGTGATTCTCTGATAGGTTGACAGCGTTAACAAAGAATTTTTTTCCCTCTTAGAACAAGTGAAATATTTATTTTTGATCTCAATAGAAGAGTCTGAAGAGGTTCATGCAAAGGATTCATTCATCCTTTTGTAAATCAGTAATTTTCTTACAAACTGGCTTAAAGATACCATCCAAGACATTTTGCAGATGTAAGGAGATCTGGCAAAACTCCAGCACTAATTCTCAGAAGTCTGAATGCATGTGTACATGCATGTTGAATGCTGCATATATGTATGCTTTTGTAGACTGAATAGCAATGAATAACAATTTATGAGCTTAATTTATCTTGAATCTTCAAAGTAAACAGTGAAGATCCAGGCTCTAGAAAGCTTGACAGGTACTGTTCTCATATGTAACCTGATTTAATCATACCAGAACACATCTATCACATTTCCAGTGCAAACCACAAGCTCTGATTAACCACTCTGAAAACCAGCTCCACACACTGGCTTTACAAAGCCACAACCTGATTCCTGACCGGGACAAATATGTAACAATTCTCAACCCTGCTCATCTGGGAGATAATAGCAAATCACACCAATGTGCAAACAGCGCAGCAGGAGCTGCAGGAGAGGAGAAAAACACAACAGAGAAAAGGAAAAGGTATTGTAACACCATATAAGTTCTGAGGATGAGAAGAGTTATGAACAGAAAACCAATACAACAGTTTCAAAATACTCCATATGATGAGAAGGTTCTTCAGCAGCACTT
Source organism: Campylorhamphus procurvoides (assembly GCA_013396655.1). Classification (NCBI taxonomy): domain Eukaryota; kingdom Metazoa; phylum Chordata; class Aves; order Passeriformes; family Dendrocolaptidae; genus Campylorhamphus; species Campylorhamphus procurvoides. Next base: position 36,514 of record WBMV01004973.1, on the reverse strand, counting down.
TGTGGTCCACTCAAACATTCTTCTTTGTTGTTTTGAAGGAAACAAGTTAGCTTGGAACTTCTCAGTAGCTATGGAACAAAAGGCCTGTATTGATTTCTGTGCAATGGCTGCTGCTCCAAAGGGCTGTATTTGGCAAACAGCAAATACAAATGGTAAATATTTTAAAAACAAGAGCTGACTGTTACTTGCATACTTTCAATCTCCATTCTCATTCTGCCACATGACAGAATGATTCATTATGATAGCTATAAACCACCTCAATATGTGCAATAATCAGATATTTGATAATAATCAGATGGACAAAGGCAAAAAGCAAGCCATTTTATTATCACAGTTTATTGCTATAATCCTAGTAAATAACAATTTTCCAAAGAACACTATATTCCCTCCAGAAAATTGCAATGCTTCATAATCTCAGTTATTTTCCAGAAGAATAACTGGTACTGAGAAGTTGCAGTATTCTTTTCACAGATAAGGCTGACACCAGGTTACTCTTCTGCTGCTTTGGTTAAGTTCTGCTGTAGCCTGCACTGGTATTCTTCTAGTACCTAAAAATTACAAGATACACATGGAATGTAAAGTAGCCTCTTCCTTCGAACTTGGAAAGGAATTGTCATGCTTTTTTAATGCAGAACACCAGAAAATTATATTCACTTTTTTTTGCATGTCTTTGGCTCTAGAACAAAGATAACTTTTTACTGGTCCATCATACTTCCTGTAAGCTTTGTTCCTCTGTAATCACAGGTGCCAGCTACCTATAAAAAATTTTCTCTGATTAAATTTTATTGTTCACTAAATATTGACACAGTTCTGCTTCTATTGGCAATTATTTTGCCATTTATTTAAAAATATGAAGAATTATTTTCTGTGTAATTACACAGATATGGCACCTTCTCTTGAATCTCTTCCACAATTTTCACTTAAGGCAGATTACAGACTTTTGCAGCCATAATGAGGAACTTCACCATTGAACTCCACCTAATCTTGACTGATTAGAAAGCCAGTGCTCTATTTAGGTGATGGGATTATTGTGTTCAAGATTTCAGTATATAAATGTCACATGATAATTTCTCCTTTCAGTTCTCAAGGTGAAGATATTTTGCTGCTTGCATCCTTAAAAACAGTAGAAGCATTTATTTTAAGCATCTTCTAAACTTTCATGCAGACAATAAATAGAATGGTTTTATTCTTGATAATGATTTCCTTCACTGAATTACAGGTTCACATTCAGAATCTTCAGAAATACTATTTTTTGCTAATTTTTACAGGATATTTTGATATATGCAATTATAAACAGATTGGTAACCCATTTCTCAACACTACTTCACAAAATCACAGAGTTATAGAATGCTCTGAGTTGGAAGGCACGAATCAGGATCACTGAGTCCAGCTCCTGGCCCTGTGCAGAGCAACCCGAAGAGTCACATCATGTGCCTGAGAGCATGGTCCAAACACTTATTGAACTCTGGCAGCCTTGGTGCTGGGACCTCTGCCCTGGGGAGTCTGTTCAGTGCCCAACCACCCTATGAGTGAAGAACTATTTTCTAATGTCTAACCTAAACTGCACCTGACACAGCTTCAGACCATTCCCTTGGGTACTGTCACTGGTCACCAGAGAGCAGAGGTCAGTGCCTGCCCCTCCTCTTCCCCTCATGAGGATGTTGAAGACTGCAATGATGCCTCATCTCAGCCTTCTGCAGGCTGAACAGACCAAGTAACCTCGGCTGCTCCTCATACGTCTTCCCTTCCAGACCCTTCACCATCTTCATTGCCCTCTTTTGGACACTCTCTAATAGCTTTTTTATTAAAAAAATCCTGCACCAAGGACTCGAGGTGAGGCCGCCCCAGTGCAGAGCAGAGCAGGACAATTCCCTCCCTGGCCCGGCTGGTGATGCTTTGCCTGATGCCCCCCAGGACAGGGCTGGCCCTCCTGGCTGCCAGGGCACTGCTGGCTCATGTCCAACTTGCCATCGACCAGGACCCCCAGGGCCCCTTCCATGGCCCTCCTCTCCAGCGTCAATCCCCAGTCTGTACCCACAAACAGGATTGCCCCATCCCAGGTGCAGAATCCCACACTTGCCCTTTTTGATCTTCATGCAGTTGGTGATTGCCCATCTCTCTGATTTGCCAAGGTCTCTCTGCAGGGCCGCCCTGCCTTTAAGGGAATCAACAGCTCCTCCCAGTTTTGTATCATCTGCAAACTTGCTTAGTGTCCCTTCTAGCCCTGCATCCAAGTAATTTATGAAGATATTGAAGAGCACAGGGCCCAAGATGGAGCCCTATTGAACCCCACTAGTGATAGGTCACCAGTCTGATGTGACCCCATTCACTCTTACCCTTGGTACCCAACCTGTGAGCCAATTGCTCAAGCATCACATGGTGTGTTTATCCAGCTATGTGTTGGACTATGAGAGATGGTATCAAAAACTTCACTAAAATCAAACAGGATTCTGTGAACTTGTTTCCTTGGATCAATGAGGTGCATTATTTCAAAGGACTAGGTATTTAGAAGATATTAACTTGCCTGTAAAAAATTTTGAATAATGTAATATTTTTAGCTTACAGAATAAAGGTAGTGAACATTGAAAAATGTACTAAAATTCATATTAAAATTAAATTAAGTTATAATTTCCTAACGTTCTTTTCTTATAAGAACTTCTAAGAGAAATATCTTACCACATTAGAACAGCTGCCACTCAGGGTATGTGATGACATGTAACATTCTACTTGAATAAATATGCAGTCAAGAAAAATATGCAAGTCTGCAGTGGAGTTAAACACAAAGCCATAGTCATAATCAACAAGTACATTGGTATTCTAAATGTGGTCTTAGGGCTGTAACTTATGTCATCAAAGTTCATGGACTTTTAGTCATTTTGGTTAGGATGAGCAGAATCAGAAGCTGTCACAGAGTTTTAGCTCAAAGGTGCTGTTCTGTCATGCTACTTACCTGAAGTTCATTAAATTCTTCAAAATTTTTGACACAAGTGTGATACCAGTGGGACCACTTGATAATCAGGAATACATCTAAGCTTTCAGAATGAAAACTGACATTAATTTTAGTGAGCAAACCCAAATTTACATGAAGATAAACATGGTGATTATTTTTATTATTCAGGGACAAGTTTTGATTTTTTATTATTCAGTGACAAGTTTTGATTTCCTCAGTACATAACTGAAAGTGCTCCAAATGAGCATGATTCTTAATTACCTCAGTCTCCCTGGTTACCCTGCTGCAACTGCTGTAAGAATAGAGACCATTGTTTTCCTGTGCTTGTGTACTGTATTTTCCAGTGTGGTGGGGGTAGGAAGGAATGGGACTGATCTGCATGAAAACCAGTAAACAATTACTCTACAGAAAACTTCAAACTGTAATGTAGAGGTCAAGTGTTGAAAGTGATGTTACTTCACCATTACTTTTGAGTTTTTCCTTAAATAAGTGATCAACAGAAGAAAGGGATTGTGCCATCAACTTATATTTCAAAAATCATATTTTCTTGAATAAAATGCTACTGTCTTTAAAAATAAAAGGTCATTTCCCTTTTCAGAAGGTAAACCTGACAGTTTCTTAGAAAAAGATGGTGGGAAAAAATAATGTTTTCAAACATAAAAATGTCAGAATTTTTTTTCACTGATCTCCTTATAAAACACAATGATTACAATAAAATTATATAACTGATAAAGAAAAACACAAGAGATAATAGAAATATCAGAGCTTCATTAGCCAATACATTTGCATCAGACATTATCTGTGCTGGTAGTGGACATTCAATGAATTAAAAAAAAAATCTATTACCAGATAATGCAATCTTTTTTATGTGTCAAAGCATTGAATTTTATTTCATAATACAATATAGTCTTCATTCACTCCCTGCTGTTTTGTAATATTCATGGTATGTATGATATTATGATACTTTAAAGAGAGAACCAAATATTTGGTATCATGGGGAAAAAAGCTCTGTCATTAGTGAAATATTTTCTCACAGGTGCAAGAATCTCTGAGAAGAGGACAAGATCAGAGCAGCCAAGGGAATAAAAATAAGAGTTGTATACAAAAGTTGAACCAGGGAAATGTATTGTTATAGTCATTTAAAAAAAATAGTACTCTACAAAAATACAAGATTTAATAAATTAAATTTAACTCAGGCAGATGAGTAGCTTGTTTCCCAAAATGTAGGAAGAGCCTTTTTTTTCCTTCTTTTTTTTAAGAACTATTTAAAAGGAAGAACTGCAAGGTTAACAAGAAATAGTCATGGAATGAATGGAATGAATGAGGACTATAGCAGAAATGGAGGCAGTACAAACCTGCAGATTTAAGCTGTAGTCCAGAGGACAAACAAGCAAGTGGACACAATGAAGATACTGAATGACAGAACTTTTGATAAACTTGGTTTTTCAAAAGCATCATTAATATATGTTCCCACATGAGCCTAGAGGAATGAGAGATCATATCCACCCTAATTTCTGAAGCACTTATTGTCAATAATAACAATAGTATAAGACCCAGAAAAAAACCCCAATCAATCAATTACAAACTTTACTTAATTGGAATAGTCATGTACAAAGAGCAGCTATCTAGACCTCTTTTATGAAATATAGAGTTATCAAGTGAACTGGCCATCACTGCAAGAAAAAAAAATAAATTAGTGGGAATTTTGCTTTTTCAGAAGACTACATGAGAATCTACATTGGGTCAAGCTGACCAGTCTTTGAACTGAGGATTGTCAGGACATATCTTCTGCAGATGTTTGTATTTTCCTTGACATTCCCATTTCATTTCCACTTAAAGGAGTGACACCGTCTTTTTGTCATTTCAACAAAAACACTTTTCCTGAGTGCTAAAATCCCTTCTATCAGAATTATGCCTAGAGTTTTTCATGTATGCTACAATCATCTTTATTCTCATTTTAAAGATACCTAAGGATCATTAGTTCATTTGGTTGCATTATCACATTTTACTCCTGACATGACCAAATTCATGGCCACTGAACTTATTCTTGTCAATCTGTAACAAGTAAAGTACTTCCTGATATAGAGGTGTTAAATAAAAGTAACAAATGCACCTCTCAACTACTGCAGATAGAGATTAAATGACTTAAAGGGCTCCTTCATTTAAGACTGCCTTGTCTTTCTGGTTTCAAGCCCACTATGCAGTCTGCAATATTCCAACATTTTAAAATAGCCTGGGCTTCTGTGAATAATATGTTATTAATAAAGAATATTTCTTTTTTTTTCTTTTCTAAAACCAATTTATAGATTTCTTCCTTTTCCTGCTGAGTTGAAAATAATCTTATCCTGTTTAGAACTTACATTTAACATTTTCAAGCTGCTAATAGATGGAAGCATTTCACCATGTTAAAAAAGTGTTTGTACATTGGGAAAATCTTTACTGAGCATGCAGAGTAATTAGTTTTCATAACCTCATTTGTCATGACATTCATTCCATCATTTGTCTTCAAAGGATATTGTTCCCCATTCCACAATCCCAATCACGTCAATGTAGGTGTACTGAGAGGACACCACAGTAGCAGAAGCAAAATATGCCATCTTCATTTCCATAGCACCTTTCATGCCAAAATCACTTCAAAGCACTGTAAAAAATACAGTCAACAAAACTAGAAACTTATTTCCTACATTAAAATGCAGTATTTAAAATGATTGCTCTTTGCTTAGTATGGTGTTGAAATTAATATTTTAAACGCGATGAAGTCTTGAAAGTGGTAAATTTTTATGGTGAAAATTAATTATCTTTCTTCAGTTAAAACTTGTGAGTATACAGCTATGGAACACAAAAGAATTTGGGAGCTGAAATTTTCCTTCTCTCAGGGTTTCAGGTTCATTTTCCCCAGTGACTGCCTGTCACACTTTTTCTCAAAGTAGACAGAATTACTGCAAAGATGGACAGGAAAATGTTGGAATAATAATTTTAAACAAAGTATAACATCGGTTAAGCATCACTAAATTAATTTTAGCAGCATTAAAAGAAGAAAAAGATTATGGGCTGGGGAGGGAAGGAGATTAATTACCACGACTTCTGATTCAGGCATTTTCCAAAGAACAGTCTTCCTTTTGTGTCTCCTTACAAGAAACCACATTTTTTCAGAGACTACTATGGCAGTTGCTTACATCCTAATAATTCCTTCAAATACAAACACATCAAAGAACAAAACAAGTGCTGTCTGTGCCGCCAAGCAGCACAGGGCAGTAGGGGTTGGTTTGTGCAGTGAAATCGTGGGTGCTGAGGACTGCTGTGCTTTCTGACTGTGCTGCAGGACTCTGTCCCACCAGCTGAGTGACCACTCATGGTCTCACTGCATGAGGTGTGTGCACGTCCTGGCTCAGCATCCTCCGAGGCTCTTTGGCAGTGCAGAACAAAGCTTACTGAGCTGGTTGCTTCAGAACTAAAGGAAAAAAAAATCCTAAGGAAGGTGCACTCTTAACTGATCTACCGATGCTCAATGTGTATTGGGCCAATACCACGACCTAATGACAGAATAGTGTTGTAAAAAGGAATTTTTGAAAGAAAGAGCACTTTAAGGGAAGAGTACTGTGGATGTGTGAAAATCAAGAGATGGTCCAGGGAATTAAATCTTGATGACGTTTACTGAAGTTTACTTTGAAATGTGTGCCACTTTTCTACAGAGAAACTAACTATTTTTATATACAATTTTTGGATTTATATATTAATTTTAATCAAATGTAACTAAGTGCCCAAACTTGCTAACTTTGTCCCTGGAAAAAACACTGAGTCTACCCCAAAAATAACGTAATTGGCTAAGTTTTCAGATCACATACTCAAATGATCTAAGGTGTGATTTAACATCCTACAACCAACAAGATCTGTCTTGTTTACTATTATTATCTGGGTTATCTACCACCAAAGAGTCTTCACTGTCCTGCTAAATAATGAGCAAAAACATATGAAGTGTTTCAAAAACATTACATTATCACCTTACAATGGAAGGAAATTAAATGCATAAGGTTAGTTCAAAGAAAGGGATGACAAAGTAGCAGCTAAACATCTGTAATTCCAAGAAGCAGGACAAGTGTTAGTAATAAAACTTCTAGATGACAAACTAAACAAAGAAAAATACACAAAATGATCTGTATAACTATTGCTAAAAATCAACACAGTGTAGTCCCACAGTCAAGACCATGCTTAAGACATGCAGTGGCTAGGGCTCACTTTTACAAGTGTTGCTCTGCAGCTAATGTGTAATGGAAATCTATTAGAAATAAATTATTTCACAATAGGTAAAATCTGAAGGGGGCTAAATCAAGAGACTACATCAAATCAGTTCTTCTTAAGAAATTATTTAGGCTTTACCTTCCTTATATTAATGTGGAAGTGCATAAAAAAACATTCAAGTAGATACAAATCCCATTAGCTGCAGAATACAAGGAATTTTTTAAAAATGCTTATCATCAGTGTCCCAGACAGATGAAATTTGTTTATATTCTTCGACAGAAACTTATATTCCAACTGGAAAGTAACGATGGATGTCTTCTGGTTTTTTAAAAATACCAATACAAATGTCTACCTTCATTAGCAGAAGTACAAACATTCATATAAAAACTGTGTTTATTTACCTTGCAACTCTCCGTGCATTTTTGTCACAGCTCTCTTCATTCTGTAAAGGAGGTATAAAATCTAAGAATCACAGAGAATTGATTTCTCTCGCCCTAAGGCAAGATCTAAACTGCACACAACACCTGTCCTTAAACATTCAGTGACAAAGATACTACAATTTGTCCAGCCATCGACTTCAGTATTTAACTACTCGAATGTGAAAATACTGGCTCTTGGGCTTTTTTTCCCCTGTAATATTTAACATAAATCTTTCTTCCTGCAAACTGAGCTGTTATTTCTTGTCTTAGAGAAAACACAGGCATTTCCCTTCCCATTTTCAGATACATTTTGCATATTTGAACATAAGCCATCCTACCTTTGGCTGAACAGTCTGAATTCATTTTGGTAAGTTATTTTGTACATTCATACTTTTATTAAGTTCATTTTTTTCAAGCTGTTAGGTGTGTCATGCTTTCCAGCAGGCTGGCTTTACTGATCCTTTGTAGTTTTTCTCCAGTTGCCCAAAACTTTAATGAAATACACTCATCAAAACTGAAAAAAGCGCTCCATTTTAACCTTTATAAGTTTCAAATGCAGTGGACATACTACTTCATATATCTTACTGAGGATATACTTTTCTAAGCATCTAAATTTTTTGTTTTATCATTGGACAGTAACATGACAGTGCTGATGGATATTCAGGATAGCTACTAATACTCTCTGATCTTTCTTTGCAAATCTATCATTTTCTATCCTGCGTTTTTCATTTTATTATTCCAACCTACTTCACTTTGAAATATTTCTCTTTTATGCCCTTCATATTTTTTTCCTAAAGATCTGCTGGAAATCCTGAGCTCTTTATTCCATCAGAATTCTTTCCTATGGGATTTTTCACTAACGATAGTTTTATTTTCATACTAGAATTAGTGAATTCTATAATTTCATTACCACAATCATCAATGTTGCTTTTCACCATCAAATTCTCACTCTACACCAAATGTCAGATGCATTTTATCCTGTTTCCCTCCTTAACATTGAAATAAAATATTTGGTCAATACATTCCAAGATGTTGTTAAAATTTTGCATTCTGCTGCATGCTGAACTTCTACAAAAGTCCAGCCTAGTCTGAAATTATTTTATCTACCTCATCACCTTTGACTGATGTTTTATCCTCAAGTAACCATGAAAGCACCTTTGTGATTTTTCTCTTTTATCATCACTACAGACTTTAAACAGGTTTATCTCCTGACAGATCCTACCTCTCAGGGTAAGCATGTATGCCTCAATATATGGAGTAATATCTTACTCTCCTTCTTTGTCTGTCCTTCCCAATAAGGTTTCACATTCTATATTTGTATTTTAATTATGAGACTTATGAAATTACTGTTAGACCAAACAAATCATGACCTTGATAAGGTAACAGGATTTTCTACTCTTTATTTTTATATGTTTTGGTAGAAGAAATAATTTAATGTGGCAGTTTGTAAATAAAATATAAGCTTAGTCCAATTTATATTAAATTTAATTTAATTACTCTCAGACAGTTATTTTTTATCTGCTTAATTTGTTTTTGTTCTCACTGCACAAGTGGATGCATTATTGACTAGGTTTTCAAACTGTGCAGTATGACAGCATGTTTTTTAAAACTGTCAAACTCATAACACTGAAACAAATCACCCATGTAAAAAAAAAAAAGGAAAAAAGAAAAGAAAAAAAGAGTAATATTAAGGGTAATAGAATTTTTTTTTAAATTAGAAATTGTCTGATAGAAATCTTGGATGCAAAATTTTTCAACAGCTGGGAAGTTATCCCAGTGCCAAAATATATTTATTCTACTATGATGTTATTACCTTATAAACCCCCATATTTTTAATTGTTTTATGGATCTGTAATACTAAACTATGATATGACAGAAACAATAAATGGACTGTCTGATACAATTTCAAAATTCTCCTTACATTTTCATTTGATTTTCCTTAAGATCATTTGAAGCTCATCAAGAAAAACTTTTAAGCTTATTGTTTATTTTTAAGGGTTCCTTTAATTTCTGTCTTAGCAAGATATTTAATATAATATAAAAGGTATGTTTTCTGGAAAGTGAACCTTATTTTGAATATAATTTTAATGTGATGTACAATTTAATGTATTTATTTTTATGTCTTGTTCAATGAATCATTTATGAACATTCTAGGAGGCAAATAATATGATTTGGTAGCAATAACACAGTACTCCTGTTATGTCTGAAGCAATAGCTACTCAAAGCCCTAGGGAAACTTAAAAAATGAAATGGTTGCAGAACCATGAACAAGAAATATCTCTGAAAACCCACTTTTCAAGCCATAAAATTCCCTAGAAGGATATGACTTAGTCAGTGAAACAGAAAATTAAGCAGTATGCTAGCATTTAACAGACTCTTTTGTTGATCAGATAGAGAGAAATCACACTGTCTGTAGCAGCTACTAAGATGTAACAACATAATTTTCAAATAAGCTTCTTCCTGGGTAAAAGACATACCACGTTGCTCTCCCAGATTCTGAGGGCTGTTCATTATTGCAGACTTGCAGTATGCAAACAAAACTTTTTTGCTCCAGCTGAGGTTGCACTTTGCTCACATGGAGTAATTCATCTTTGTGGGAGAGAAGGCAGTATTTGCACCTTCTCCAAGACTTTACTGGAGGAAGCTTTCTGTATCATTTTGATGTGATTACATAAGAGTCAAGGTATGGAAATCACCCTAAACAGAAACACATTTGTGTATGTCCAGTCCACAGACTTTGTATCTGTAGTCTTATTCATTTGGGGCATAGCACAGGCTCTAAATGATGCTTTAAGACAACTACAAACTGTTTCTACCCCTTTCTGTGAAAACCTTCTATTATCAGAATGAATCTGCTCTAAATTATATTAGCAGAAACTGACACAATTTAGAGGTGTATATGAATCCTAAAATAGTTTCTTTGGAAGAATATCTGTCTTTGAAAAAAATCTCATAGTGAACACTAAAGTAGCTGCTGCTGAACTAGAATAGTCTGTAGAAATGATTTGTCTACTACCATCTATAGATTAGTCATCCAAAATCAAAATAATAACTTGTTAAATACATTTACTTGGATTTTTTCCCTTTAATATCCATGTGGGTCAGATGCCCTCATTAGTTCACAAACTAGTATGAAAACAAAATACTCTGTTTTTTTAAAGTTCTAAGGGAAAAAAAAATTGATAACAAAGAGCATAACAAGATAAGCATTGAACTGAACTGCTCAATTGTTCTACTCTTCTTTTCTCATTTGGTCCTTCTGTCCTTGGTTACTTATCTAAACTGTAAGCTATTTTGGGTGAGGGGATTGTTTTTTGCCTCTGTTAGTAAAGATTGCTGGCATTCCATACTAGCAAGCAACTATTATAAAAAACATCTATATTCTCGTTCATACAAACAGTAGATTTTTAAACAATCAAGACTGAGGCTTAGAAAACGGATTCTATACCTCAAGGTAGAAAACTGGAAATTAGCTGAGATGAATGAGCCAAACACTAGGAGTTAAAGCAGAAAAGGTGACAGTGCCAACAGCAGCAAGAAGCACTGGAGGGAAGCTCATGTTAAAGGTCTGGAAGGTACATAAGGGGTTGAAAATGAGTCATGAGTGAACCACTGTAGTGCAAATACAGCTTTCATTCAACAGAGCTGAATGTTTCTAACTATAAATCTGATATTATATTGCTTCCAGATATTTGAAATTGCCCTAGTCAAAATGCTGTTGGCAAGAAAATACCAAGCTTTATGCTAACACTGTAGAACAGACAACAGTGACAGGATCTGAACAAAGGTATGTCCTTTCCTCAGTGCCCAGTTCAGCAATATCACAGAGACACTATGCCAGAGTTATTTTACAGGCACCTCTGTGCTCAGCATCATCCATTTCTTCTTTATAGATGGAATAATTTACTGTGTCAAGGCTAAACAAAAGTACTAATGAATAAGTGTTTTGGTTTAAAATAGAAATAAAGAATATATCCATTTATCACCGTAGACACTGCTTAATCAACACATTTTCAGATTCTATTAATCAATTAAAAATTATTATGTGTGCAATGGCATGTACTGAGTCTACTTATTATGGAAACATGGCAGGGAAGTTTGTTCGTTCACACAAATAGTCAGCTAGATGTAAAACAGAACAGTCATTGTATAAGAAGAATTAATTCATAGTTGTATTTATGGAATTTCTACAAATACATTAATGAAGTACAATGTACATTTGTCAGTCTTAAACCAGGACTCAAATCACATTGCAGTAGAGCACATATAACACATAATAACACATTACAATACATAACCACAATTCTAAATATCACAATACTTAGTAAGTTTGCTACTAAATGCCTTTGAGTAAGTCTCAGTTCTTAGTACATTTCTGTATAAATTTTGTGTCAAGTCATTACTTGCATCACTTTAATTGAAATGATGTTACTTGGTTTGTCACAAGAATAAATTATTTTTCTTTTTCTCACCTGTAAAACTCACATAATTCCTGCATCATAATATAACCATCATCAAATAAAACCACTGTTATTAAAATTTGCCCAGTATACCTGGAACTATGACCTGGAATGTTCACTGCAGGGAAATTGATAAAAAAAACAATAAAACATGCAGATAACGGACACATGGATAAATACTAGAAAAGAGGAAAGAATGAACTTAGCTTTTTAGAAACAAATTATATCCCACAAATCTTTGGACCACTCTAGGTACACATCAGTTCCTAATTTTTCTGTTCCATGTGATCCTCCTGAATCAAACTCTCCCTCGCTCTTAATATACAGAATGCTCCTATACCATTTCTTACATTATACTGAATATACTTTCAAATGTCAGCTAGATACTGGCACAAACAAATTTGGCTGCAGGTGGCAAGCATAATTAGAAGATTGAAAAAATCACTTCTTTGCTCAACACTAACTACTTTTTAAATCCTGTTGCTTTGCCATTTCATGAACCTATCTGCTGTACAATTTAGATTACACTTTTTTTTAAACTTTTTGCTTTGCTAAATCTATCCGTTTCGAATTTGTAAATCCGATGTCTGAAACTGTGGTTACAAAAATCATTTACTTTGGGAATCAGACTGTAAAACATTAATTTTATCTGTTTTTAATGGAAAGTATCTAGACAACTCTTTCTCAAATACAAGACTACAGTGGGTTGTAAAAATGAAGACAGAAACTGTATTAGAAGCAGGTAGGGCATTACAAAAAATGTGTTAAAATGTATCTGTTTCCAGAGTAAAAAGGTGGACAGGATCATTTTACGATAGCTGATATCCATGCATTTTTATCAGTCCATGGAGGAAGGAAAATTAAATTGTATGTAGCAAATACACGCCATAACTTTAATGAAATGTCTCTGTGATTTTTATTTATTTTTCATCCACTAACACAACTGTATTGGTGTTTCTACAGTATAGACTGGAGATATTACCATGTCATCTGGTCCTACTCAGGGAATAGTAGGAGAGAAAATGCTCACAGGTTTCTCAAGAAAAAGACTTTTTACTGCCTGTAAAGATGAGCTAATTATCAATGTTGTGAAGAGGACATTTGGAATATTACAAGGGATACAGTAGGACAGAATGAAGGACAACATCAAGGTACCTGTCAAGAAGGCCAGAAGGAAGGTCTGAACTTAGAAGGTTCAGCCAGGATATGTTGGTATCTGATATTAATAATCATCCTTAACAAAACAACCCATACTGGAAAACCTCTAATTTCCTAAATGTTTAATTTCCTGCCCAGTTCTAATAGCAACAACTTGTACCAGGATGTTTTCACAACTTAGTATTTCAGAAAATAAAACTGGTTGCTGACAAGGAAAGCTGCAAAGCCCAATTGAAACTTTTCAGTGTAGGGAGTGAAACTATTTTTGACTGGTTTATCTACTCTAAGCAATTCACTTAGCCTTTCTGTAAAAATTTCTCACTAATGATTAACAAACAAACCTTTACAAATTAACTTTATTATTCAATGTTCATATTTTCAACATGCTATATTTCCATGCTTGTAGCCTGCATCTCAGATAACCCACACCCTTTTAGAACTGTCAGGCCTTGAGAGTAAGCACTGAGATAAAATATAGAGGGTCAGAGGAATGGAAACCACTGGGAGAGCAAGAGCTGTGGAGTAAGTCTTTTGTAAACAGTCCACACTTATAAAACTGCACAGTTGAAGAGGATTTTATCTCTTTATTTTAAAGAAACTGAAATTTCATAGGTAAAAAACGAGCGGGAGCCTTTGAATTGCTACCACTTAGTTTTCATATGCACCATTACTTTCTCACAGCTCTGTAACATCCAATTGCCTAATGTTTATATAATGTATTTTTGATACAACTACCTGTCTTTCTAAATATATTCACAGCTTCAATTTCTGCTGCTGTCTTTACATATGAGATGCTGTTTCACAGCTATCCCTCTGATATAACTGTCTTTCTCAGAATCATTTATGCCACATAGATAGATAGATTGCTTCGTGCTAGAATTAAACTATTCTTTTCAAGTTAGACAAAAGACTATGACTTCCACCACTTAGCATGTCAAATTTTGAAAATACATCTTACTCCAGAGTGTCCTAATAAGTTTTACATGTTAGTGCCATCACCACATATTTACATTCATTGAGTGACTCAAATACTTTCTCTCTCTTTTACAAAGTTTGTCCTTCTTTATAATCTTATAGGAATCTTTGTTTTCTATAAAACAGGAAAGAAGTTTGTTTGAAAGTACTTTTAATTACGCACTTACATCTTAGAGACTATACTCGAGTGGGAAAGCTCGCTCTTCAAACAGGGAAGCCAGAGCTGCTCCTGTATCACCATCTAGCGGGGAAGAATCCCACTGCCTGTAACGCAGCTGAGCTACGTGAGTGAGAGAGCAGATCCCTGACTGAATGCCCGAACTGATGGATTACACATCACCTGCTTTATCGAAATCTTTATGCCCCAGCATAAGTAACTCTCAGATAGGAGGCTGAATGTTACATCAGAGTATATCCAAAAAAAAACAACTTAAGAGCTCTGGGTACATTGCCTTTTCTACCTTCTACCTCCTTGGACCAAAAAATTCAGCATATTTTTGAATGCCCTAAATTTCATGTTTGGAGGTTAAAAAATTAGAAACTGTTCCCTAACTGTGATTCACTGGAAATAACGTGTTTCTTGTAAATTAGTGAGACACAAAACTTGCATAATTATTTTAGGAAAATAAAACAACTGGACACAATTTGCTCAACTCCTGAAACAAGGACAAGAAGGCACTAATGGAAAAAAAAGTATCTATGGGGCAAACATTCAAAGAATAGAGGAAGATTTCTAACACTTATTATTCTTTTTGCAACTTAAAAGCAATAACTTTAATGAAATAGTAAAGGAAAAATTTGATTCCAGGACAAATTATACATCCAGTAGTGCAAGGATTTAAAAGCTATATTGATACTTCCAGGGACTTCAGAGTGACGTGTAACTATTCACAAAATTTTACTGGGGCTGAGGCATTTGTGTATGTGCTTCCAAGAGATTTCAACTATTAAAAGGTGTCATTTTTATCTTCACATGTCATTATAGCATTTAATGTCCTTTTTCTGACCTGACTGTGTACTTCCACACCTCAGTATATTTAGAGAATCACAGAATTACACAATGCGTAAGGTTGAAAGGGACTGCAGTGAGTCATTTGGTCCAACCTCACTGCTCAGGCAGGGCCATCCCAGAGCACATGGTGCAGAACTGTGTCCAGATGGTTCTTGAATATCTCCAGTAAGGGAGACTCCAAAACCTCTCTGGGCAACCTGTTCCAGTGCACAGTCACCCACACAGTAAAGAAGTTCATCCTCATACTCAGGTGGAACTTCGTGTGCATCAGTTTCTGCCCATTGCCTCTTGTTCAATTGCTTGGCATCACTGAGCAGAGCCTGGCTCCGTCCTTTTGACACTCAGACACTGATAGACATCAATGAGGTCCCCTCTCAGTCATCTCTTCTCAATGCTGAACAGGTCCAACTTTGAATTTCTTGACATGAGAACTAAACACAAGCTGACAGATTCCATGAGAGGCATTCATTAATGCACTGCAAAAAAAATCAATATGGACAATGTTAATTCAACTAAAAGCAGCCATCATGCCTTCTACAATTAAAGGTTTATAGTTATTCTGAAAGACAGAACCCAGAGTTGGAACAAAGGATTTATATTTTCTCCTTGTATACTATTAAAGGTAGAGAAAGAAGCTGTAGATTGCAAGAATAAAAACTCCAAAATAACAACCCAATTGGCATCATTTAACTCCCCTACCAATGGGACTGGGGAGAGAATTGGAAGGGTAAAAGCTAGAAAATTTGTGGGTTGAGATAGAGACAGTTTAGTAGGGAAAGCAACAGCCACACATACAAACAGTAACGCAAGGAATTAGTTCTGTGCCTCCCATGGAGGCAGGTGTTCAGCCATCTCCAGAGGAGCAGGGCCCCATGATGTGTACTGGTGACTTGGGAAGACAAAAATCAGCACTCTAAACATCCCCTCTTTCCTCTGTCTTCCCTCTGCTTTATATACTGAGCATGATGTCATGTGGTCTGGAATATCCCTTTGGTCAGTTGGGTCACCTGTACCAACCGTGTCTCCTCCCAACCTCCCTTGCACCCCCAGTGTACTTGGCAGCCTGGCACTATGAGAAGCAGAAAAAGCCTTGGCTCTGTATAAGCCCTGCTCTGTAATTACAAAAATACCTCTATCATAGTCACTGCACTCAGCACAAATCCAAAACACAGCCCTATTCCAGCCACTGTGAAGAAAACTAACTACTCTAGCCTAAACCAGCACACACAAAGCCCCACAAACAAATAAAAACCAAACCAACAAAGAATTATACCCATCTTGCAAGGCTGAAGTGCTAAAGAGGACCATTCTAACTTGAGAGTGGAGCAGGAGGTCAACAGAATCCAACACCACTTCAAAGTTCCCAATGCTCCCAAAACTTTCTCAAGTGACAAGGAAAGCTCTACATTTGACAAGCAAACAACAAAATTCACTAAGTGAATACAGTAACTTGGTTTCTCTTTCTTAAAAAACTCATCCAAGTTCTCTTAGCAAACGCAGACATTTCTCAGACGCAATGTGTTGAACAAAATCTTGCAATGTTTTGTTGTTATTTTGCAAAATGGGTTTCCTTCTCCTTTTACTTTTGAAGGCTGTGGTTGTAGCTGGACACCATGTATATTTCCGAGATTAGTAAGTCAGGTCTCATGCTGAAACACAAACCAAACACACAGAACACTTTTCAGGCAAGAAGCTATGGAGCTGCAATAAATTTAAATATTCTAATGCCTAGTACATTAGAGAAAATATAGTACCAATATTCATGATTTGTCAGACACCTTACTTGGCCTTAAGCAGACTGTAATTCATATATCCCTTCATATCACTTGAGAGGCTTCTGGAAAAAGCTCTCCTGCACTAGTGCAACTTGTAGTTCTTCTGCCAGAAGTCTTTCCACATGTTCCCACCTACCAATACATGCCTAATAGCCTTCGTAACTTGGAGTAAAAGGAATTTTGTTCTGCATTTACTTTAAGATATATGACTCCCTTTCTTCCCAAAAGATGTAAATGGCTCTTCCAATACAGTTCAGTATGGTTCCGAACATTAGCCTGTGGGAATCAAAGAATGAAAGAACGGAAAGAAAAAGCATTGTTCTGAGAAGGAACCTTGATCTGAAAAATATGTCAAAGATGGAAGATGCCAAAACACTTAATTGCAGGCATTACGGTCAGGGAAATCTCCCAAGGGATCCAGGGCTGTGAACCCAGAAGACAATCTGAGGAAGGGAATCAGCCAAGAGACTGAAGAGACTGAGAAGTTGATAGAGGTTTTTACATGGTTTTATTTAGTATAATGCAATATTTTTGAGGGCTTGAACTGCCACGTGAAGTCGAAGAGAAGAAGGAATAGAGAAATGAAGGAATAGCCAAAGAAACAGAAATTTGAGCTAAATGACTCCTTGCACGGCATTATTTCAAAAAGCAAGTACCTTTACTACAATTCCGTTTAATCGCTCAGCAGCCGCAGTGGGGGCAGGCTGTGTGTCTGCCCTGGGCCATGCCGAGTGCTTAGGGAGGCGGGTTAGGGCCGCGGGCCCCGGGGCAGCACAGCCCCATTAACCGAGCGAGCGCTGCGGAGCCCCTCCAGGGCAGCCTGCACACCTGTGGCAGCGGCCCGGGCTCTGCAGAGGGGGTGCGCTGCAGGCCGGGCCCGCAGTGTCCCCCGCCGGAGATCATAAAAAACACCCAAACCCAAAGGCAGGGAAAGATGTCAAAGCACGGCCCGGGCATGGCGGGCACGGCCCGGCCGCGATCGGCAGCGCAGGGGTTAAAGGCGGCGGCGCCGGGCTGTCCCATCACCTGCCGGGGAGGGGGGGGGCCGCCCACGCATCGCCAACTATCCTCCGCAAAATAAAGACAATTCGCCGAAAGGAGGGCTATAAGGGGTCGGTATAAAGCACGAGAAGCAGGTCTGTGTAATAAAAGGCGTGGGCCTGAGGTAGAATCCTGAAGGGATTCCTCTCGCACACTCGCGCGTGGGCAAGGTGCGCCCAGCCCGGTCTGAGGGAGGAGGCGCGGCGGCTCTGGGAGCTCGGGGCGCGGTGGGGCTTTCGGATAAATCTGATTTCTCCTTCGGGCTTTCAGATACACTTTAATTTCTCCTTCCAGCATCCCAGAGCTGTCCTCCTCGCTGCTGCCGGGGACAGGCCTCGCTTGCCCGAGCGGCGGTGGGAGCAGTGGGGCCGGAGCGCTCTGAGGTGACCAAGGGAGCGGCCGGGGTGCTGCTCGGTCAGCGGGTCAGCGGCTTCCTTTGGCGTAAATAAGAGTTTAATGTGCCGTGCTGACCCCGGGGAGCAGGTGTGGCAAACAGGGGGGCAAGTAACCCGGTCCTGAGGCACCTGCCCACACCCCGCTGCAGTGTCCTGGACACACCGACACTGCCCTTTAAAGTCATTTCATACGTCAGGGTAAGGGGGGGAAANCTTTTTTTTTTTGGCTATTAGAGATAGAGATTTCTCAATATAGCAAGGAACTGTGTTCTTATCTTTGCGCCTAGACGGAAGGAGGCTGAGTGCACTTCAAGTGCTACGAAGGACCTGGTTTTATGGGCAGCTATTAGTGATAAACATAGGAGGGCTTTCCATCATACTAAAAATATTTCTGTGGAATCATGAGCATGGGCAGTGCTTCCCAGGCAACTACAGAATGCCAAGCCCACTTCCTCTGAGAAACTATGAAACTCAAAGGCAGGCAAAACCCACACAGAATAAACAAATTTGGAGCGTAAAATAAGTGAATAGGAGTGGCATTGGCTGTCGGAAGCCAAATTAATTTTTGTAAGTTATTTTGTTTCTATTATTTATAAGAACATTGGTACCCCTAAGTACCAGCTGAGCACTATGAGCAGTAACACTGTGGCAACACAATATAGGTGCAAATTCCACAGAAATATGTAAGAGATTGAACGACATTAT
This sequence comes from Campylorhamphus procurvoides, assembly GCA_013396655.1. Taxonomy (NCBI): domain Eukaryota; kingdom Metazoa; phylum Chordata; class Aves; order Passeriformes; family Dendrocolaptidae; genus Campylorhamphus; species Campylorhamphus procurvoides. The sequence goes on along the minus strand of WBMV01004973.1, from coordinate 17,385 downwards.
AACCTTCTGGGCCCCTCTGGGGTTCACCGGTGAAACAGCACCAGGAAGTTTGATTTAATCATTCCTGCACTGTTAGTTTCTGTGGCTAAAAATGATTTCAGTGCACCAGGCTAGCAATCCACAACCTTTCTTGAGCTCTACATTAACACATAACAAAAAAAATAATTCAATTTAAAAGGTTTTAGTATGTTTTCACAATCAAAGGGAAGTGTGTATGCTGGATGAAATCTGTTAGATTAATAGTGCTGTAACTTTTTGCTTAGCCCATACAGAGTTGTAAGAACTTATCCTTTTAATTTCTGCAGATGCGAAAACCCCCTTGTTCCTAAGGGCAATAATTAACTTATTCTACAGCTACCTAAATATGTAGTTGCATTCTTATAGCCAAGTTATTATAGCTCTATAACTTCTCTGAAATTACATGTGAAATTTTCTATTCCAGGCATTTTGGCATCAGTATATAGCATTTTGAATTAAATTTTTGGGAACTGGACAGATTATATCTATTACCTGTGAAGAACTCCAGCCACAAAGGAGTCTTATATAGACATCTCTGAACTGTTTTTAGAAGAGGGTAAAGCTTTTAGAGGCCTGGTAAGAAAATCTTCATTTAAATATACACAATTTTATTGTTGGGAGGGAAGATTATTGAAGGAGTGAGATGGAGGAAAAGGTGTAACTGCTAATCAGTTTGATAGACCTTGAATGTTCAACTGTTACACAGTTTTGTATTAACTTCATAGCACCATGAAGGTCATCAGAGTGGTATGTAATACAATGTTCATCAAAATGAAACAGAGCCTCACAGACAGGCTATCAAATATGTATATGACAGTCCTTCTCCCACAGGCCACATTATATTTTTGAGTTAGTCATCAACAATGTAGGAATACTAAGCTTTTTTCTCACTTTGCAAGTTCTGGTTGGTATTAATGAGAAAATGTAGAAAATAAGAGGACCAGAAGAATATCATGACTAACTGTAAAGTAAAACATGCTACTTCCCATTCAAAATTCAAATGGACTAGAGAAAGCTGCATTTACCTTTATAAATCTATAGCTTTTAGAAACTACTTAAACTCCTATTACTGATTGTTTAGGTGACCACTTTTTAATGAAATTTCACTCATAAGGAAAGCTCAGATGTGGATAACATCTCTACTTAGCATGCCCCTAGGCTGGACAGTCAACTTCAGTAGTCTGAAGATTGAGGCAAAATCTGAGTTTATGCTTAGTTATTCACAGAATAAAAACAGAACATTTACATTTTAAATAAAAGAAGTATTTACATTCAGCAGTTGAAATGAAGTTTTTGAAATTAGGTGTGAAAAAATGAAAAAAGAAAATATATTTTTAGGTCCACACATAGATACTATTTCTTTGTAAAAGCTTGTCATGTAAGTACTTTTTATGCTATATTACAATTTAAATAGTAATTTTTTAGCATGGCTTTCACAAGCAATCTCTTTACCAACAGATTGTCCCTATTTAACTGAACTTCTTGACCAAACACTATTCAATCACAAATACTTTTTTTATAGTATTAAAATGAGGTACCCACCAAAGTCAGTTTTTCATGCAGTAGCTACTCATAGTACCTTCTTTTACATCTATGGGCACTTGGCTATTCTGTAAACACAATTATGAGGAAAAAAAATAAAACCAGTAAGATTATTATAGAGACATACTTTTTTAGGCCAGTAGTTCTTTAAGAGAAACAGGTAGAGACTCATATCTTGGATTATTTTTGCCAAAGAAGATTCAAAATAGGAAAATAAATAAAGGGCTTTTATATGCTGCCTCTGTCTTTGGGAGCAAGAAAGAAGGAAGCAATCCAAAATTTTAGGGAAAACACAGTTAAATGGCAGACAAGGGATAAACAATGCCCAAGGAAATGCAGGAGAAAAAAAGCACTTAGACCAGAAGAGAGTGATCTCTAGTGTAGCCTCGAGTAGACAAAAGACTGACTTCAGTCTGGAAATGAAGAGAAACAGCAGTGGAATCATGGAAGGTATTAAAGTAATGAATAAGTTCAGGTAAAAGTCTAGTGAATGAAAGTGTAAAAAGTATTTTGTGGTGTATGTGTATATATTTTCCTGGCAGGAAAATTAATTTTTTTAATTCTGCCAAGTTATTGTAATTTATGGATCTATTTAGAATGCAACTGTGTTTAAAATTGGCAATGTATTCTCACCTGCTTTGACTTGAATGGCTAGTGCAGTGTTTCTGGTCAGAAAAAATATATTATGGCATCAGGTGTTTTGATGCACTCTATTTATAAGATTGTGCATATGTTCTTTTCCTCTGAAACCATGTGAAAGTTTCACCCAAAGTCTCAGGTCATCTTTTTTGTTGATAGTCATCTTGAATCACTCTGTTTTTCTTACAGCTGCATTCTCAGAGGTTGCTCAGGCCTGTGTATGCATTTCTGTGTCTTCTCTGCATCTGTTTCTATGCCATTTTACATCCTTTTTCTCACACATGCCTGTCCTCAAATATACAACAAAATATGTGCCAACCACATGTGTCTTTGGTTTTGGTTGTGACATGCACCCATGTTCTCATGGAAGCTGTTCTTTTTTCAGAAAGTTAAAACTACTCCTTACAGTGATTTTGAAGAGCGCTGTCTAGCTGTAATATGTTTTATGTATCAGCAATTTTATGGATAACAAGCCACCTTATTGAATTGAACCCTGCATGGAAAACGTATTAGCAAAAGCACAGGTATACAGATTGCAGCCTCTTCAGCAGAGTCACTCATCTTTTATATGAGTTCTTGCACTGGAATGCAATCAACAGTAGAGAAAGTTGGCAAGCCTATAAAATGTTCAATAATCATTCAAAACTATAAATTAATGTAAATTAAGAATTCTGTGCACACTATTGGTCATTCACTATCATCAAGATTTTTAAATTATTTCCACTTATTTCCCTGTAAACTTTGGGAAAACTCCTCATGCTTATCCTATTATTTCTCCATATATATATCTCTCAGCTAAAAATTTCTATACAGGTTTTCTTTTATAAGATGAATTATGTTCAGGAAACCTGAGGAAGTTGAGTATGTATTTTAAAATAGTGGGAGGATAAATACAGATATTTAACCATCAATAACTAGATTTTGAATACATCATGATCCAGAAAAGGACATTTTCATAAATGTGTCTTTTTGAGAATTCCATGCTAACCATTCTTAAAAGGTATATTCTTCTTTCAGTCATTTTTTTTGTTATTACAACCAACTGCATGACCTAGGCAGAGACATTTCTTTGTATTTAATTGCAGCTTCTCTAGGTTAACAGCTCAGCTTTACGGCCCACTTACTGGCCCTGTCAAAAGATTGAACAAAAATTCAAAAAAGGCTCAGTGCTCCAGAATGCACAGTATTGCCAGTCTGTGAGAAATGAAATCAGTGACAAGTTTATACTGCTTTCTGGCTCACTTATGATGCACCTACACATCTTCTGAAGTCCTGACAAAGAAGATGCACTAATATTTGTCCCTGTGGCCATACTGAGAGGCAAACTTCCAGCACATGTCCAGTTTTAAAATGGAATAATATATATAATGGAAGTTATAAGAGAAATGCTCAGCATTCAGAAAATCACCTGTGATGTTTTATTTATTCCTACTCCTTTCCCATTCTTATCTTAAAATCAATAAATTATACTTTAAAATGAATTTTCATTACAAATTGATGTTTACAGCCATAACCTCTAGGAGTGCAAAAGTTACTTGCATTTATTTCATTTCTTGCACAATGTGTGTTTTCTCTTCCTGTTCTCACTGTAACATCCTTTCTTAAGAGCCACAGGATGTCTAAAACAAAAAGGGACATGTGCTGCAGGTTGCAAGTCTAGTCTAGCCACTGTGTAGGACTTTCTAAAATGGTTTCACAAGAACAAATATCTAACAATAGCCAAATTTCAATCAACTTTCTTTTGTCAGGCTTATGGATAAAAAATCAGGTGATTAATTGTTTCAATAAAGACATAATTGAAAACATGAATGTGATTTATCTCTAGATGGGGACTGCAGTTTCTTCTTACATTTCTTTTGACTAACCAGTTCAAGGAGATTGCCTTCGGTGTGTCTCTAAAATGCAATGCAAATGAAACATGTATGGACGTTAGAAATAATTTGTCGAAAAATTGTGTATATTAAAGTGTTCAAACAGACCTTGGCACAGGCTTAAATCATGCCAGTTAGGACTTCCCAAACAATTCCTTTGCATAGTTTAGGAGTTCGTGTGAGTCAGGAACCATTCCCAGTACATGCATGTGACTATCCTGCTCTGAAGAACAGAAGAGTTTAATAATACAAGCCTAAAACATTATGTGGTTACCAGCCCCAATGCCAGAGAACAGTCCTAGGCATGTTTAACCTGTTCTTTTGTATGTAGCCATTGAATTCTTTGGCTGAAACAGTTAACACTTCAGTATCTGAAGAACAGAAAAGTTCTGCTGTCCTCCAAAAAAGCAGTTATTAAAGGCCCGAGCCCAAGAAGCTTTTTTAACATACACACTATACATAAACATATTTCTGTCTTAAATATTCTTTTTATTGGCAGGTTCATTAAAAATGGAGTGGCAAGGCATCTGAAGCATGTTATGATATTCTCAGATTTCTTTAATCCATATGAGTGTGACTTTCAGTTTGCACTGAATACAACAGTCCTTAATTTTCAACTTCTATCCTTTGCCAGAAGATGAATGTCCACATTTAATTGCTAGCCCATGAAGCTCTATATTGATTTAGCCTTTCATCTTAAAAAGTGGAGAGAGGAAAAAAAGCCTGAATGTTTTTATATTTCTCTCTTGAAATTATCCACAGTCACCCTCAACAGCTCTCTTGTATGAAGTCGCACAGGATTCCTTATGTAGCTAACACGCAATACCAGAATGATACCCACTTCTTTTCTGAAGCTCAGCAATGGTGAATCCACAGAAAAGAGTCTAAAGGGTATCTTTGCCCAGATTTCAGGTTATTTCCGATGACAGTGTGTAAGTGATCACAAAATCAATTGTTATTAGGTCTGTTCTTATGGCCCTAATGTAACATACTGGGACAGTCCACTTGTCCAACAGTCTATCACCGAGACCTTTTTTCTGTTATATAATGTGGTTTTTTTATTCTGTATGTTTTATAATCTGAATTATGTTTTACATTTTCTTTATTTTAACTTTATTCAGAATCCCTAGTGCCTTGTGTAATTAAGAGCTTACTTCAACATTCAAATGAAAGTACAAGACTTTTGTCTTCTGTCATTTTTTTTCCATAGAAACAATTATACATTTTAATAGATATACCTGCCATAGAATTCATATCATATACAGACAGAAGCACATTCTTGACATGGTAGAGATAATGCAAGTTTTGAATTTAGAAAAAATGGAAAAGTATTATCTAATTTCATATTAAGTTATTGCTAGTAAATTAAGCTAAATAATTAGAAGATGGAAGAAAATTATCTTCATCTGTCTTATCAGAAAAAAAAAAATTACATCAGTAGTCCCCATCAAGTTGTAAGCTTATGGCAAGTAATGATACAAATATTTTACTTCTCAGTCTACAGGCTTCCTTGGCTTTTTATTTAACCTGTACCACTGAAGGCCTCATGTGTAGGTTGCTTAGTTCACACAATGACTATTTCCCAGAGAATCAATTACATGTATTATTTGCTCCTCTGAACTAAAGTCAATGCAAAGAACATAACTTTCTATTACTTGTCACACAGAAAACATTATTAGATTCTTCTTATGCACATTCTTCTTATGTTGTGGTCCAGACTCAACACCAGGTTCTAAATAATTTGAATGCTTAAATTTAGGATGATAGCTAATGATTGCATTGTTCTATTACCTTCAGATAACAAGCTCCCACTTTTCACAGGAAAGTTCTTTTTAATTATTGAGAGAATATCAAAATATACAATATAAATTTTTTAAAATTATTTTACTGACATGTCCTAGTTATTTTAAAAATTAGCTCAAAATACATGCTACCTGTAAATTACTAAAAGGTAAACATAATTACGTTTAAGCATCCCACTAACAACATAAAGTGACAGGTACCTGAATGTTATAATGGCCCTTAAAGAAACAGAAATGGAAAAGCATAATGCATTTTACATTCATTTCACAGAAAAAAAAAATGTCAACAATCACATCTAAGAAAACATTGGTGCCAGTTGTATTTATCCTCCAGCATTACATGCTGTCCATAATTTATGAAGCTGAATAATATGTAGCAGTCAGGGAAGTTAACACAGAGTGAAGGAGGCAGAGAGGTTTCTTCTCTAATTTCAACAGTGTACACACAAATACTATCTTTGCATCTGGAAAGCTTTATCTCAGTATGCAGTTGTAAACAGCAAGAGACATATCTCCAGTTTTCCATATATTTTGTGAAAATTGCCTGAGAAATATGTTTTTAAAACAGTTTTTAATTCTTGCCATTTGAATTATAATACTCTTTTAAGAACAAGAAATGAGTCTCAGAATAACAAACTGCGTAAACAGCTTAAATTTATGGGAATCCAGTCATTTGTTTACGGCAAAAGACATATTCTCCCTTGACATCAAAAGGAGTGGGATTAAGTTCTGCAGCTTTACCCTGAAACTTGCAGTTCATTTTCTGGACTATATAAGTGTGGATTTGTCAGGGGAATCCGGGGAACTCTTCACTGCTCCACACTGTGACCAGCTTTGTTCATGCAGCGTATGCTCCTTAGTGTGCCACAGCCACGGTTGCATGACTGCATAGCTCCTCCCAGACAGATCAGGACTATCCCCACCCCATGACTAAGGCCTGGAACAGAAATAAGGTTTTTAAACGATTTCACAGTAGTTTTCAGGTAATCTGAAATACTTGATTTATCACTTTTTCTGGTCATTTATGCATAATAAGATGAACCCTGTGCATACTGAAGTATTTTTAGGAACATAGTGAGCCTCCATTCTGCAATAAATTGCTGTGAGTGGGCTTTTGAAAACATACAAGGAACGGCTTGTCTAAATTCAAAGACATTGATCTTTCATTTTAAAAGGTGGATTACAGCAATATCTAATAGAATAAAAATTATTTAATTTCCTTTGAGGAAAAAACAATCTTGATTTGACCATGTGTGTTACACATGACCTTCTGAAAGGACTACTGGCTTGAATTAGTTGTTTTCTTGTGCAGGTAGTACAACACAGTACTCAGGTAAAATAGCCATTTCTATGAATTCTTTCAGTTGAAGAGTATTGTAAAAGCATAAAATGGTCCAGTGTCACTCTCTATGAAACCATAGTCATATAGGTGGTGTGTCTTAGTTACCATGATGTTTGTACTGTCTAAACCATGTTTGGCATTTGAAAATTAAAGTTTTAGTATTTGCGTTTTATTTACACATTAATTCACCAATTAAGAAAAAAAATAAATTACTAAACTCACAGAAAGACTTCATCAACATGAATTGGTAACAATTAGTCAGTTAGAAGTAGATTGATGTAGTGTTCCTGGGCTAACTTTGTAGTTTTAGAATTACATTTCCCTGAGAATTCATAGATGTATAAGTACACACACATATGGTTATGTGAGTTCCAGATAAATACTTCATTAAACTTTATTTAATACCAAGAGAAAGTAAACAGTTTCCCCCTTGAGGTACAGAGTTGCAACACAGAAATTAAGTTTGAAGACCTAGAAACACACACACTTCACTTTATTTGCAACACCATTTCCCTTTATGTCACATGGATACCTTCAATACTTTAGGATTGAGGCCTTTTATATTTACTGGAGGAAAGGTGTGGAATACATTTCTCTGTCTCCATTAATATGAGCCATTAAATAATAGCATTTCCAGTACTGAATTACCATATTCTCTGGTGCCATCTTCATTCCTGTACCTCATACAAAACCACATACACTTGTAAAACAAACCTTGATTCATCCAAAATTACGAATTTAGTAATAGTTTAAGCTTGAGACAGGCATTTTAAACCTGTACTGAAGACATAGCATTATTTAGAAAATCCTAAGTGCTGGGCAGATTCAAGTGCATTGGTGTAAAATATTATCCCTTTGTGCAAATAACATCCATCCGGCACTGAAAGAGTATGTTTATATGTCACACGGTATTTACAGCTGTGCCCAGCAGAATCCTGAAGTCGACAGACAAGTACTTCCTCTAGAAATGGAGGGGTTTTTGTCCAGGTACTGAGCACCAAAACGACATTAAGTGAGTACTAAAAAATATAGTTAATTCATCCGATATAAATGCTTCTTCATTATTATCCTGTGCTATGATTATTCATTTTTACCTGTACAGAGGAACACCAGAAAAGTCTTTCAGCTTAGGATATTCTCTACCTCCAAACACTCCTTGACAACAAACGATTAAAATATTTCCAGCAAATCTGGTGGCAGTGGAGGATCAGCCTCCAGCGAAGAACATTTCATCTGAACACCAGTATTGTCCCCCATACCCGTCCGAAAAGGTTTTTGAAAGCCGCTCCCATTCGCTATGTCTGCTTGGAAATCCCTCGCCCCGGCAACGCTTTCAGCAGCGGGTGTTTCGGTTCCTGCGGGCGGCCTCTCCCATCCACAGACACGGACACGAGCGGAAAGAGCAACTCCAGCTAGTGTCGCACCCGCTGGGGCTCCCGCCTGTGAGGGTTCGGTTAAAGGCTCCTTTCCAGGTCTGCCTCCTGCAGAGACGGCATTTGGCAGTCCTCCTCCTCCCCACCATCCTTAGGCAAGACAAAAAATAAACACCAAAACGTGTGGGGTTTTTTCCGACGGTCCTTTCTTCACAAATCCTCTCAGCGCAGGCTTAAGCATAAATTTCGGTCTTGTTCCGCTCACCAGAAGAGAGGAGATAAAAAG
>WBMV01004972.1:0-30490 GCA_013396655.1 Campylorhamphus procurvoides | reverse complement strand
TGCAGGGAGACCCCGGATTTGGGAGGGGCTGTGGGGTTTTGGGGTGGGGGTGCTGCAGGGAGGCACAGAATTTGGGGAGGGGGGACTGTGTAGTGAGACCCGGGGTTTGAGGGGGCTACTGCAAGGAGAGGTGGGATTTAGGGAGGGCTGCAGTGAGACCTGGGAGGTTGGGGGGCTTCAGGCCCGGGGTTTGAGGTGGAGGGGCTTCAGTGAGACCTGGGAACTTGGGAGGGCTTGAGGAAGACCCTGGGTTTGGGAGGAAGGGACTGCAGGGGGACACGGGGCTGGGGTCTCTGAGCACAGTGAGAACCAGCATGGTGAAGGTGGGATTGTGTGAGATGTGGGACCCCCCCTCACCCTGCTGGAGAGGTTAAGGGGGCCATGCTGTGCCCCACAGCCCCTCAGGGGGTGTCCCCCTACCAGCCAGGCCCCCCAGCCCATTTCCCAGCAGTGCTGGGGGTACAAAGTCCAGCACTGAGGGGTGCAGTGCCCAGCATGACACATCCCAGTGTGTCCCAGTGCTGGGTGGGCACTGTGTGCCCCCCTGGCTGGGGTCAGGCTGCAGCAGTGCCCAGGGTGGGGCAGTGGCACTGTGATCCCAGCCCAGGGGTGCCCCTGGGGCAGACACACCTCCACGCAAGTGTGGGAGGATCACCCCAGCCTGTCCCTGGGAGGGGAGGGCATTGCTGGGCACCCTTAGGGTGGGAACTGTGGCACTTTCCCTGTCCCCTCTCACTCCTCCTGGTCTGGGCTGGGGTCCAGGCAGGCAGGGGTGGCCTGTCACCCACACTGTGAGGTCTGTGGCTGTCCCCCCACGAAGGGACAGCAGAGAGGGGGGCTCTGGGAGCACAGCCAGCCCAGGAACTCCCCCACAGCCAGCTCAGGACCGTGGTGCTCCTGCCCCGGGCCTGCCTCCTACCCGCATTGTCCTTGTGTCCTCCTGCCAACTGTGTCTTGTTCAAAGCACTGGCAATCCTGGAAGTGCAGAGAGGCTCTGCCATGGTATTTAAGTGCCTGAGGGCTGACTTTGGGCCAAAGCAGGTGTCACCTTAACATGAGGAGCACTGGATCCTGTGTTTGTGCAGAGAGGAGCGTGTTTTCCATGTTTCTTCTTCTCCCACACCAGCACAGGAGTGAAAAGGTTTCATCTCAGCTTCTTTGCTTTGTTATTGTTGGACCCATCACGTTGGGCCACATTGCAGTCACCCTTCCAGGATGGTCTGAGGAGTGTCACTTAGGAGTGTGGGACAATCAGGACGAGTCTGATCCTCATTCCTGCAGGGAACAAAGCTCCTCCTGGAGCTGTCCAGGGGGCTGCAGTGGCCAGGTCTTGCTCACACTGTCCTCTTGTACACTTGGGGCTGGTGAGGAGGAGGGAAATGGACCTGGGAGAGTGATCTGGACTGACGTGACAAGGCTGCACAGGCTGGTGGTGTGGGGACTCATCAGGAAATGTGTTTAGAAAGGCAGGGAATGATTGTGGGTTTGTGTGGATGCTGGAGAGAAGGGACCAAAACACTGAGCTGTGAGCCAGGCCTCCCAAAGTCACTGGTTTGGCTTCCACAAACACAAAGCTTTTGGCCAAAGAGGGAGCCTGTGGAGTGCTCAGCCTGTTCCCAGTGGTGCCTGGAGGGACTCGTGGGGTGCTGCCTTCCCTCTCAGCACCTGAGCAGGGAGAAAGGGCTCTCCACCTGCAGCAAGCTCTTGGATCATGCAGCAGGCATCAAAACCTGCTCCTGGGCTTTGTCCTGAAGGCACTTTTGGAGGAAATGCTGCTTCAGTTAAATCTGGGAGCAGAGCCCTGAGAGCTGGCTGGGGTGAGGAGGAAGGTCCCACGAAGCACAGAAAGCACCAGGTGCCTGCTGTCCCCAGTTAGGCACTGGTGGTGTGTTTGCTGACCTGGGTTTGGGTGGCCCAGGCTGAAATGGGGGACTGGGCTCTGCTGGAGCTGTGTCCTGAGAGCTGGGGTTCTGCTGCCTGTGCTTTCACTGAGTCAACAGAGACTTTGATAAGAGTGGGCGGGTTAATTAACTGCTCAAAGAGCATCATCTTTGCCTCGGTCCTGCTCCCTTTCCTTCCTTCCCCTGTCTCTGTTTCCTTGTTCTTGGCTATTTTAGCCTTGAGGAAGTGGCTGATCCAGCACAATTCTCTGGTCCTGGGTCACATATTCCAGCACTGCTTTAGGCACTGAGGCTCATCGTGCTCTGCCCTTTCCAGATTCCAAAGCTGGTTGACCTTATCAGACTCACAAATCGGGTTTGGGTTGGGAGAGACCTTAAAGCTCATTGTGTTCCCCCCCCTGCCATGGCAGGGACACCTCCCACTGTCCCAGGTTGCTCCAAAGCCCATCCAGCCTGGCCTTGGACACTTCCAGGGATCCAGGGGCAGCCACAGTTTGTCTGGTCGACCTTATGCAGCCCTGACTGTGCCTGAGCCTTTAAACTGCCTGGCAGAAGCTCTCTGGCCACATACCATCCACACACGTGGATTTTGGGATTGTGGAGGAGGCAAAGTCTCCCAGGGAAGAAGGAGCATGTCCTTGGGGAGGAGCTGATGTCTCTGCAGCTGAGACAGGAGCAGAGGAGCTTCGTGCAGGATGATCCACAGCTTCCTCCAGCCCTCCTGGGTCACCCCTGCCAGGAACATGTATGGGAAGCAGCAAGTCAGGAGTCCAGATGGTTTTAGGTTTGCAGAGTGCACATTTCTGCTGGCTGGGAGAGAGGCAGGTGTGTGCTGCTGCTGTCACAGGCGGGCAGGGGGGAGAGGGGACTGTCCTTTGGCCACTCTTGAAGGGACACTGAAGGGTGTCCAAGGAAATTGTGCAGCACAGGGTGCTGTCAGAGAGGTTTGATGGTATTGGAGATGTTTTCCTGGGGGTGCTGGTGACAGGGGGACAGGAGGCCAGTGATCCCAGGGCTGTGCCAGCTCTGGTGTGGCAGCAGGGCCAGGGCAGTGCCCGTCCCTGTGCTGGCACTGCTGGGGCACCTCCAGTGCTGGGGCAGTTCTGGGCCCCTNTGGGAGGGCTTTTCTAACCTCAGGAATTCTGTAGTTCTGTACCTGCATCACTTCTGCAGCAGGGAATTCTTTAGGTGTAGCTTCTGAACCTTTGGGTGCCTTTGGGGACAAGCCAAGCTGAGCTGGGAAGGAAGGGAACGGATCCATCCTCTGTAGGTTCCAGGTTCCAGCAGCGTGCTGAGCCTTCCCCAAGGCTGGACAAATCCCAAGTGTGTCCAGCTCTTCTGGCTTTCAGCCTGGTGCAGGGGATGGATGGTGCTGGCAGGGGGAGGTCTCAGGGTCAGAAATGAAGAGCTTGTTCTCTTCAGGCCATGGAGCAGGATGTGTGTTGTGATGGGAAGGGGGAAAGTGAGACCTTCTGGAACATTTACAGAGGTGTCTGCTCCTGTTTTGCTTTCTCTGCTGAAGAGGGACTTTTCATGAGGGCCTGGAGTGACAGGAAAAGGGAGGATGGTTTCCCAGTGCCAGAGGGCAGGGATGGATGGAATATTGGGAAGGAATTCTTGGCTGGGAGGGTGGGCAGGCCCTGGCACAGGTTGCCCAGAGAAGCTGTGGCTGCCCCTGGATCCCTGGAAGTGTCCAAGGCCAGGTTGGGCAGGTCTTGGAGCAACCTGGGCTAGCAGAAGGTGTCCCTGCCCATGGCAGGGGGTGGGAACTGGACTAATTTAAGGTCCTTTCCAACCCAAACCACTCTGGATTTGATGATTGTGACTGAAGGTGCAGCTTCACCATGTCCTGGCTCTTCCAGCAGCTCCAGTGGTTCATCCCTGTCTTTCCGGATTCCAGGCACGTGCCCTTCGTTCTCTGTAGCCTTTCCCAGCCAGGGCTGTCTGAGCTGTTTGTGTTTCCACATTAACCAGCTCTACCCAAAGGGATCCTGCTCTGCTCTGGTGTCTTCTGGTGTGGTGGATCCACTGGTGACTGTCCCCAGGGCTGTGATCCCTTTGTGGCTCTTTGATCCAGGTCCTTTGGGAGCAGGGAAGGTCCTTGAGTGATGAGTGTTGTGCAGGAGGCTCTGGCTGTGGCTGAGTCTCTGCTTTTCTGTTTTCCTGACCCTGTAAGCTGCGTGGAAATGCAGGGACAAACCTCTGTCACGATGTCACCTGGACCTCAGGCATCATCCTCAGGACTTGTGGTCTGGGGGAGATGCCCTAAGGAGGATGTGGGAGTGCCACCCCCTCCCTGTGGCACAGCAGTGATGCAGAGGGAAGGCAGTGGCATGTGTTGTGTTGGAGTCCAAAGGTGGGACAGGCTGGTGGCTCACTCCAGAAGCTCCCAGAGCAAGAGGAAACTGAAGTGAGGCCTGGGAAGGGCCTTTTATATCAAACCTGCTCCTAAAAACCTAAACCCCTCAAACCTTTCCACTCTGTGTCCTTGAGCAGGAGCAGGTGGTGGCCTTAAGGGATCTAAAGGTGCAATAGTATAGAGACCACATCCCTTTGGGTGGTGGGAATCCCAGCTGGTGGAGGCCTCTGATCTATGGGCAGGCCCCATCCACAGGAGATTCTTCCCACATTTGACTATTCAAGTTATTAAAGGACTTTCTTACAGGAAAACAACTCTATTTCCAGTGTCATATGGAAAGAGTGTTCACAGGAAAGCTCAGGAGCACCAGACAGGCAACTGGCTTCAAGGATTTCCATTTATTGTGGAAAGCACCTTTTTCTGGATGCTCTTCTCCCTTTTCTGACCCTCCTTCCAGGTGGGAACCCAACTGCTGGTCCATGTAGTGTCCCCAGGCAGCCTCAAGAAACCCTTTTGGCTCCAGACTTGGAGAGCGGGGCTGCAGATGCTGAGCCAAGAAGGGGAGCAGATGGCTGGAAGCTGTTCCTGGCAGGATTTTGGGGCTGCTCTGGAAATGGGAGCCCTGAGGAGGTCTCTGCAGCCTGCTCAGACACCCTGGTGTGCCTGTGGCAGCTCAGCCCAGTGGAACAGCCCCACGGGGAGAGAGGGCAGCAGGGAGGGCGGTGTTTGGCCCCTGGGGTGTGGCTGTGAGGCTCGAAGGGGATGGAGAGGCCAGTGCCTGCCCCCCAGACATCCAGCTCAGCTTAGCAGGAAGGCTGAGGAGAAGGGCAAGCCTTTAAGCCCATCTCTGGAATCACTCAACTCCTTCCCCAGGGGCTCTTTTAATTGCTGTGTGTGTTTGTGTCTGCCTGTAAACACACCCAGCTTCCCAAGGTGCTGCCTGGAAGGAAGTCCAGGAGCCTCCCAGACTCTGTGATATCCATGTCAGAGGTGTTTTCCTCCTTTCTTCTCCTGTTCTGTGATTAAAATCAAGGGTTTGAACCTCTGCCCAGCTTAGTGTGTCCCTTGCAGCTCTGGGGGTCTGAAACCTGCCGTGGTTGGAGGAGGCAGCAGCAATCCCAGGATTAACTGGGAAGGACCCAGCTCATGAGCCTTGGCTGAGCTTTTCCCCTGTGCTCAGTGAGGAGATGAGGGCAAGGGATTTATCCTGCTTTCTAGGGACATCTCTGACATGTGTTGTGAGGGTGTGATGAGCTGGTGCCATTCCTGGGACCTGCTCTGGGTGTGTTTCCAGCTCTTCATCCTGAACAATCCCGAATCTGCTGCTGAATGCTGCTGGTTTCTGAGCAGTGGCCTTTGCTCCAAAGGGTGTCAAAGATGATGAACCATATTCTGGTGGGGAACTCCCAGACTCTCTGGTTTTAACCACACAGTGGTGGTGATGAAGGTCTTTGTGGCTGGGGGGACCTGCTGTGACTTCAGTCCCCAGTGGGTCCTGCAGGGTTTCCAGGAGGAACTTAAAATCTCTGTTTTGTGTGAGATGATGGGTCACCTGGGGACATGCAGCTTGTGACTGGATTGGCTCCANTCCTTCCCTTCTCCAGGTGACCCCCCAGCTCTCCCAGCCTGGCTCCAGAGCAGAGGGGCTCCAGCCCTGCAGCATCTCCAGTCCCTCCTCTGGACTCTCCAGCAGCTCCAGGTCCTTGTGCTGTTGTTCCCAGGGCTGGGGCAGCTCTGCAGGGGGGTCTCACCTGAGGGGCAGAGGGGCAGGATCCCCCCTGTCCATGCTGTGGGACCAGCCCAGGGCAGGGGTGCTTTGAGGGTGCCAGCACACACCACTGAGTCGTGTCCATCTTCCTGGATTCCTTGTCCTGTCCCACAGCAGGATCACAGCCCCTGCCCTGAGTGTTCCCCAGTGTCCCAAGGTGTGCAGAGCCATCCCCTGGAACCAGCGTGGGCTGCTTGTCAGGGGCCCTGGGATTGCACTCTGGTTTGCTGCAGTGTCCATTGGTGCGTGGGGAATCTTGGCTGCAGTGAATTCCACCAGAAAAGTCACTCTCTGCTAATTAACAACAAGTATTTGGCTGTCAGGAGGGTCTGGAGGAGAACTGGGGGCATTGTGGAAATTCAGGTATCACTCCTGTGGCTGGATCCAAAAGTGGCCACGTTATCAGGGCCTGGATCAGTGACCTGACCTGTTCTGCTTCACATCTGGCCCAAAGCAGATGTCAGTGAGGTTTTTCTCGTGTTAATTGTGAATTTCCTCTTTGTGGAGAGGAGAGATGGNGGGGTGCTTTGAGGGTGCCAGCACACACCACTGAGTCATGTCCATCTTCCTGGATTCCTTGTCCTGTCCCACAGCAGGATCACAGCCCCTGCCCTGAGTGTTCCCCAGTGTCCCAAGGTGTGCAGAGCCATCCCCTGGAATCAGGAGCCATCCCCTTGTCAGCCCATCTGGGGGCCCTGGGATTGCACTCAGGTTTGCTGCAGTGTCCATTGGTGTGTGGGGAGTCTTGGCTGCAGTGAATTCCACCAGCAAAGTCACTCTCTGCTAATTAACAACAAGTATTTGGCTGTCAGGAGGGTCTGGAGGAGAACTGGGGGCATTGTGGAAATTCAGGTATCATTCCTGTGGCTGGCTCCAAAAGTGGCCACGTTATCAGGGCCTGGATCAGGGACCTGACCTGTTCTGCTTCACATCTGGCCCAAAGCAGATGTCAGTGAGGTTTTTCTCGTGTTAATTGTGAATTTCCTCTTTGTGGAGAGGAGAGATGGGGGAGAAAGAGGCAGAGGGAAATGTGCTTTTGAAGAAAGGTTTTGTTTGTGCCTTTCACTGAGGCTCTGTTGAAACTTGGAAGGAGCATTTCCCTCCGTCCCTGCAGTGTCTCCTTCACCTGGAACCCTCTCCTGATGTGTCTGGCCTTGTGCCTTCCTTGGATGGAAAAGTTCACCTCGATTTCTTTTCCTGTGGATTGTAACAAATCCTCTTCTCTTGCACTGACTTGTGTATCATCACAGAATCCCAGAATGGTTTGGGTTGGGAGGGACCTTAAAGCTCACCCTGTCCCATCCCTAGCCAGGGACAGGGACACCTTCCACCAGCCCAGGTTGCTCCAAACCCCTTCCAACCTGACCTTGGACACTCCTAGGGATCCAGGGGCAGCCACAGCTTCTCTGGACACCCTGTGCCAGGGCCTGCCCACCCTCCCAGGGAAGAATTCCTTCCCAATATCCCATCCATCCCTGCCCTCTGGCACTGGGAAGCCATTCCCTGTGTCCTGTCCCTCCTGGCTGGAGGGATGAGATCAAACCCCAGTCTCCAGAGGGTCTGTGCTCCTGCCAGTGTTTGCATCTCCCTGGTGGCTCAGGACCTCTGGGAGGAACAGCCCAGCCTGGAGGGGCCAGTGCACCTCACTGACCCTGCAGGGAGTAGGAATGAATGCCACTGGGAGAGCACAGGGATGTGGATTTTGGCATTTTGGGTTCTGCCTTTTCTCCCTCTTCTCTCAGTTTTCCTCCCCAGAGTCAGCACTCTGATCCCTCCATCCCCAGCAGGGAGGTTCATTCCTGTCTCATCCTCTTCTAAGTGCATCCCTGCCCCTGAAGGTTCCTCATTCCCACCCCTGGGCTCACCATCTGTGCATCCTTCTGCAGCTGATCACCTCCAACTGTAGTGGAAGTGCTGGTGACCCATTTTCTTGGCTATTTGGTGCTGGCAGCCAGGGAGAGCTCCTGGCTGCAGCTGGAACTGGCAGGCTGCTCTCCATGTTGTGTATCCACAGGGAAGTGATTCCCATGCCCCAGCAGCACGAGGGGATGGGGTCAGGACTCTGCAGGAGGGTGGTGGGGCTGGCTCAGCCTCTCAGCCCTCTCTGTGCCCTGCCTGGGGCTGCTGTGCTGGAGAATGAGACTTCACTGGATTGCTGGCTGGGAGGGTGGGCAGGTCCTGGCACAGGGTGGGCAGAGAAGCTGTGGCTGCCCCTGGATCCATCCCTGGCAGTGCCCAAGGCCAGGTTGGACAGGGCTTGGAGCACCCTGGGCTGGTGGGAGGTGTCCCTGCCCATGGCAGGGGGTGGCACTGGGTGGGCTTTGAGGTCCCTTCCCACCCAAACCATTCTGGGAATCTCCCAGTTGGTGCCTGTGAGAGCCAGGGCTGTGAATGGCAGAGACTGTGGGCAGGGCAGCAATCTGGTTTTCCCAATGGATTTGCAGGTACTGTGGGGTTTGGGAAGCAGGAAAAAGACTTCTGCTCAGGGTGGTGGTTCCTCGTGGAGGAGGAGGGCTCTGACCATGCCAGGACCCTGCTTGTGTTCAGTTCTGGACCTGTCCAGGCAGGAAAGACATTGAGGGGCTGGAGCGTGTCCAGGGAAGGGAAGGGAGCTGGGGAAGGGGCTGGAGCAGCAGGAGGGGCTGAGGGAGCTGAGGGGGCTGAGCCTGGAGAAAAGGAGGCTCAGGGGGGACCTTGTGGCTCTGCAAGTCCCTGCCAGGAGGGGGGAGCCGGGGGGGGTCGGGCTCTGCTCCCAGGGAACAGGGACAGGAGCAGAGGGAACGGGCTCAGGCTGGGCCAGGGGCAGGTTGGATATTGGGAATGATTCCTTCTGGAAAAGGGCTGTCCAGCCCTGGCACAGCTGCCCAGGGCAGTGGCAGAGTCCCCATCCCTGGAGGGATTGAAAATCCATGTGGGTGTGGCACTTGGGGACATGGCCAGAGGTGGCCTTGGCAGTGCTGGGGGCTGGTTGGACTCGATGGCCTCAGAGGATTTTTTCAACCCCAATCATTCCATGATTCCCTGCCGTGTTTTGAAGCATCTTTAATTGCTGGGTGTCTCAAACCTGCACAAGGAGAGCCAGGCAGGATGAGGACACAGTGCTGGTGTTGGGGCTGCAGGTGGGACATTCCTGCTGCTCCTGCCTGGAGCCAAACCCATCAGCTCGTGGTGGGTGCAGCTCCTGCTGCCACCGTGCTCTGTTCTGATGCCATCTGAGAAGTGACCTTAGAAAAGACAAACAGGCCTCAGGTTAATCAGTACCATTGAGGGTGAGCTGACTCCTCACCCATCAGCCAAGAGTGGGCAGAGGGCAGCTGTGCCTTGTTTTCCCTGGCACGGCTCTGCTCACTGCCATGGTCAGGGCTGGGTGAGTTTTCTGCCTCCTGGTTTATCCTGAGCCTGGGGGGAGAAGGTTCTCAGCCTTGTGCCCTCTCTACTTAAGGAGATTTATGGGGAGCAGCCCTATGGACTTGCTGGAGCTGCTCTGCTGGTTGCATTGGCCATGTTTAAACGTGGGCTCATGGTCTGGAGCTGCCCTGGATCTCCTGGAGAGCAACTTGGGATGTGCAAACCCATCTTTGCTTGCTGCCCCCACTGCAGGTGGCTGCACCACCAGTGCTGTCCTCCCCCAGCCCACCCTGGCACTGGGGATGGTGTGAACCCCACCAGGCACGTGGTGGGACTCTTGGGGTGTCCTGTGCAGGGCCAGGAGCTGGACTTTGTGCTCCTTGGGGGTCCCTTCCACCTCAGATATTGATGGATCTGTGGCAGGGTTTGTTCTGCCACTGGCGCCAGGTAACCAGATTGCTGCAAAGTGGAATTGTTTTTCCGGGACAGGAAGGTTGTTAGTGGACTCTGGGCTATAAATCTGTATTTTTTCCCTCTTTGGACACGTAATTGGATCTTCCAGCAGCGTACTGGTTGCGAGATTAATGTTGTTTTCAAGCTGTACAAGCCATTTGTGCCCATAAATCCCATAAGGACCCCAGTCAGCTCGTGGCCTGGCTGCTTTGGGAAGGAGACTCTGGGGTGGATGGAATTCCTCCTGTTCACTTCTCCCTTTCCTCTGACCTTGTCTCCCTGAAAACAAGGCAGAAATCCGAACCCAAGCTGGTGGGAATCGTTGGTTGTGATAGAAAAATGCCCCCTGGAAGGATGGGAGTCACTAGAGCAGTGTGTGGAGATCTGAAATGCAGAAGTGACACTGATTTGGGGTGAGGAGGAGGTGAGGGAATGGCAGAGCTCAGCCAGCACTGGGTTTGTGGCCTCACAGGTAAAGAGATGGAAGGGGCAGCTTTAGGAATGTTAGTAGGGAAGGAACCCAAGAAGGAAAAGCAGCTGGGGGAGGGTGGGCAGGGCAGGGCAGCTGCATTTGGGATTTGTCCTTGAAGTGCCTGGCAGCTCATTGGGATTCTGGGAGAGGCTGTGCCAGGGCAGGGTCAGGCTGGATCTCAGGGAAAGGTCCTTCCCCAGAGGGTGGTGGGCACTGCCCAGGCTCCCCAGGGCAGTGGGCACAGCCCCAAGGCTGCCAGAGCTGCAGGAGGGTTTGGACAATGGGACAGGGACAGGGTGGGATGGTTGGGGTGTCCTGGGCAGGCCCAGGGGTTGGACTGGTGGTCCCTGGGGGTCCCTCTGAGCTCAGGATATTCCACAATTCTATGGTTGTATCAACAAACCTCTGCAGAGCAGCTGCCCCTTCCCTCAAGAAATGGGTCTTTCCAGCTCTTTCAGTTCTGCAAGCAAAGTGGGAACATGTGTGGCCCTGGGGAAAAACTGCTTATTGGCTGTTATTCCCAGTCTTTGCAATTATTCCCAGTCTTTGCAGGGAGAGGGAGAAGCTTCCCAGGACACGGGCCTGGAAAAGCTCTCCTGAGGTTCCTTACAGAGCACAGAGGCTCCTGAGCCTCCCCTGCCCCACTCCAAGCATTGCCTCTGGTTTCTTGTTCCAGGCTCTTTTGGGGATAATGAGATTAAATCAGTCTCTCCTCCTGCCCTAACTGATGGTTCAAATCCTATTATCTCATAAAGCCTTTGGAATTCTACCCCCCAACACTGCGTTAAGCTGGGAAGGAAATTCCTTGTGGCTGATCCCTCTCCTCCGTGTGGCACTGAGTTTGGGGTTTGTTGCTCCTTGCTCTGCAGCTCTGGTGGCATTGCCAGGGTGGGGATGGAAGCTCTGGTGCCAAATCCCAGGGGGAAGGGCTGATCCAGCACAGAGAGGGCAGGGAAGGGCTGGAGAGGGCACAGAAGTCCTTGCCAAGGATGGGATTCACCCAGCTGGGGACAGGTGCTGTAAGATGGGAGCCCAGCGAGACCCAGGGCCCCTTCCTGGTCCTGCTGCCTGTCTTGGGGGATGTTGCTTTGCCCTTCCCCACAGTTTCTTCCCAGCTTTTGAAAAAGACCAGTGAAAAATGGGACTTGTGGGCCAGGGGAGGAGCAGAGAGGAACATCCCGTGGGTGCAGTGATGGGGCTGGTTCGAGGCCATGGGGTGGGTGGGGATGCAGAGCTGCTCTTTGCTGAGGGGTTTCCTTTTACCAACCAAACCAAACCTGGGACCTGCTGGAGAGTCCAGAGGAGGGGCTGGAGATGCTGCAGGGCTGGAGCCCCTCTGCTCTGGAGCCAGGCTGGGAGAGCTGGGGGGTCACCTGGAGAAGGGAAGGATCCAGGGAGAGCTGAGAGCCCCTTGCAGGGCCTGAAGGGGCTCCAGGAGAGCTGGAGAGGGACTGGGGACAAGGGATGGAGGGACAGGACACAGGGAATGGATTTCCACTGGCAGAGGGCAGGGACAGATGGGATATTGGGAAGGAATTGTTGGCTTTGAGGGTGGGCAGGCCCTGGCACAGGCTGGGCAGAGAAGCTGTGGCTGCCCCTGGATCCCTGGGAGTGTCCAAGGCCAGGGTGGATGGGGCTTGGAGCAGCCTGGGACAGTGGGAGGTGTCCCTGCCCATGGCAGGGGGCGGGACTGGGTGGGATTTGAGCTCTCTCCCCACCCAAACCATGCTGGGATTCTGTGGTTGGCATTAGCCTTGGTTAGGTGCCCATGCTGGGGAGTTGGGGTTGTCCCAACCACAGGACCAAGGGTGGGTGGCAGGGTGAGGGTTGGGCTGCCCTGCCCTGCCCTGAATGTGTGACCCGAGCAGTTCTGTAGCCTGTGCAATTTTGGGGGGGATTCTGATCAAAGTGTTACTTGGGAAAGGACTTTAGCCAGGGTAATTTGTGCTTGGAAGGGCTGTGAGAGCAGATGGCAACTCGTGCCAAATGATGTCAAAGTTTAACTTTCTGACTGGAAGTTCTTTCATGTCTTATCTCAGTCTTTGGTTTTCATTTCTGCTTTTATTTTCCCCGCCACGAACACACCCCGAGCACCTCAGATGTTGTAAAAGTGGTGGGATGAGGGGGAAGAGCTCTCCCTTCTCATTTCCTAAGCTGTCTTTGCAGAAATCTGAGCTCCTTAGCAGAGAGGAGCCCCCTGAGACCCGTCCCACAGGATTGCTGATGTTCACCCAGCAACCCTCCACCCTTTGGGAATGCCAACTCCAGCTCTCTGAGCTGGGCACAGGCAGAGGAAAAAGATGCTATTCCTTCACCAGGCAGCTGCTTCCAACTGCTCTGCCCCACCTGGAGGAGAAAAAATGCCTTGGGTCCTGCAATCTGTCACCTGTTCTGCTGTGATCCCTTTGCTGGTCCCAATCTCCATCCCCACCTCCAGTGGTGAAACTGGGAGCTCAGCTGAGAGCTCCTGTTCATGTTCTGTCCATCAGAGAACAGTCTCCCATTTTGGGGACCCCACCAAGGGCACTCATCCCTGTCATCCTGCAGCCTTTGGGGCCTGAGCATGGGAGGTCCCTGGACTCTTCAGGGTTGTTCAGCAGGAGCACCCCAAGCTGTTCTTGGTGGGGCAGTGCATTGCTGTGGGTGCCTGGGGACATGGGACTGTCACTTGGACAAGTGCCACCAGTCTGTGCTGTGGCCCTCAGGGTGCAATGTGGGCTGCAAAGGAGGCTGCACATCCTTGGGTGTCTTCCCCTCTTCCAGAAACCACTGCCCTGGGCATGGTGCTGCCCTTCTCCTGGGGCTGCTCCACGTGCAGGGAGGGCAGGTGTGAGATGTGCCAGGAGCTGCTTTGGCTGCTGGAGCTGGAGGTCCTTTTTGGGTTGTTCACACTGTTTTTGGGGAGACTCCAGCCTTGACCCAAGTGTTGTTCCAATGCCAGGACTTGGGTGGTTTTGGTCCCCACAGAGAGCTCAGAATTCCTGGCACTGCTGTGGCAGGGCAAGGATTAATGGGGACAGACTGAAAGAGGAAAAGTTTGGGTTGCATATTGGGAAGAAATTCTTGACTGTGAGGGTGGGGAAACACTGGAACAGGCTGTGGATGCCTGAGCTCTGGAAGCTTTCAAGGCCAGGTTGGACAGGTGGGATGGTGGGAGTTGTCCCTGTCTGTGGTGGAGGGGAAGGGACCAGATGATCCTTAAGGTCCCTTCCAAGCCCTTACCATTCCATGGTGCAGATCTGTGGCTTTCCCAGGTGTTTCTGGGCCCTAACTGTGTTTTTGGTGTGTCTCTGGTTCCCAGTACAGCGCCGTGGACAGCAACCCCCTGTCCCTGTACGTCATGCACCCCTTCTGGAACGCCATTGTCAAGGTGAGCCTCATCCTGCCCCAGGGGGTGGCACAGTCACCTCTGGGGCACTCCCAGCCCCTCCCTCTATGGTGCCACTGATGCCCAGGGGCTGCCCTGAGTCCCTGCACCCCAGCCCAGGCTGTCCTGCTGCTTGGGGTGCTCTGGATGCTCCCAATGGGGCTGTCCAGCACCCACCAAGCCGTTCCTGTGGCTGGAGCAGCACGTGCTCCTTCGTCCCTGTTGTAACGAGTCCCTCTGTCCTCTTGCTGCTTTCCCACAGATCTTCCCCACCTGGCTGGCCCCAAACTTGATAACCTTCTCTGGCTTCCTGCTGCTTGTCTTCAACTTCTTCCTCATGGCCTACTTCGACCCGGACTTTTACGCCTCTGGTAAGGCCGTGTGCTCCTGGCAGGAGTGGATCTGCCACCTGCCCTGCTGGGAACTCTGGGGCTGGGCCTTCCCAGGGCACTGGGGCAGAGGAGGGCTGGAACTGGCTGTGCTCCCTGGCCAGGACTTGTCTGGGTGCACCCCCTTCCTTCCCTCTGGCTGCCAGGTGGGCGAGGGAGGAGCAAACAACTGGAACCTTGGGTAGGACTTGGCTGTTCCTACAGAACAGACAACAACCCAGTGGCCTTGTTTGAAATCACAGGGTGCTGTGGAAAACACTCTTCCCTGGAGTCAGCAGGCAGAGCCTTGTTCTTCACACCCAGCTCACTGCCCTCTTGCAAAACACTCCACCACGGCCAGATCTTTCGCTGTTCACAGCTTTAAACATTCTAAACCTTTCTAACAGTGCCCACATTCCTCTGTCTGTGATTCCAAAGGTTCAGCTGTGGCCCTTTCCTCGTGGAGCTGTCCCAGGGACAGCATTAGTGCAGTGTGGTAACTCCCAGTACCTTCCTCTCCATGTTTTTCTCTCCCTTTGCTCTGCCAGCTTTGGTTTAGGTTGCTCAGGAGAGTTCCTTTAGTTCTAAATTGGGCCCATCATCAAACCCCAGTTCAGTGAGAAAAATCCTGGTTTCTTGGGATTGTCTTTATTGGTAGGTGGGCAAGTCCAGGCTATTCAAAGCTTGGGTGGCATCATGAGCTGTTTGCCAAGATTTGGGCTGTTTTGGTCCATGAGCNTTGGTAGGTGGGCAAGTCCAGGCTGTTCAAAGCTTGGGTGGCATCATGGGAAGAAAAGCTGACAGTAGGTCAAGCTGAGAATCCCCAGGACATCAGGCATCCAGACTCATGAAATCAGAATGATTTGTGTTTGAAGGGACCATCAAGATCCATCCTGTTCCACCCCCTGCCATGGGCAGGAACCCCTTGCACTATCCCAGGTGGGTCCAAGCCCTGTCCTACCTGGTCTTGGACATTTCCAGGTATCCAGGGGCAGCCACAGCTTCTCTGGGCACCCTGTGCCAGGGCCTGCCCACCCTCCCAGGCAGGAATTCCTTCCCAATATCCCATCTATCCCTGCCCTCTGGCACTGGGAAGCCATTCCCTGTATCCTGTCCCTCCATCCCTTGTCCCAAGTGCCTCTCCAGCTCTCCTGGAGCCCCTTCAGGCTCTGGAAGGGCCTCTCACATCTCCCTGGACCCTTCTCTTCTCCAGGTGACTCCCCCAGCTCTCCCAGCCTCTCAAAAATTGGCTTTGGAAGAGTGAAGAAGCTCATGCTTTGGGACCCTTTCACAGACATGTTTTGCAGGTCCCTGTTAGAAAGAGAGCTTTTCCTTGTGCTAATGGAGCCTCCAGAACTTCGTGCCTTCCTTCTCCTTGGATGGCTTTGTAGATGTGACCCTCCCTTTGCTGCTGGAAAAGGCACATCCTGCTGCTCTGAGGAAACAGGAGGTGGCATTTCATGGGATCATTGTTTCCCCAGGAGACCTCCCTGTGCCCTTCCTGCTGTTTTCCAGTGCTCCTTTGGTTCCCTGGCTGCAGCCAGCTGTGCTGGCTCCCTGTCAGGGCTCTGCTGGAGGAGGTGGAGGTGCCCTGAAGGAGCAGCTCCCTTCCCATTGGCAGGAAGGGACTGGAGACTGGGTGGGGACTCGTGGCATGTCCCTGCAGGGGCAGGGAATTCATTGCCACATCCCAAGGAGGCTCCACCTGATGCTCTGTGAGCAAGGGATTGAGGAGAGTCATCTGCACCCAGTTCCATGGCATTTCAGTGGGGCTGAAATGCTGCCCCCAGTTCTTAGATCCCGTGATTTTGGGGATCTGGGGACAGAGGAGAAGTAAATCCTGGAAGGAAAAGTCCTCAGTTCAATGAGCTGTTGTGAGACAGCTCTGCCATCACACCCTGAAAAGTTCACACTCCAGTTTTGCTGTTTGAGTTGTGCAGGTGCTTTGCCTTGGTCCTTGAGGCTCTGCCTCTTGGGCCAAAATGAACCCACTGGAAGCACATCCTGAGTGGTCCTGACTGGGTTCTGTCTGGTCCCTGCAGCTCCTGATCACCAGCACGTTCCAAATGGGGTGTGGATCGTTGTGGGGCTCCTCAACTTCATGGCCTACACGTTAGGTAAGAGTTTTCCTGGGGGACTGAGGCCACCTGGTCCTGCTGTGGCTGTGTCATCCAGTCCCTGAGCCCCTGGGAAATGCTGGATCCTGTGCTCCTGCCAGGCACTGATCCTGCTGCTGCTGCATCTGCTGGAGCAGCTTCTGGGAGCTGCTGTGCAGAGTGGAGAGAAGGAAGCTGTCCCAGAGCAGCTGATGGGAAAGGAGGAACTGGCTGAGATAAATGTGAAACTCTGTCTTCAGTCTGCTTTAAATAATCACAGAATCCCAGGATGGTTTGGACTGGGAGGGACCTTAAATCCCATCTCATTCCCACCTCCTGCCATGGGCAGAGACACCTCCCACTATCCCAGGTGGCTCCAAGCCCCATCCAACCTGGCCTTGGACACTCCCAGGGATCCAGGGGCAGCCACAGCTTCTCTGCCCAACCTGTGCCAGGACCTGCCCACCCTCCCAGCCAGCAATTCCTTCCCAATATCCCATCTATCCCTGCCCTCTGGCAGTGGGAAGCCATTCCCTGTGTCCTGTCCCTCCATCCTTTGTCCCAAGACCCTCCCCAGCTCTCCTGCAGCTCCTTTAGGCACTGAAAGAAGCTGCTTTAAGTCATATAAAGGAAATACAAAGCAAGAAATCTGATCTTGTCAGGCTGTTGACTTTCCAGACTGCCCTGGAGCTGGGGATGGGAATCACTCCCCGCTGCAGGATGGATGGAGGGGGTGCTCACTGCCATTCCCTGGCTACACTGACCCCTTGCTTTGTGAGGGTTGCCCAGGAGAACTGCCCTTCCCTTCTCCTCCTCCCAGATGGGGTCGATGGGAAGCAGGCCCGCAGGACCAACTCCAGCACCCCCCTGGGAGAGCTCTTTGACCACGGCCTGGACAGCTGGGCCTGCGTGTACTTCGTGGTCACCGTCTACTCCACCTTCGGCCGCGGCTCCACCGGCGTCAGCGTCTTCGTGCTCTACCTCCTGCTCTGGGTGGTCTTGTTTTCCTTCATCCTCTCCCACTGGGAGAAGTATAACACGGGCATTCTCTTCCTGCCCTGGGGATATGACATCAGCCAGGTGGTAAGTGCCCCCCACAGCCCCAGCTGGGCTGCACCAGGAGGTGGGTGAGGGGGGCAGGGGGCTCTGCTCACATCCAGAGCCTTGTAGATCATGGACTCGTGGTCCGTGGAGATGGACTGTCCATGAAAAATGAGGTGGAAGGGAGGCCATTGCCTTGGAGCCTTGGACTGTCCATGAAAAACGAAGTGTAAGGGTGGGCATTGCCTTGGACTGTCCATGAAAAACGAGGTGGAAGGGTGGGCATTGCCTTGGACTGTCCATGAAAAACGAGGTGGAAGGGTGGGCATTGCCTTGGACTGTCCATGAAAAACGAGGTGGAAGGGTGGGCATTGCCTTGTCTTTCCTCTCCCTGGTTCTAAATGCATGTTTTGGCCACCTGAATTGTTGCTTTAGGTAGTTTCCTGCATGGTGCCCGTGTGGGGACATTGAAGTTTGGGATGCCCTTTGGCACTGGCAGGGTGTGTGCCAAAACCACAGCAGAGTTAATTGGCTCGGTAATTGCTGTGCCTGGAGCAAAGGTTTCTGGGGAGGTGCCCCCCCATCCCTGGTTCCTGGGAAATAGGCCTGTCGGGGTACCCATCCCTCTTTAAGGAATTCTCTGCAGGAGAAGCTTTTCCTGAAGAGCACTGGGATGGGACAGGTCTCCTGTATTGCTGGCAGTGCCTACCACTGTCCCAGGTCACTCCAAGCCCCATCCAACCTGGCCTTGGGCACTTCCAGGGATCCAGGGGCAGCCACAGCTTCTCTGCCCAACCTGTGCCAGCATTTTACCCCCCTTGTTATAAAAAAGCTGCTTCCTTATATCTAATTACCTTCTGTGTATTTTATTGATCTTCTGCCCCATCAGATTCTGGGTGGGAAATACAGGATGGAAGGAGAGTCTGATTAATGCAGCTGCATTACAATAATCATCATCTCTCCTAGTAAAGCTGAAATGGCCCCTGGCAGCTCTTGCCCTGTGATTCAGCAGCAGAGGGATAAGAAAGAGCCCCCAAGTGAACCCTCCAGGGTCACTGGAACCTGTGGTGGGTGTAAAACCTGTCACTGCTTTGGGTGTCTCGTGAGTTCCAGCTGTGCCAGGACATCCTGGCTCCTGCCCTTCTCAGGGAATCACTGGGGTTGGAACTGCCCCCTGAGACCANGTCTGAGGGGCCCAGAACTGCCCCAGCACTGGAGGTGCCCCAGCAGTGCCAGCACAGGGATGGGCACTGCCCTGGCCCTGCTCAGCAGCTCACTCTTGTTACACCTCATAACATGGGATATTTGTGGTTTATTTTTCTCCCTCCCCTGGCTGGGTAGGACTGAACATGCCATAGCAGAGCTGCCCTTCCCTGGAGCTGCCTGGCACACACGTGGTGTTGGAGCCCAGGTAGTGCCAGCCCAGGTGGTGCCAGCCCAGGTGCCCCCAGCCTTGCCCATCCCATTCCTCACCCCTGCTTGTCCTGTGCTTTCTTTCAGACCATTTCAATTGTCTACATAGTGACAGCCTTTGTGGGAGTTGAGGCCTGGTATGCACCTTTCCTGTTTAATTTCTTATATAGAGACCTATTCACTGCAATGATTATTGGTAAGAAACTCCATGTTGAAGCCTGTCTTTTAAACTCCACCTTTCTAATGCAAGCCAATGTTCATGCCATGCTAATGCTGCTCTGTTTGCTGCCCTGGGCTGTTGTTGGAGTGGAGGGTGTTCTCACAGCCTGCCCTTTCCCAGCATTGCAAAACACTGTTGTCTCCTGCAGAGTTATTTTGGACAACTTAACTCCCGTCTGCCTGGGCTGACTTCACACACCAGGGAGCCCTGGGGGTGTTTAGGGGATAAAACCAGTGGGATAAAGGCAGAGTTTTTAGGGGATCAAGCCCCCTGTGCAGGTGGGTGCTGGGACCTGGCACCCCGTGGAGCTCCCCTGGCCTTGGGCTGGTTTTGGAGGGGTCAGGACACTTGTTTTGCTGCTGCTCCCTCAGCCCAGAGCACAAACACTGTGTGGGAGGGAGGTTGCAGCCTTGGAGGTGGGTGGAAGCTCTGCTGTTTGGGGATCCTGCCCTCCATCCACCCACCCAAGCACTGAAGAATAATAATTATAATAAAATCTAAACAGAAGTCCAGCCTTTCTTTCCTCTGGTCAGTCAAAAGGAGCCACTGCAAAGAGCAGAGCTGAGCTGATGTTGTTTAATGCCATTTGCCTCAGTCACAAGTTCCTGTTCAGTTTGTTTTCTGTGTTCTTGGTAATTACTTCATTTCAGGTTAATTGGTGTGTTAAGTCTAATGCTTTCACTTTCCTCAGGTGGGATGTTCTGAACTTTTCTTTGACAGCCATGTAACATATTGATTGAATGATAAATGTGCTTTTGGAATGTGAAAATCAGAGCCCAGTGCCCACAGACCCTGTAACTTAACCTATGGATGAGAAATGTGCTTTTCCAATGTGAAAATGAGAGCCCAGTGCCCACACCTGCAGGATTTTGGGTAGGAGTTGGGTTATTAAAGCAGGAATATTTCCAGCTCTGTTCAGATACCCCCTGCTGGATAAGCAGGGCAGGAGTTGTGCTGGGCTATCGTGGGTATGGTGGTTGATGGTGCTGATTGGGGTCTGGATTTTTCAGCCCTTTAGGTGGTTTGTGTCATTTATCAAGTGAAATGACAACATTCTGGCACTGTGGGCACTGGGAGAAACTGCAGATTGCCTTTCTTCTGAAGACTGAAAATGGTTGTGCTCAGCCACATCTGCACTCGCCTCATGTCTCATTAGAACTGTATTCTAATTAAGCTTTGTCCCTGTTCAAAGCACACCACCAGGCTCATTAATGCAGCTGTTTCAAATGGAAATGTCTCTCCTTTATAGCAGACCTTAACTTTTAATTACAGCTCTTGGAACAGAGGTAGGAGCAGCTACTTCTGGATGTGCCAGGCTATTCCTGGGGCACCCTCAGAGCTATTTTAGCTGCCAGGACCTTAAAGCAGAGCCCAGGCACGCCCAG
Organism: Campylorhamphus procurvoides; assembly: GCA_013396655.1. Taxonomy (NCBI): domain Eukaryota; kingdom Metazoa; phylum Chordata; class Aves; order Passeriformes; family Dendrocolaptidae; genus Campylorhamphus; species Campylorhamphus procurvoides. The sequence goes on along the minus strand of WBMV01004972.1, from coordinate 10,299 downwards.
GGGTGCTCTTGTGACTCCCCCCTCTCAGGGGCACTAACAGGGCTCTTTTCTCTTCCAGCCTGTGCTCTCACTGTGACGCTGCCCATGAGCCTGTACAACTTCTACAAGTGAGTTTTTAGGATGGTTTGGGTTGGAAGGGATTTTAAATGAATTCAATTCCACCCCCTGCCAGGGCAGGGACACCTCCCACCAGCCCAGGGTGCTCCAAGCCCTGTCCAGCCTGGCCTTGGACACTCCCAGGGATCCAGGGGCAGCCACAGCTTCTCTGGGAAAGCAGTGCCAGGATCTCCCCACCCTCCCAGCCAACAATTCCTTCCCAATATCCCATCTAACCCTTTTCTCTGGCCCTGGGAAGGCATTCCCTGTATCTTCTCCCTCCATCCCGTGTCCAAAGTCCCTTTCCAGCTCTCTTGGAACCCCCTCAGGTATTTCCTGGAGGCAGGACCAGGGATCCCTCAGTGTTTCTGTGCATTTTCACCTCTCTCCTTGTGTTCCAGGGCCTATAAAAACAACACCTTGAAGCACCACTCTGTGTACGAAATCCTGCTGCCCCTGGTGTCCCCAGTGCTGCTGTTCCTGCTCTGCACCACGTGGATCTTCATGTCCCCAACTGATATCCTGGAGGTCCAGCCCAGGCTCTTCTATTTCATGGTTGGAACAGCCTTTGCTAACATCTCTGTAAGCAGCTTTTGCTTTCTCCTTGAGGAATTAGAGAATTAGTTGAGTGTTCCCAAGGGCCCCTGCACCCTTTGAACAGCAAAGTGCTGAAAGGACAGGAGTTCCTGCTTCCCTTTTGGGGGGAAATGTAAAATGGTGGGGGCTAATTTTAGTCAGAATCTAATCTAGCTGCATATTCATAGGATNCTGCCCTGGCCCTGCTGCCACATCCCCTGTGCCCTGGGGACAGCCAGCCAAGGCTCTCAGAGCCCCCCTGTGCTCAGGCCGTGCCCCCTGTCCCCACAGTGCCAGCTGATCGTATGCCAGATGAGCAGCACCCGCTGCCAGCCCCTCAACTGGATGTTGGTGCCCATCGCCCTCGCGCTGCTGCTCGTGCTCTCGGGGCTGGCACCGGGCAGTGAAACGCTGCTGCTCTTCCTGCTGACAGCCTTCCTCACCCTGGCACACATCCACTACGGCGTGGTCGTGGTAGGTGACCCTCACCTGGGCTGGTGCTTCGGTGCTGCTGTGGATGGGGCAGGGGAGAGTGGGTGGCAATGGCTCTGTGGCACTGCCTGGCACTGCTGCCCCCTGGGCTCAGTGCCTGCTGGGAGCCTTGGCAGGGTCATGGGGCTTTGAAACAAGGGGGTTGTGCCATCTGAGCTGGAGACAAATCATGGAATCCCAGGATGGTTTGTGTTGGGAGGGACCCAAAGCTCAGCTCATTCCACCTCCTGCCATGGGCAGGGACACCTTCCACTGTCCCAGGTGGCTCCAAGCCCTGTCCAACCTGGCCTTGGACACTTCCAGGGATCCAGGAACAGCTTCTCTGCCCACCCTCACAGACAGCAATTCCTTCCCAATATCCCATCCATCCCTGCCCTCTGGCACTAGGAAGCCATTCCCCTTGTCCTGTCCCTCCATCCCTTGTCCCCAGTCCCTCTCCAGCTCTCTTGGAGCCCCTTTGGGCACTGGAAGGGGCTCCAGGGTCTCCCAGTGAGATCTCCAAGGTGTTGGAGAGCCAGGGTGAAGGAGGGGTGTCCCTGGCAGGGAAGGTGGGAACACTGGGGCTGCAAGGCCATGTCCCCTGCCATGAGGGTTGTGTGGAGATCCAGGGACTGATTTGCCCCTCTTGCTCTGCCTGGCTCCCTGAGTTAGGTTAAGAGAGAAAACAAACTTGGAGAAGACTTGAGTCCCATCAGGAATGCCCCAGGAAGCTGCTGAGGAAGGAGGACAAGGAACCCCCTGTCCCCTGCCAAGCTGAGGACACCCTCACTGGGAAGCCCCTTCTCCTGGGAGCCCCAGCTCTGAGGTGGAGCCTCCAGAGCCAAGTTCCAGCTGTAATTACAGCCAAGGAGTAATAGCCACGTTGTCTGGTCTGTCCAATTAGTGTAATGAGGCTTCTGTGCAAGAAGGATTTGAGTTACTAAGAAGCTTAAATAAATTTGGTCTTGGGATCACAGCTAGAGATGGGACTGACTGGGTGGTGAAATCCTCCTGCCCAGGTTTGCCCATCCCCTCCCTGGAGCTTCCCAGGGCTCTTCTCCTGTGAGACTGTTCCCCTCCTTCCCTCCCTCCCTCCTTCCCTCCTTCCAGGGGCCCATCTGTCTCTTCTTCCAGGAGAAAAGTCACTTGGAGCTGAAGAGCCCTTAAAGGCTTTGTGACTGGGGCATGACCCCAAACTGCTCTGAATTTGGGAGGAATGATTAGGAATAAACCCTCTGTGCCCAGCTCAGCCTCCTTCTGCAAGGAGCAAAGGACCCAGCCCCCAGTTTGAGTGGATTCAGGGATTCTTTATAGAGATACCTGAGATGATCAAATTAATATAAGCAAAATAGTAAAAGTAAATGGTGGGAGGAGCAGAGAGGGAGCAGGGTGAAATCTGAGGGTGAAATCCTGCAGGCCAGGGCTCAGGGCAGCATTCCTGGCTCCTGCCCTGAGGATCAGACTGATTGCAGGTGGATCAGGCTGGTATTTGGGAAGGTGTGGGAAGGGAGCAAAGCTGCTCCCTCTGGAGCCAGCACCTGGAGAGGGCCAGGGTGGGCACAGGGCATGCAGGGTGGGCACAGGGCATGCAGGAGGGCAGCAGGGGCTCTGGGCAGGCAGCAGGGCTGGCCCCCTGCCCTCTTCATCTCTGGCTAACCCCGTGCTGTGTCCTTGTCCCCAGGTGAGCCAGCTGAGCAGACACTTCAACATCAGGCCCTTCTCCCTGAAGAAGCCCACCCCGGACTGACTAGGGCAGCAGGAGGAGAGGGTGGGGCTGTGCTCTGCAGAAGGACTGTAAATACCTGCTGACACACCTGTAAATACTTCAGCCATCACCACAGACCCAAACTACCCCCTGGACAGAGCCCAGGGCCAGGCCCTTCCAGCACTGCAGCCTGTGGGTGTCGGTGGGGCTGGAGCAGGAGGAGCCCTCCAGGTCTCTGGTACTGTGTCTTAGACCAGCTGAATGTTCCCAGTGGAACTTCCAACTCCAGCTCTTGCTCAGGTAAAGCTGCCTGGGGATGCAAATGCTTTACCTGAGCAAAGCACCTGGGCCTGTCACCAAAACCAACACGTGGCTGATCTGGCCAAGGTCAGGGGAACATCCTGGTGGTCGGGGGACTTCCTGGCTGTCCCTAATGCTGGGGGACAGCCCCTGTCCTGGGCTGCTCCTTTGGGAGCAGATGGGGCCAGTTCTCCCACACTTCCCCCTGCCTTCCTGCATTTGGGCAAATAGTGCACCTTTTTGGTTTTTAAGAGGGGGAAAAAGACACACACAAAACTTAAAGAGTTAAATCCTAATTGAAGGGGTCTTAAAAATCCAGGGCTCAATTTCCTCTGAGAGTGGGACTGTGACTCTTGCGTGCCCTGCTCGAGCTGGGGGTACCTGGGACCACCTCTCAGCCTGTTCCTGCCTGTCCATGTGTGTCCCCAGTCTGTGTGTGGGCTCTGGGCTCCCCCTCTTGCCTGCAGGAGCACCCAGAGCCTCGTGTTGGTTGTGTGGGCACCTCCAGAGCACTCACAGGGTGAGGGGGGTGTGGTGGGAACCCTCCCAGATCCCACTGTGTCCTTGTCCCCAGTGGCCACGTGTCTCATCCAGGGATCTCTTTGTTTACTGTCCACTTGTCCAAGACGTGTGTGCATTGATCTGACTTCTCCATTTGTTTTTGTAATTGAGTTTGAGTGGGGTGGTGAAGACTGAATGCTGATTTTCTTTCCTGTTGGCTTGATTTGATGAAGCCCTGTGCTTGAATGAAGAGTGCAGCCTAAAGCCAGGCTCTGGACAGGCTGCATCCGGAAGAGAACAAGCACAGCAGGTCGGGCACAAAGTCCTCCAGACACTGATTATTGTGCAAGGGGGGCCACAACAGCTGGGGCAGAGCCTTTTCCTTCTGCAGCTGGGGCCTCCTGCTGCTTTAGGAAACCTCCAACGTGTGAGTCACAGCCAGAAGTAACTGCTGTTTGATGCTTTTTCTTTTGTGAATTGAAATCACTGTCACGCAGACGACGAGACTTGAAACGCTGAGGTTGAGCTCGTGGGTTCTTGGGGCACAACTCAGGGTCACTTGGCCACCCCTTGGCCAGCCCATGGTCACGGTACAGCCTGGGAGGAGCAAATGGGGCCTCCTCCAGGGCTGAGGAACAGCAGGTACCTCCCCCAGGGCTGAGGAAGGAGCAGGTACCTCCTTCCCCAGGGCTGAGGAACCAGCAGGTGCCTCCCCCAGGGCTGAGGAACCAGCAGGTACCTCCCCCAGGGCTGAGGAACCAGCAGGTACCTTCCCAGGACTGAGGAAGGAGCAGGTACCTCCTCCTCCAGGGCTGAGGAACCAGCAGGTACCTCCTCCAGGGCTGCCACTGCTCGTGGGAGGCTCTGGATGTCCCTGTGCTCTCCTGTCTCTACAGCTGCGACGTGGCTGGGAAAGGGGGTGGGTGGTTTTCAGAGTTTATTTAATAAAGGAGCTTCCTCCCATCCATTTCACTGATGTTGTACTGAAAAAACCCTCAGTGGACAAATGAACGGGGCTGCACTCGAGTTTCTGACTCCTGCTGTTTGAGGAACTGTAATTATGGAGATAATTGAAATCCCACTCACAGGAATTAGAGGGAACCTTAAACTGGGCCACCCTTCCCTGGGACCTGTGTGGAGGGCAGAGCTGGGCTGGCAGCACTGACAGAAGGGGGGGGTTGGATGATTTCCTGTCAAGTTTTGTGTTTGCAGGGCCAGGGAAGAGCTGAGCTGCTCCCAGACCTGGCACTGGCCTTGTCCTGTCTCTCCCCACAGGCATCCCTGGGCCCTGAGGACTGGGATGCTGCTGGTGCTGGGAGGGGTTACCTGAGCTTCAGTCTTGGTGTGTAGGAGAAACATCTCCCAAACTGGAAGTGCTTCCTCCACACAGGCTTTGTCTCTGGGGACTCCTGGCTTTTGGTGCCTTAATTTATTGCACCTTGAAACTAAAAATATGTTTCCTCCAATCCGTGCTGGGGTTGGGCTGGGTTGTCCCTGGTGCCACCAGAGCAGGGAGGGAGCAGAGCCCACCGTGGTGCTGCTGAGGAGGGGAGTTCCCCTTGGGCTGGTGGAAATCCAGGGAGTTTTGCTCCTGGATTCTTCGAGGGGAATGGAAATGAAGAGAGAGAGCAAAGCACGTGGTCAGGGTGGGGTGTGGCAGCTGAGAAACACCTCCCTTATTCATCACTGTGGGTTTAGGTCCAAAGAATAAAGGTGTCCCTGGGTAACAGCTCTCGGTGGAGGTCCCTGGGTGGGATGTGCTCCTGGAGATGGAGGGGACATGTCCTGGTTCCTCAGCTCCTCCAGCTGATCCCTGTTGTCCCTTCTTCCAGGGGTAGTGTTAGTTCCTATTGCTCCAAGCCTTGGACACTTCTCTGCCCAACCTGTGCCAGGGCCTGCCCACCCTCCCAGCCAGGAATTCCTCCCCAGTATCCCACCCAGCCCTGCCCTCTGGCACTGGGAAGCCATTCCCTGTGTCCTGTCCCTCCATCTCTTGTCCCAGCTCCCTCTCCAGCTCTCCTGGAGCTCCTGGATGGGACTTGGCAGCCACCTCTTCTCATAAACATCAGTCACCCGCCCCAGGGGCTTTGCCAGGGGTGGGAGCAGGAGCTCCTGAGGCTCTGGGAACATCTTCAAGCTCCTTAAATAGGGCTGGGCTGATGTCACCTCCCAGTGACAGCAGGTACTCAGAGCTGTTTGGATCTCGGGGCAGCTCCAGCGAGGCCCCCAAACTCTTCTCTGTGTCTCCTTGTGATCAACATGGAAAATCCTTAGGGAAGCTTTTGGGAAACTCCTGCTCTTCCCAGCCCTCCCTCCCTGTGCGGGGTCCAAGTGGTGTCAGGTGACATGAAGGCTGCTCTGGGTGGAACAGGGAAAGGACAAGAGGAAAAGTTGTGCCAGGGCAGGTTCAGGTTGGATATTGGGAACAATTCCCTCTGGGAAAGGGCTGTCCAGGCCTGGCACAGCTGCCCAGGGCAGGGGTGGGGGCCTCATTTCTCAAGGGATTTCAAAGCCCTGTGGATGTGGCACTTGGGGACATGGTCAGTGGTGGCCTTGGCAGTGCTGGGGGATGGTTGGGGTCAATGGACTCGGAGGTTTTCCCAATCCAAAATGCTCATGGTAACGATGGGGGCTCTTTGCTTGTGAGAAAGGTCACAGTTAGTGTGTGGAAGACCCTTTGGCCCATCCAGGTGTGGTCAGAGGTGGCTTGAGCTGTGTCCAGGCTGCTGTCCAAGGAAAGGGCTGGGCCATCCACGAGTGGAGTTCTCAGGGGAATTCACTGCTCGTCCTCCAAGTGTCATTCATTTGGTCAGAGCTGGGGCTGTGCTTCAGGCTGGGGATTTCAGATTCCCCCCTCTCCCAGCAGGGACACTGCCCTGCCCCTGTCCCTTGGAGTGTGTCCCTTGAAGGGGACACTGAGCCTGGCAAATCCCCGGGGACCCCGATGGCGTGGTGGAGTCTGGGCTGGGGGTTCAGGTACTGCAGGGGGGGTGAATGCCAGTCTGTTCAACACTATTACTGAAATATTTATTGTGTTTAAACCAAACAAAAAAACTATTAAAGTTAAGAATAAAATTTTCCATGCCTTTTACTGGTGTTTGTCCTTTTTCCCTGCTGAAAGTGGTGTGGAAGGAGGTGGAGCAGGGGATGGATGGGCTGGAGGGCAGCAGGCAGAAATGGATTCATGGAATGACAGGGTGGTTTGGGTGGGAAGGGACCTTAAAGCCCATCTCATTCCACTATCCCAGGTTGCTCCAAGCCCTGTCCAACCTGGCCTTGGACATTTCCAGGGATGGGGCAGCCACAGCTTCTCTGCCCAACCTGTGCCAGGGCCTGCCCACCCTCACAGCTTAAAATTCCTTCCCAATATCCCACCCATCCCTGCCCTCTGGCACTGGGAAGCCATTCCCTGTGTCCTGTCCCTCCAGCCCTTGTCCCCAGTCCCTCTCCAGCTCTCCTGGAGCCCCTTTAGGCCCTGCAAGGGGCTCTCAGCTCTCCCTGGATCCTTCCCTTCTCCAGGTGACCCCCCAGCTCTCCCAGCCTGGCTCCAGAGCAGAGGGGCAGAGGGACAGGGAGCAGCCACAGCCGATTTGGGACCCTCGGGACAGCAGGGACAGGGGTCGGGCTGAGGCTGTGCCAGGAGCGGTGGAAGAGGCTGCGACCTGGTGGCAAAGCCTGAGCAGAACCCAAGGGACCTGCGGGCTCTCCCCGTGCCCCGGGCCGGGAACTTTCCCCCGTGCGATAAAGCCAAGGTGTATTTAAGCGGTGCCTCGTCCTTTCTCAGCCTCTCCACGGCTTCCCCTAAGCGGATTGCTGCGGTAGGTGTAATGGAATTAAGGGATTGTTGGTGACAATGGGTTTGGAACGCACCGGGTGTCGGCACTGTGAGGTCTGATCTCACCTTCTAGGGCTGCTCTCACCTCCAGGGCTGATCTCATCCTCCTGAGGCTGCTCTCACCTTCCAAGCTGCTCTCACCCTCCAGGGCTGCACCCACAGCCCCTCACACCTCCCTCTGCTCACCCCACTCCCCAAACAGGGGGTGTCCAGCACCCTCCCCATGCCCCTGGGGCTCGGGGGCTGCTCCTGCCAGGGCACCCAAAGGGTGCTGGTGCCCGGTGCTGGTGGCACAGGAGCCAGCCCAGGGACACGTGTGTGTCCCTTTGGGGTCTCTGCATCCAGGACAGTGAACCCGAGAGCCAGGGCTGCAGGAACACCGAGGGGATCCTGCCGTGGGACTCGAGGTACCTCCACATGGGGGATGGGGCTCAGTCCTGCCAGGGCAGGGGGGTTTGCAGCTCTGGTGGAGGCAAGAACCAGATCCTGGGTCTTCCTGTGGTGTTGGGGAGGGAGAACAAACCTCTCTCCAGTAACAACTTGGGGTTGCTCCAAGGAACAGGCTCAGAGGGGAGTCCCAAGAGCCAGAGCCTCCCGTGCCACGTGATGTGGAGGGGCTGGAGAGGGACCCACCTGCACCCACCTCCTGCAGGGCAGAATCTCATCATCAAATGACAGAATCGCTTTGGTGCAGAGGGACCTCAAAGCTCATCTTGTTCCATCTTCCTGCCATGGGCACGGACACCTCCCACCAGCCCAGGGGGCTCCAAGCGCCATCCAGCCCGGCCTGGGACACTCCAGGGATGGGGCAGCCACAGCTTCTCTGGGCACCCTGTGCCAGGGCCTGCCCACCCTGTTCCAGACCACCCAACCACGGTGAAGAGGTGGGTGAACTATTCTATAAACAGCTGGGTGAGCTTTCACAATGGCCAGCCCTTGCCTTGGTTAAGAAAGGAGGAGTTTCAACAAAACCTTGGACTTCCAGAGGACAGACTCTGTCTTGTTCAGATGCTGGTTCAGAGTCCCTTGGGAAACAGCCCTCAGTAACCAGGAGGTCCAGGAAGGATGGACAACTTTTAAGAGGGAAATTTTAAAGGCCCAGGAACAGCCTGTTCCTGCGTGCTGGAAGGTGAGTTGTTGGGGAAACCCAGCCTGGCTGAACAGGAAGCTTTGCTGGAATTCAGGGGAAGAAAGGGAGTCTATGACCTTTGGAGGAAGGGGCAGGCAACTTGGGAGAAGCCCAGGACGTCTTTAGGTCATGCAGAGAGGAAATGAGAAAGGTGAAATCTCAGCTCAGCTCGGTCCTGCCACTGCTGGGAAAGATGACAAAAGGTGTCTTTATAAACACATCACCAACCAAAGGAGGGCCAAGGAAAATCCCCATCCTCTACTGGGGGGAGAGGAGAACATCGACAATGGCCCCTGGAGTGGGTACACAGGGACAGGCAGCAGAACAGACCCCTTGCAATGCAGGAGGGAGCAGGTTCGGACCTCCTGAGCCACCGAGACACTCACAAGTCTGTGGGGCCAGATGGGATTCACAGGAGGGGGCTGAGGGAGCAGTGGAAGAGCTCACCAAGCCACTCCCCATCATTTGTCACCGGTTCTGGCTCACCAGGGAGGTCCCATCTCACTGGAGGTTGGCCAGTGTGACACCCACTTACAAGAAGGGCTGGAAGGAGGATCCAGGGAACTACAGAATTGTCATCCTGAAGATGGTGCCCAGGAAAGTCATGGAGCAGATCGCTTTGAGTGTGATTACACTGCACACACAGAACTCCAGGAACAATGAGGTTGGAAAAGCCCTCCCAGCCCAGGGAGNCTGCTGCCATTCCCTTAGGAGAGGGCCCAGCCGGCCGGGCGCGACATCGCCACCTGCTGCCCGTGGATAGAATTGCATTCCCCTTTTTGGGGGTAGCCAAAAGGACCTTTTTTGACTGTTTGCCTTGTTGTTTGGGGTGGAGGGGTTTATTGCAAACTGTTGTTGTTTGGTTCTTTTCTGGAGATATATATATATATATATGTATTGTGGTTAAGAACTGTTATCTTTTTCCTTATATATATATATATATTTTCCCAAATTAAAGTTCTGTTTTCCAAATTTAAAGGACAGAGATTATTTCGTGGCCAACATAGATATCTCAGCTCTCCCTCGAACTAACACAGATGGTCGGTGGAACGGTGAGAGCTCTGTAACAAGTCAAACAAGCCCAACCCAGTTTGCTCAGAAAGGTGTCGCTCATATAACCTGGACAAAAAACAGCTCCATGTGTGGAAGTGTTGCCTAAAATCGAGGAAAAACTTTCAAGACAATATTAGTCTGGGTAAAGTAGAGCAGCTCTTTACTTCAAGCTTTCAGTGTACAAAGTATATCGGTGCATACACCCAGTAGAGTGGGCTTAGAAATGTAGAACTCTATTTAATTGCCATAACTAATGGTTACATCCAACCCAAGAATCCCTTGCCCTGGTGCCACCCACGGAACTGCCCTCTTGGAGCACCTCCAAAGGGCCTGGACCTTCCATCTTATTTTGACTACAATATGTCTTGTTATTCTAGTCCTAGTCCAGGTGTCCCAAATATGATGTTCTGGCTCTTATCTCATCTCTGAGAGAGAAATTCAGAAAGTGGCACAAAGTTAGAAACACACAACTGCTACCTCAACTGTGAGAAACTATATGGCTCTATAAAAATATACTAATATATAAAATCATGAGGCATCAGAGGAACACTGGGGGTCTGTAAGGATCTCCAAGAAGACACCAAGGTAAAAAGAACCCCATCTGTGGAAAACCATGGAAGGTTCTCTAACCAC